>JAVSCE010007689.1:0-316365 GCA_032199065.1 Smutsia gigantea | reverse complement strand
CCATTGGTTTTCTCTAAGTGCTACAGTGCCATCAGAATGAATGCCCTTCCTTGACAACACTTCCTGGCACCTCTGCTGCTTGTTCTTGCCCAAGTCCTAACCCCCATTTCCTTCCTCACTGTGTTATCCACCTGCCTGCTCCCAGCAGAAGCAGCAGAGCAGGGCTGGCTTCCTAGGTGAGTGACCTGTATAGGTGCAGGGCTCCACACTCAGAGGAGTCCCACATTTGGTTTAATGCTCGGCTCTTATCGTTTTCAAATTCTTAATGATTGTACCTTTGAACTTGTGTTTGTTGAGTGGGTTTCCTTGGGACAGTGGAGCATGCACAGAAACAAATGAGATGCCTGAAATAAGCATAACCACAGTTATTTGCAGCCCCATCTGCTTAATAACATTCCTGAGATCCCAATGAGAGCTCACTGAGATTTGAAGCTAGCATGACACACGGTGTTACGTCAAAGACTTAGTCACTGGGGATGCTGACAGCCCAGAGAGGCTGTGCTTTCCATTCAAAGCAGAACTTGCTTCAAATGCAGAAAGAAGGCAATGTGGTTTAAGAAACATGAACCACCAAGGAAACATATCCCTTCTTACTGTGTTGCTTCCCTATGTTAGCCATGTACCTACACTGAAAATGATGGCATGGAAGGAAAGAGAAAGATAGGCAACCTCTAGGTCTTCTTCCTTTCAACTCTTGCTTACTCATCAGTGAGCTGAAGGCAGGTTTTGAGTTTTCTTTACTTAGAAGTATATTAAGCAGCAAATGAACACCACCACAAGTCAAGAGAGTGACCAGAAAGAAGAAAGCTTTATACATTAGTATCTTTGACAGCACTTTCCAAACCTGTGCTTTGCTCCTGTTTTTTTCTGTCATTCCTACCACCTTCTCATAGCCTATTTACACTATTGCCTGTCTCTGCTCTTTAAAATGTACATTCCATGAGGGTAGGACTTTGGTTTTGTTCACTGATTTGTATCCCAAGGGCTTAGAAGTAGTATCTGGCACATAGTAGTTCCTCACTAAATATCTATTGTCTAAATAAAACAACATAGTATGCAAATACATAACTATGTTAAAAAAAAAAAGAACTCTACATGTCTTGGCAATTCCACTTCTGGGTACACACCCAAGAGGACTGAAAGCAGGGACTCAAACAGATATTTGCACACCGTGTTCACAGCAGCGTTATGCACAATAGCCAAATGACAGAAACAGCCCCCCATCCATCGTGGTTGAATGGATAAGCAGAATGTAGTCTGTGCATACAACGGAATGTTATTCAGCCTTAAAAGGAAGAAAATTCTGATACACGCTACGACTTAGATAAACCTTGAGGACACTGTGCTAAGTGAGTACGGTGGTCACAGAAAATTACATGACTCCACTTCTATGAGGTCTCTAACCAAAATCACAGAGGCAGAAAAGTAGTAGGTAGTTGCTGGGGCCTGGAGGAAGGAGGTTTGGGGAGTTAGGGTTTCATGGGGCCAGGGTTTCAGTTCGGGAAGATAAAAAAGTCCTGGAGACGGATGGTGGGGATGGTCGTACAACACTGTGAAGGTGCTTCATGTCCCTGAACTGTCTACGTCATAAATGGTTAAAATGGTCAATTTTATGTTAGGCATATTTTTACTATAATAAAAATAAACAACAGCAAAAACCCACCTGTCTTGAAATTAGGTGAGATATCTTTCATGCTGAGGGAAATACAAGTCCAGATGGCAGCCAGGAGCTTCTGCGGCCCCATGGGCGTGTCGGCAGAGCCCCTCCAAGACACCCAGCCCCCTGTACGCAGAAGATCCCGGACACCACAGAGGCTCTGCCTGACAGCCCTGCAGTGCTGAGGCATGAGGCATACCCCACGCCTCTCCTTCTGAGGCTCTGTACCCATTTCCTCCCTCAATCTGTATCAACAACACCTCCACCAACAAAGGACACAACAAAGAAAAATTGTGCACAGCAAGCTCTCCTACATTCCTACATTCTGTCCAGTCTTTCTTTAGTTACAGGTATATTTTTACAGTGGTTCCAGGCAGCCCTGATACAGCTTTGAATTCTGCTTGTTTTACTTTAAATGCTTTGGACATTTTTTATATATTGCTGCAGTCCTTGTGGTTGTTATTTTTAAGAGCTACGCAACATCCCATCTGGTAGATGTACCATAATTTATGTCGCCGTTCGCCTCCTTTTGGACAGGTGGCCTGGTTTGAGCTGTCCGCAGCTTTAAGGAGCGGCCTGGCCAGGTGAGCACTTGTATGCATCACGATTCTGTCCTTGAGTCTCAGACCAGCACAGGGCGGGGTGCACCCTGGCCACATCCCAGAGGATCTCCAAGAACCCTGAGATGCAGCAGGAGTTCAAACAGCTAAGGTTTGGGAAGGACACAAAGCAGTAGTGGACCCCAAAAGGTGGGAGAAGGGAGCAGACACGGGTACCCCCATGGGCCACAGCTTGCTGCCAAACTTTCGCAAGGGTAAGTTCAAGTTCGGGGGGCACTGAAGACCAGCCTGAAATTCAATAATTTGCCAGAAGGACTCAGAGATCTCAGCAAATTCATTAAAATACGTAGCTATGGTCAATTACTACAAAAGGTTATATATTAAGGTCAGCCTAGGGCAGAGGCTCCCAGGGCCAGGCCCAAGAGGACTCCACACGCAGAGCTTCCGGCCGGCCCCTCCCAGTGGAGTCACAGACAACGCTGACCTCTGCCAGCAATGACGTGTGAGTACTGCCCGCCAGGGAAGCCCCCCGACCGACCTTGGTGCCAAGTCTTTACTGGGGCTCCATCACATAGACATGGCGCTCTCCCCACATGACTGACCTTTGGTCTCCAGCCCTGGCAGGGGCTCCAAGCTCTCGCCTAAACCACAGCGTTAGGCTTTCTGGCTCAGTTCAAGGCCCCCAGGTAAACCAAGGCACTCTTACCATGCAGGGCATTCCAGAGGCTGACAGATCACCTCCCAGGAACTGAGGGTAAAGTTCAGACCTCTCTTTGAGCAGGTCAGCCCTTCACTGCACAACAAGGAGCATATCTGGAAAACAAGAAAAAAATGGACAAAGCCTAGAAGAGTGAGAGTGCGAGGAACCAGGCCTTCTGGTGCCCTGCGTGGCCGCGTAAATGATTTTCACCGTCTTTAATGCACTCCTACTTAACTGTTGGGAATAAACTAGAATAGTCTCTGGAGGGCTATTATTATCACCCCAAAATGTCGATGGGCATACTCTTTGACCCAGGAATCGCACTTCTGGCTAGACAGATCACCAGAAAGTGTGCAGAGCTGTATGAGTTGCTCATTGAAACTCTGTTTTAAAGCTTGAACAGACATGCCCCTGAATAGGGGGTTGGTTGAATAAATCATTGACTGGGATTGCACTGTATCTATCAATCAAACAAATGGCTTGAAGCTATGATCAGCCTTACTCAGCATGAGAAATACAAATTAAAGCCAGAAGGAAATGGTATTTTTTACCTCACACTGACAAAGATACAGAAAGCACATTATTGCTTAGGGCACAGGGAAAATCCCATGGGTGGTGGGACGGTCACCGCAGGGTGGCCACTACGGGACGGCCACTGCGGGACAGCCACCTGGCAACCTGGCAGCAGCTATCCAACCAAAAACGCCTGTGCTCTTTGATGCAGTTCGTTTCTGTGAATTTGCCCTATAGACATGCTATCAACATGTCTTTACTCTCTACATACGCTCTAACAAGACCTAAATACACAGATATCCATTGTGATGTTGTTAATGGTAGTAGAAGATTGGTTAAATACACTATGTGGCAGTGATCAGCTGGAACACAATACAGCTTCATCCTCCCGGCAAGTAGTAGTTAAGCCCCAACTACGACCAGGCATTATTTTAGAGGCTGGAAACTATAAACAAAGTCCTTCCTCTTACCATGCTGAGCTTCTAGTTGGAGGAGACATGATTTTTTTAAACATATGTAATATTCAAATGGCAAAATGTACTAAGAAGATAATAAAGCCAGATAAGGAACAGAAAGGGATAAGGTGTGTCTGCTATGGCATTGGTTAAGGAAGGCATCCGGAATGGCATGTGGGGAGAAAGGAAGGGAGGGGGAGTGGGCCAGGCAGATACCTGGGGAAGAGCTTCAGACAGGGGCACTAGCATGTGCAAAGGCCCTGAGGCAGAGGTGTCCTTGCTGCGCTGGAAGAAAAGCAAAGTGGTTCAAGTGGTTTGAGGAGCAAGTCAAGAGTCGGGGGAGAAAGTTGGAGGGGTTCTGGAGGCAGCAGATCACCCAGAGTTGTCAGGTTAGGATTTCACCCCAGGAGGGCACTGAACCCAGATAAGGCTTCCTTTTTTTTTTTGTTTTAAGCAGCTTTATGGAGATAGAATTCACATAGCATACAATTCACCCATTTAGTGTATGATTCAAAGGGCTTCGGTATATTATCAGTTTGGCACATAATTTTTCAAAAGTGTGGTAAAATACATATAACATAAAATTTTCCACTTTACTCATCTTCAGCAGCATGCATTACACTTCCAATACTGTGCAACGATTCCCATTCTAAATCTCTAAAACATTTTCATCACCCCAGACAGAAACTCAGTCCTCATTAAGCAATAACTCCCCCATGCCTCTCTCCATCCCAGCCCCTGGTGACCCCTACTCTACTTTCTGTCCATGAATTCATGTAGTCTGGGCATTTCATGTAAGTGGAATCATACACCATTTGTCCTTCCCCTCCTAGCTTCTTTTGCTTAGCATAATGTTTTCAAGGTTCTTGCACGGCACAGTGTGAATCAGAACTTCATTCCAAGGCTTCCATTTTTAAAAGGACATCTGGCTGCCATGTGTGACTGAGCCTGGGAGACAGAGACAGGGAAGGCATGGAAGCAGGGACACCCATTAGGAAGTTACTGCTGTCACCCAGGAAGGAGGGGGTGGAGACCCACACCAGGCACAGGGATGGAGGGGCTGAGAAGCGGCAGGTGCTGGGTGAGTTCTGAAGCAGTTCTGAAGGTGGAGCAGGCAGGGAGAGCGGAGGGATTGGATGTGGGCTGAACCGGCAGACGCAGAGATAAAGAAGCCTGTCGCTTTATGATGCGGGCACTGAGAGCATCAGCTCTGGACCACGGGTCCCTGGGCTTGTTCTTTGACTGCTCTGGGACTCCGTTTCCTCATCTGCAGGACGTAGAGCATAGCCGTTCCCACTGCGTGAGGTTGAAAAAGTAAATGAGTTAACATTTGTTTCCTTTGAAATGTTATTTATTTGTATTGAGATATAATTGGCACATAACGAGTTAACCTTTTTAAAGCACTTGGACTGGCATCCAGGTCATCCTATGTGTATATTTATTAGGTAAAAACAAATTAAAAATAAAGCCTTGTTAAAAGGGCGCTTGACACATTTGATAAACTGAAGCCAATCAGTCCTCAGAATGAGAGAGGGGGTCTTGGGGGTGCTTGGAAACAGTAAAGGGGGGCTGTCTCTAGGCAGAGCGACAGGGTGGGACCTTCCCAACCAGGTGAATCCACTCAGATTCCATCGGGGTGGTCAGAGGATGGACAAGGGGTGAGCAGGGCCTTGTTAGCCTGATATCAACCCCAAAGCCTGGGCGGCTGCCCGGGGTCACTGCTGAAGCGTGCAAGGACTAAGTGGGGACAAACAGGATGCATTGTCTTATACAGTGTCCAGCCCGCAAACAGCACCCAAACGAGGCGTGTGCACAAGGGGAGGCCCACAGCTGCCCGCCTCTCAGCCTATCACGCCCGGGAGAAGGTGGACCACAGGCTGGTTTCAATCAGGGGCCGTGTGGCAGGTGGAGATGAGCTTGGAGGCATTCGTGAGGCGGGGCCTGTGGGGCCATCACTTGAAGGAGGCAGGCTGGGAAGGAAGCTGGGTCGGGGCCCTAGGGAAAGCCGAGCCCCAGTGCAGTCTCAGTGAAGGCTCCGCCAAGCCCACGGGGAGTGCTGGGGCTGACTGGTCCTGCAGCAGTGTCCTGAGTAGAGGCCGAAAGGCAGGCCTTCCTACCTCTCTGCTGGTCAGCCACTGACTGCAGCTGCTCTGGGAAAGGGGCATGCCCTGTGCAAGAGGGTCCCTGAGGCCAAGGCAGTACTTGCAGAGGGTCAGCAGTGTCAGTGGGTGGATTAGATGTGGGCCCTCTGCCAGCAGCAGTCCTGCCAGTTGGGGCTGTGAGTCCTGCCCTCTTGAAAGGGTCTTGGGGGGCACGGCACATCAGTGTTCACCGTGGCTGGTGACAGGGCACTCCTCGGGAGCGTGCGTAACCTGACTTGTCCCGGGGTGCCATCTGACCCGCTTCTCTCCACCAGCCTCCCTTTCTCAGCAGTGCAGGGAGACCTGGGGTCCAGGGCTGGGGATGGACTCAGGAACTGGGAGTCGGGAGCTTCCAGCCAAGCTCTGCCATTAGCCCAGGTGAAGGGTCCTTTCTACTTAGTCCAGCCACTCACACACCCACTTTCCCTGTCTCTCTGCTCCCCCACTGCCCAAGAAGCAGACCCACACAGACAGAACTGAGGCTCTGGGGCCAGCAGCCCTGCCTCTCCATGGCCAGATAACCTTGGGCACCTTGTGACTTGGGTTTCCAGTTCCAGTATGGACAAGGTCCCTGTTTGGCCAAACCACTGTAGCTAGAGTCCAGTGCCCGGAGCGCAGTCAGTCCCCAACAATGGGAGCGTTGTCGTCGTGCCCAGGGGCACATCCCTGACCTGCAGAGTCCACGACAAGGGTGTAGTCATAGCACATCTTCCCTCCAAGAGGGGCCATCGCTCCAGAGGGGGGGGGAGTATCTTAAGAGAGGTGGTTGCTTCGCTGCTACTGGCTGAATCATGTCCCAAAACATACACTTAAGTTCTAACCCCCAGTACCCGTGAATATGACCTTATTTGGAAATAGGGTCTTTGCAGATGTGATCAAGATGTAAGACAAAGTCACGCTGGAGGAGGGTGAGCCCTGACCTGACCTGTGTCCCTGTAAGAGGAGAGGCACAGAAACAGACACGCACAGGGCGCTCGGCCTATGAAGGTGGAGGCAGAGAGTGGAGTGAGGCAGCTTCAAGGGGGCCAGCAGTCCGCCTGGTGCAAGGGAGACGGAGAAGGTGGATCCCACAAGACGGAGGCAGCTTCACCAGCCAAGAGAAAAGAAGCTTCTAGCATCTCTCCCGCCAAGAGCACAGGTGAGAAGGGGACTGAGATGCTCCAGCTCTAGTGACAGGGAGGTCATCGTCGGTGACCTCAGTGGAGGGTGGGGACAGAAAGAGGGGCTCAAGAGAGAGTAGGAGGAAGGTGGCAGTGAGTTTAGAGACTCTTTGGGAGAGTCTGGCTGTAAAAGGGAGAAGAGAAAAAGCTGGCAGTGGCCAGAGGCGGTGGGGGTCCAGGGAGGGGTTGGTGTGCTGCAGAGGATCCTGAGGACGGGAGCCGTGGGGGAGAAGGCAGGGGCTGGATCTTGGGCAGGTTGCAGGCCCAGACTTCAGGGTGGTGCAGGGGAGGGGCTTGGGGCTTTTCTCGTTGAAGTCTCCCCGGATCTCTGTGAAGTGGGAGGTCAACCCCTGGTGGAGCTTGGGGGTCGGGTCAGGGGCTTGGAGAAGAGAACAGGGGGTTTAAAATAGTTCTTGCAGAGTGTGGGGGAGTGACAGGTCCCCAGGGTCCCCCCAGAGTGCGTGGCCATGTGAACTTAGAGCAGAACCCCTGAGTCTGCGTCACCCGCCCCCACCCTGCTCAGGGCCAGACCCAGAGAGAGCACACTGCCTGTGTTCCTGAAATCCTCTCCCACCCGAGTCAGCGGGCCACTTACCAGCAGCACTCTGGGATACGACGTAGCAGAAGAGTGTACATGTATAGAAATATGAATTTAAAGAGATGTCAGTCTACAAATTGCCAAAACCTGGGCCCAGGGAGTGGAAAGCAACGGTGCAATGCATTTCCAAGTTCCAGGGCTACGGGAGAGTGGCTTTACAGGGAAGTCTGTGGTCAGCACTCTCTGATTTCGAAGGATGGCTGAGAAGCTGGCCTTGTTCCCATGCCCCCACTCGGCTGGAAGAGAGCCCCTCGCCACTGTGCCATGTGTGCCTGAGAAGAGGCCTCCCTGCGGGACTGGCTCTCTTTCCAAGGATGGGCAAGGGGATAAAGCATCTCTGCTGTGGAGTCCACAGGAGACCCACACGTACGAAGCAAGCAGACGGAAAAAGGCAGCTCGAAATAGATTCTGTCTACAGCAGAAAAAGACAGCGCCAGAAAAGACTGACCAAAATGAGCTGTTTTCAAGGCCCTTTGAGGGAACATGCATGTAGAGAACCATGAGTCCAGAGGGAAGAGCTGGCAGAGAAGGATCAGAAAAACTTGTTTGGAACTTTCTACCTGGTTGGGGTGATACTGGGGGTCTGAAGGTCTCTCCTGGGTCAGTCTTAGTGCCGAGACCATGCCCAGCTCTCGTGTGAAGCCCACCTCCCAGGCCTTCATGCCTGAGAAGGTCCAAAGCCATGATCCCAGAAATAGGCTGCCTTTCCCCGGGGGGCCCTAACCCAAAACAGTGATTAAGTGGGGGATTTTAGGGTTAGTGTGGGGCTGGGGGTGCAGGTGAACTGCACCACAGTGGAGAAATCTGCCTCGGCCTAGTGGCCTCTTAAATCAGGCCACAGAAACCATCTCCCAGGACAGACTGAAGGCAGACTCACTGGAATCATTTGGAAGGCAGACCTCACTAGGAAAATACAATGATATGCATGTCAGGACCTTTCTAAGAACTACAGGAGAAAAGCCATGGTGGTTTCTAAGAAAAACAGCTTTTGAAAAATTAAGCACAACCACAGGCTATAAAGGAAAGAAATTAGATAAATTAGAGTACCTGAAAGTTAAAAACGTTTGTGCATCAAAAGACTAATGCTAATTAGTCTTTATGCCATTAGACTGCTAATCAGAGTGAAAGACATAGAGTAAAAAGGCAACCTATGGAATGGAGGGAAATATTTGCAAACATTATATCTGATAAGGGGTTAATATCCAGAATATATAAAGAACTCCTACAACTCAACAACAACCAAGAAGAAAAAAAACTCAAAAAGCCAATTAAAACTGGCAGAGGACCTGAATAGACATTTCTACAAAGAAGGCAAACAAATGGCCAATAAGACATGAAAAGATGCTCCACGGCGCTAATCATTAGGAAAATGCAAATCAAAACCACAATGAGATACCACTTCACGCCCATTCGCACGGTTACTATAAGAAAAAACAAAACCCCCCAAATCAGAAGTGTTGAGAAGGATATGGAGAAATCAGAATGCTTGTACACTGTTCTTAGCAATGTGAAATGGTGCAACCGCGGAGGCAAGTATGATAATTCCCCTCCCAGATTAAAAATAGAACTACCACACCCAAAAGAATTGAAAGCAGGGTCTCAGAGATATTTGCACACTCATGTTCACAGCAGCATTATTCATAGTGGTTAAAACATGGAATCAACCCTAGTGTTCACCAACAGGTGAACAGATAAGCAAATGTCGTCTGTCGACACAATGGAATATTACCCAACCTTAAAAAGGAACCACGTTCTGACACATGATACAATGTAGAAGAAGCTTGAGGACTTTCTGCTCAGTGAAATAAGCCAGACACAAAAGGACAAATCCTGCACGACTCCACTTCTATGAGGTCCCTAGAAGAGTCAAGTTCATAGAGACAGAAAGTAGGGAGTGGTTGGTGGGGAAGGGGGGATAGGCAGTTGGTATTTAATAGGGACAAAGCTCTAGATTTACAAAAGTGATGGGATGGAGGGTGGTCATGGCTGCACAACAGTGCGAATATAGTTCATACCCCTGAAGGGTCCACTTAAAAACGGTGAAGATGGTCTATTTTATGGTATGTGTTACTTTAAAACAACAACAAAAGAAAAAGATCAAACTTAAAAAAAAAACAAAGCCAAAAATTATTGAACTAAGAAAATAAAATCAAGCTGAAGCGTTCCTTTCGTACATTCAGAGGAAATCTGGAAACCTGCCAGCCTCAGGGCCAGTGAGCAGCTTCGGGGACGCAACCTGAATGCTCAGGGAACCGGCATACCGTATCCAGGGGATACCACCCCCTTTTCCTTCTCCAAATATCCGAATTGGCACCGTTCTTGGTCACCTGCCCCCCAGCCAAACCTAAGCTGCATGGTGCAGGATTAATCTCCCCCCCAACGCTGGCCAGGTGGCTCTGGCCCCAGGAGCATCTATCTGCACGCAGCGGGAATGAGTTAGCACGGCTCGGGGGCCTCTCCGCCCTGGCTGCCGCCTGCTTGCCAGTTTGACTCACTCTGCGTCCTGGAGCTCAGCCCAGCCCCTCGGCTTTGCCCTTGGCTCTGGGCTTGAGGAGAAGTTTACATTTTCTGCTTAAATCATAAGAAATTCGACCTGGCCAAGCACTTTCCCCAGATTTAGCCACTTGTCCTGTTCCTTTGCAAATATCGTCTGCATTCTCACACGATGAAAATATCAAGTGGGGATTATTCAGAGGGTCCACCTCACTCCAGCCCCATTTGGACACCAGGCCCAGGGTCTGTGTATGGAGTCAGCGGAGGTGTATAAAAGTGGGGAACGCTGCAGGAGGCAGCACCTGCTTCCCGGGTGCCCAGAGGTCAGCCTGGGCTTCCACCACGCTTCTCAAGAAGCAAGCTGAAGGTCAAGTGTGTGTTGCCAGAAACATGGAGTAAATGATTTCTGATGTCAAGTTCCTGAGAGTGTGAGACCTAATTAAAGGACCGAGATGGCGGGGAGGGGGTTGCTGAGCCCCACCGAGGGGCCCTTTCCTGGGGACTCAGGGGCTGCTTTGAAGGCAGACCATAGGATGAGTGGACGGGAAGGGCACCTGTGGACCAGCCTCACAGATGCTCCTAGGCCACTTCTCTCCCGGCACCACACGCCCTTGGGCAGTCAGCAAACCCCCCTGGAGAGATCACTGAGCTCCCAGATCTGTCTCTAGCACCGAACCACAAACAGTGGTTAACAGCCAGATTCTAGAGTCTGTGGCCAAGTTTAACTCCTGACCCCTGACCTTGGGCCAAACCATTTTATCTCTCTGGGCCTCAGTGTCCTGCATAAGATGGGGCTAGGAATGGAACAAATGAACATTCCCTCCTATGGTCTGTAGTGACCTTTAAATGATTTAATATAAATACAAAGCTTGGAAAATGCCCGGCTCAGAGCAAGTTCTGTAAGATGTTACTATTGTCACAGTCTAATGAGTGGAGACAGAGCCTCTCAGAAAGCACACCAATCCGCAAGATAACTTCAAAGACACAACAACTGTGAAGACAATGAACCAGAGAAAGAAGACCTAGAGAATGCAGTGACATGAAGATCCGATGTTTCCAAGGGCTGTAGGGGGAAAACCACCGTCGTTTCCAGCTGAGCGGCCTTTCACAGATTAAAATTTAATTAACCCGTAATACATGAGGTATGGATAATACCTTCTCCATATAAAAATGTGAACCCTCGCACATGAGACTTAACCTGAAGCAATTCCAGAGAGCGGGGGAGGCTCACCCGGGACCGCCTGCCTTCATCCCTGCCTCCTGTTCGTCTGGATTCCTGCCGGCATCGGTCCAGCTCCCAGCGACGCGTGCTAGTTCACGGCAGGAAGAGACCTTGCCCTGGCCGAACACAAAGGCATTTCTATCTTCTCTGACCTGTTACTGAGGCAAGTTCTTTTGAGTTCCACAAAAAGGCCGCATTGAGACCCGCTCTCTGGGGGGACCCCTGCCATTCCCAGGCAGAACCCCCTTCCCAGTGTGGTTATTTCTGGTTTCCTTTGACAAGCGTCCTAATGACAAGGCAAAAGGCTTTTCCTCACCATCTCCTGTGGCCACAAACCTAACACCGGTCTCCAAAGCATTAGCTCAGGATGGTGGCAGCAAGGTCCATGGATCTGCTTTCCTTGATTAAATCGAAAATGCATTGCCAGCCAGGAGCATGGATTCCAGGCTTGGGGCTGGGTTCAGAGGTTGTGGGGCCCCCCTGGCAGGGGCCAGCGCAAGTCAGCCCCTGGGATGATGACTGTGCGTGCGGACTGGCCAGCACAGGGTGGACCCCCACGCAGGGCTTTTCCCATCCTTCTTCCTGATTCGGAGGACACCTCCCCCATCACCAGACCTCAGAATCTCAGGACTGACTTCGGTTTCAAGTGTTAGCAGAAGTGGAGTGGGGGGGCCAGGACGGAGAGACTCGCTCTTGCTTTTCCTTCTCAGCCCAGCCATGTTGCTGACACATACTGTCTCCCCAAAGGCCATCAGCACCGCTCTGTCCAGCTGCAAAGGTGAGGGGGTCTGCTTTCTTTCCCGAACGATCCCAAAAGGTATCAGAACAGATGGGCCTCAGGCCACTCAGTCTAAGCGTCTTGCTTTCAGATGAGGAAACTGAGGCTCAGAGGCAGACAGGTTTACCCAGGGACATCACCAGGCTTCAAGGCTCCCAGGTCCCAGTCCCAGCACGGAGACCACAGGTCCTCCAGAGCGTCTGGATGTAAGGGGCAGATTACTTAGAGAGACGGCACAGGGTCATGGTTAGGTGCGCAGGTGCCGGGCTCCAGCTGTCCTCGATTACCTCTCCTTGGCACTCACCAACCCCAGAACACCAACAGCCATTCAACAGCCGTATAGCTTCGGAGAGTTAATTTGTGAAATGGAGATAAAAATAGAAGCTGTTTCATACAATAGATACCCAGTATCTGACAGGTGATAAAGCACTCAATAAATTCTAGATATTACTGTTCTTAATTTTGACACCTTTAATCGGGCCTTCTTTGTGAATTAGAGCAAGTTATAATCTGGGGAAGGAAATGAGGGCATTCCTTGGTTTTGCTGGCCAGGCCCGCAAATCCGAACTATTACTTCAGGTTGTCATTAGCACCCAATCATGCCTAGAGATAGTGTATGGATTTTAAAAAGTCTATTTGTAATGATTATTTCAAGACATAGATACTTTGACTCCTCCAGAAAGGATATCTGATATGATTTCCTTAATAAATATATGTCAAATGCATCCTATAAAAACCGCAAATCTCTTCACACCCAATAGGATGACTATAATTTTAAAAGACAGAAAAATAACAGGTGTTGGCAAGGATGTGGAAACAGGAGCTCTCAGTCATTGCTGGTGGGAACATAAAATGCAACCGTTGATGCAGAAAACCGTTTGGTGGTTCCTCAAAAAGTTAACCATAGAATTACCATATCACTCAGCACCACTTCTATAACCAAAAGAACTGAAAACAGGTCCTTAAACCCACACTGTACACAAGTGCTCAGAGAAGCAGAGGTCACACCTCGAAGGTAGAAGCAACACAACTGCCTCCCATTGGATGGATGGGTTAACAAAACGTGGTATACATACTATGAAACATGACACAGCCATAAAAAGAAATGAGCTATTGATGGGCGCTACAACACGGATGAACCTTGAAAACATTATGCTAAGTGAAATAAGCCCAACACAAAAGGACAAATACTGTATACTTCCATTTCTATGAAATACTTAGAATAGGCAAATCCACAGAGACACGAGGGAGCCTGACGGTTGTCAGGAGAGACGGAAGGGAAGAGATGGGGAGCAGTGGCTCCTGGTGTGGGGTTTCCTTTTGGGGTGATGGAAGTGTTTGGAACTATAGATAGAGGTGGTGAATATACTTTGATGTTCAACATTGGGAATCTACTTAATGCCACTGATGGGTTCACTCTGAAATGGTTAATGTTATACGAATGTCTGTAAACACACACGCACATCCATAACCCATCTAAAAGGAACTTTCATGGAGATGACACTGATTTAAGTTGGGCCACATTTCTTCAAGTTAAAAACAGGAGAAAAAATAACCCTAAGGCGAATTTACCCTAAGACTGCAGCAGCCCAGTTTGAAAAAGACATCTGCACCCCTATGTTTATCGCAGCACTATTTACAATAGCCAAGAAATGGAAGCAACCTAAGTGTCCATCAGTAGAGGAATGGATAAAGAAGAGGTGGTACATATACACAATGGAATATTATTCAGCCATAAGAAGAAAACAAATCCTACCATTTGCAACAACATGGATGGAGCTAGAGGGCATTATGCTCAGTGAAATAAGCCAAGCCGAAAAAGACAAGTATCAAATGATTTCACTCATGTGTGGAGTATAAGAACAAAGAAAAAAAAAAAACTGAAGGAACAAAACAGCAGCAGACTCACAGAATCCAAGAACGGACTAATAGTTACCAAAGGGAAAGGGACTGGGGAGGATGGGCAGGAAGGGAGGGATAAGAGGGAAAAAGGGGCATTACGATTAGCAGACGTAATGTTGGGGGGGCACGGGGAGGGCCGTACAACCCAGAGAAGACAAGTAGTGATTCTATAGCATCTCACTACGCTGATGGACAGTGACTGTAATGGGGTTGGTGGGGGGACCTGATGAAGGGGTAGTTTAATAACCATAATATTGTACATGTAGCTGTAGATTAATGATACCAAAATAAACTATTAATAAAAATAATAATAATAATAATAATAATAATAACCCTAAGGCTCTCTGTCCCTTTCAGAGCCTGGTAGCATCTGTTTGAGAAGCAATGACTGCAGAGTCTAAACTCTTAGTGAAAAATCTATCAATTGCAAAATATGATTAGAATAAAGTCTGGGTGTTTAAACTGCTAAGATAATTGTTTAAAAGACTGGAAAGGCCTCAGGGAACTTTCTAGGCTGATAGAAATATCCTATATCTTGATCTGGGTAGTATGAGTAGGAGAAGAATCCATCATAATCTATACACTCCAATTAAAAACAAACAGCCGGGAAATCATGGGAGCAGAATGGGATGTAAGTGGAATAAACATGACCAAGTAAAAATTCTGGAGATGGGAGAGGGAGGTGGAAAGACGGCATCCATTGACGATTCTAGAATTAAAACATGCTATTTTATAAAAGCAAAAAAAAGTTACAAAAATTAAATAAAGAATTTTAAAAACTCTCGTAGAGATCAGGACCTAGCTTGAGAAATTCTGGCAGGACATGAAGTGAGTTAGCCCCCAACCCAGACCCTCAGGCCCTCCTCAGACCCACGGGACCATCCTCACGTGCCTCGCTTCCTTCCTGCCTGTTCCCAGAGGTCAGGCTGTCCTGATGGTATCAAGGCCTCCTTTAGGGAACCATCTCAGACACTCTCCATTCCTAGAAGACCGTGCATGCCTGTGTGGCGGGGCCCAGACGTGCCTTAAGCAAACCAGTGAAGATTCCAGCTTTCCAGATGCCCTGGCCCTGGGCACCTCCCTCAGCCTCAGTGACCCCTGAGGCCCCCCTGTAAGATGAAGCTTCTGATCATTGAGTGAATCTTGAGATCTCCAGATGCTCCAAAATTCCAAGAATTTCTGTTGCTTGGAGAAAGTGGCCCCAGGCCCCACTCCCTGCTCCCCGGAGTCTCTGTGTGCGCATCAGGAGAGTGGGGGGAAGGATGCCCACCTGTGGAATTGCCGTGAGGCCTGAACTGAGATAAGGGACAGGAGAGGCAGGAAATGGTTTAGGGTGGGAATGATGATTGACATCAGGCTGCTGGGTTTGAATGTCCACTCCCCACCCGCCAGCGAGGTGACCTGGGGTAAATTATATAACTCTCCAAGCTTCAGTTTCCTCTTTGGTAAAACAGCCACACTCCTGACTTTGTGGGATCGTACAATTTAGCAATCGGGCTACCCAATTAACAACGTCCAGCACTGTCTGCGGCCCCTGCTCAGAGCGCGCTTAGTGGATGCGCCAAGCTGCAGCCGGCTGGCATTCGCCGGCTCCCCCTACACCAGGGAAGCCCTGCGACCCTCCTTCCTGCCAACAGCTTCTGCCTTTTATGTGGAACGCAGAGGCAGAAGGCAAAGGTCTAGACTGACTCGGGCAGAGGAGGGAGAGAGAACAGGAACTGAGAAGGCAGGTGGGGCTCACTTAGGGAAATGATAGAGATGGAGATTTATGGAGATGTGCCCAAAAGTCACGGAACAGTTGAAGAAGAGAGTATGGAACCTGAGGTCTGAAACCCCCAGTCCCATCCTCATTCTGCCTTTTACACAGGTCATCCAGTAGCTCTGAGCCTGACTCGGTGTACCTATCTGTAAAATGGGCATAATGGTGGCACCTCCCTCAAAAGGTTGTTTTGAGGATTACGAGGCAATGCCCATCACGTTTTTATCAGAAGCACCCGCGTGCGGCTCAGGATGAGCTGGGAGGCCAGCACTCTGAAAGATAACGTGTGTGACGCTTTTCTCTCTCCAGTGACCAGAACGTTCGTTTATGACTCTGGGCTTGAACTAGCCACAGAGGGATGTGATGGGATCCTGGCTGTGAGGAACAATAATTTAGTTCCTTGTCTGTGGCCCTGCAACTTAGAGAAGATTATACAGGAACCGCCCCTCATCTGCAGGGTACACTTTCCAAGACCCCCGGTGGATGCCTGAAACCACGGACAGTACCAAACCCTAAATATACTGTGTCTTTTCCTGTACATACATACCTGTGGTAAAGCTTAATTTATACATGAGGCACAGTAAGAGATTAACAAAAACAAATAAAATAGAACAACTATAATAAGTACTGTAATAAAAGGTCTGTGACTGTGGTCTGTCTCTCAAAATACCGTCCTGTACTCACCCTTCTTGTGATCATGAGAGATGATAAAATGTCCACGCGATGAGACGGAGTGAGGCGAAAGATGGGGACATCGTGATGGAGTTAAGCTACTGTTGACCTTCTGATGAATTGGCAGGAGGAGGATCACCTGCTCCTGGACCACGGTTGACCTTGGGTAACTGAAAGGGTAGAAAACGAAACTGAGGATGAGGGCGTTTCTGGACTTATATTTCTGAAGCCCTTTTTTCCCCCTCTAGAACTTTAACATCATATCCTCATAAAATAGAACTTGGGGGTTTGAGCAGGTGGGCAGGTGAAGAACGTGTGCTCAGCCTGGGGGAAAGTTCTCCTACCCTTCTGGGGGAAATTGTCACGGGTACACCTCGGGTGAGACGTGAGCCCTGGGAGGTCCACCGGCCAAGTAGGTGTCTTGGGGGCTGACAGATATGCTCGTAATAATGGGAATGTTCAAGGGCAGGCTGCCAGGGAGAGTGTTCAAGTAGCAGTCTAAGCCTCTAATTCAGGGAGCCCAAAGGACATTAAATCATGTAAAACGCTCACAGTCCCTTCCCCCAGCCCCCAATCCCTTCTTCCCCAGCCAGAGCTTGTCTGCGGAAGGAACACAGCACTGGAATCACCCTGAGGTGGCCCAGGGCCCAAAGACAGACAGTCCGCACCCCAGCCCCATCTATGAGACCTCACTCATGCAGGAGAGCCTTCTGGAAGTAAATTCTCTCTTGCCCCATTCTGAAGTTGGGATTTTGACACCATGCAAAGACTCTAGCTGCTGTATCTTTGCCTGGGAATCTCTTGGAAGATTCCAGCATAGAGGAAATCCTGTCATAAGGGAGGGAAAGTCCCACAGGCCCGGGG
This sequence comes from Smutsia gigantea, assembly GCA_032199065.1. Classification (NCBI taxonomy): domain Eukaryota; kingdom Metazoa; phylum Chordata; class Mammalia; order Pholidota; family Manidae; genus Smutsia; species Smutsia gigantea. Next base: position 298,891 of record JAVSCE010007689.1, on the reverse strand, counting down.
AGCCAGGTCCCCATCTGAGCAAAAGCCCACAAGTCTTGTCCCTGTTTTCTCTCGGGCACCAAATCTACTCCTGGGTCTTGCTTGGCTTCAGCGGAACCTGGAGTGGTCGGCTCTCCTCCCCAAGGTGTCTTTCACGTCTTGGTCTTTTTCTTGTCGGAACCCCAAGCCCTAGTAAAGGCATAGCCAGCTTCTGGCCCAAGGACGACCTCAACGTCTGTCCCTGCAGTCCCCCTGGCTGGGGAGCTCATCTTTTCCCCTGCTTCTGCTGTTTCATTGGCCTTGACAGGCGCAGGAGCAAAGGCAAGGGACCGTGGTAACTCACAAGGTGGTATCTTGGCCAGGAGGTGAGAAAATAAGGCCAAAGCAACCGAAGATGGATATGCGTCCTTTCTTCTGGGCAGACCCTCATGGCTGTCCGGCCTCCCAGGGCCAGGTGTCTTTGTCCCCAGGATCCAACAGAGATTTTGATCTGCCTGGATTGCCATGCTGGGACAAGAAGGCATCAAAAAGCAACAGGGAACTGCCACATAATTCTAGAAAAGGAACATTTCACTAAACATCAAGATAGTTAAAAAATACAGTTAACCTGGAGGAACCTTGAAAACGTTATGCTCGGTGAAATAAGCCAGACATAGAGGGGCAAACACCATTTGACCCACTCTGTGAGATCCCTGGAGGCATCCAATTCACAGAGACAGAGAAAGTGTAGAGGTCACCAGGGGCTGGGGAAGGGGATGGGGAGTCAGGGTTTAATGGGGACAGAGTTTTCAGTTTGGGGAGATGAAAACGTTCTGGAGATGGATGGTGGTGATGGCGATACAACAACATTAATGTACTGGCAAGATTTCATTCTTTTTTATGACTTAATAATACTCCATTGTATATATACATGTGCCACATTTTCTTCATCCATTCATTCATTGGTGGACACCTCGGGTTGTTTCCATGTCTTGACTCCTGTAAATAACACGGCCGTGAACATGGGGGTACAGATACACAGATACCTTTTTGAGCTAGCGTTTTTGTTTTCTCTGAATAAATACCCAGACGTGGAACTGCTGGATCATATTGTAGCTCTATTTTTTTATTTTTTGAGGGGCCTCTATAGTGTTTCCCATAGTGGCTGCAGAAGGGTGCGCTATAGAGCTGAGGATTAAGCTTCCCAAACAATATTCCCCCCAGACACAAAGCCTTGGGACCCTGAGTAGAGCTAACTCTGTGACCCTGGGCAAGTTATGGACTCCCGCAGAGACCTGGTTTCTTAATCTGTAAAGTGGGTGAATAACATCACCACTTACAAACTTGCTGGGAGAGGCTCAAGCTGCGCTGGCCAATGTGATCCTTACAATCTCACTGTTGTAAATGCGTTAAAATTAAAACTTCAGTCCTTCAGTCACACAAACCCCATTTCAAGGGCTCAAGAGCCGCATGTGGCTAGTGGTTGCTGCATTGGACCATGCGGATACAGAACACATCCGTTCGTGGCAGGAAGTTCTAGTGGACAGTGCTGGTCTGGGGCAGTTCCACACATAGGCCATGGTCAGGACTCAAGGAGGCCAGCTCTGATTACAGTTATGGCTCTTTATCAGCTCTCCACTGCAGAGACAAAGAAATGAGAAGAGAGCCTCTTACTGAGAACTTAAGAGACGAGAGTGGAGTTTTTGCTGGTGAGAACAGAAATACCACAGCTTCAGCTCCCCTCCAGAGCTGACGGCAGCCAAATTCCCCCATCACATCAGCAGAAAGAGACTTCGGGGCCTGACGTTGTATGATTGTCCCTTCTCTGGAGAAAGAGGACACTGCCCACAAGAGAATTAGACCGTGGATATGAAGTGGGCAGCCATCTGTGGTTAGATGCGTTCCTCAGCATTGGCAAGAGGAACGGCTTTCTCTTGGTTAGATATCACATGTCTTAATCAGGAAAAACGTTGCTGTGGTAAACCTCATCTGTTTTAAGGAATCGTTTCTAAAATTCAGCTGCAGAGATTGAAGAGGAGCGTGAGTGTGTGTGTATGTGCTCAGTTCTTCAGGGAGCCGCAGGGAGAGAGAACCGGAGTTAGTTTGCCGTGGGCTGTATCAACCTTGTTAAAATCTGACTTCGTTGATTCCATGGAAGTTAAGCCTGGGGAGGTGGTGGAGGAATAAATGTGCCTGGAATAGCTGCATTCAGCATTTCACACATTAGCATTTCCCAAATTAGGGAAATGGGTCACTTCCTCAGACCTGCTGGATCAAGCCGCCTGCTTGGGACCAGCTGGAACCACCACAAGGAGTCCGGTCCCTGGACACACATGGCAGGGGAGCAGAGTGCCTGGGCTTCTTACCGCACGCAGACAGCAGCCCAGCATGTGAAATCCCATTTCAGCACCTTAAAAGGCCCTCTGCCGCGATCACAGTCCCTGGGTGGACAGGGACTCTCCTTCCTCCAGCCTCTGGCTTCGGCCACGGGGCTGCGAGGACAAGCCTTCTTTCCTGGTTCAGGACCGTCAGCCACCCTTCCCGGGCGGTGTGGGGCTGACCTTTCTCCAGATGGTCAAACTGTCAGGGTGCCATTAGCGGTTGGCACTTCTTGGGGTGTGGGGAGTGTCCACTCGTGTGCACCCAGAAAGGCCACCCTGGTGACAGAGGATAGGATTCTCCCGGTTTCTACGAGCTGGGTGCGGATTCCGCAGTTGGGTTGTGTCTCTCACTGCTGAGGTGGTAAACCTTCCAGGAGTGAAGGTGGACGGCTCATGGAAGCGGGATATGCATGGGGCTTTTTGCATCTCTAGGTTACTGGTTCAGCTTGGGTCTGCAGGAGGCAGCAAAGGACACCCCCACCCCCGGTCTCTTCCCCATAGAAGCCAGGAATCCTGGTCCATCCTGAGCAGGGGAGCACCAAAGAGCACCGAGGCAGCTTAAAACCCAGGTCATCCCATGGCCAGGGTCACATGGTATTTACCAGCAGCCACTGACCAGTGTCTTCAGCAAGACTCCACCAGAGGCTGCAAAATGGCCCCCACAGGCCAGGACTGGCTGCAGAGTTTTGATACGCCCACTCTGAATTTGAAAAAAAAAATTGTAACTGACTGCCAGTACTGAAAATTTTGGAGATTTTTGAGTGTGAAAAAAAAAATCTGCATTTTCAGATTGTCTTGAAAAATCAAAAGCATCCGTTTAGGCCCATAAGCAACCACAGGCTGGGCTTCAGAAGCAGCTGCCCCACTTAAGAGTTGGCCCACGGATCTCTGGGGATCGGGGAGACACATCTTCTCAGGCCCTGTGCACACTTAAATGCTCCATTCCTGCTGAGAAACTGAAATTATTCCCTAAGGTTGCTCGGAGCCGGAAGGACTCCTCGGGGCCCCCAGGCCTGAAATGCACCAGACCTGTACCAAATGTTTATGAGGTATTTTCCCACATGACCTCACCTGACCCTCGTAAAAGTGGCACGTGGTAATCACCTGCAGCTGGAGATCACTGGGGTCTGATAAGCGTGCAGACCTGAGCACCTGGAATTCCTGCTGAAGGAGCCTTCCCAGGGGGTGGGCGCAGGTAACCAGGTGAGGTGATCCGGCCTGGGTAATCTGGGAACGTCTTATTCCTGGATTAAAGCAGCGCCCAAGGAAGACAAACGGAGCTGTTAGGGTAAAAAGCCGGGAGGAGGTGGGAGCTAGAGGCCTTTCCCTGAAAGAGCAGAAGGGCGGGGGTGGGAGGGGGGGGGGTGCAGCAGGAGGCGTGGCCGCCCCGACGCCACTGGCAGTAGCGACCCCTGGTGGACGCAGCGCGCATGTTCCCCTTTCTCTGAGCCCTCCGAAAATGAGTGACAGCTGGACACGGGGCCCGCCCCATGTAGTGTGTGATGTAAAATCTTTCGCAACTGCTATTATTACCATTATCCTTTGTCACGGTTGAGGAAACCGAGGTTCTGGGAAGCGATGTCATTTCTCCCATCCCGGCTGGGTGCCAGGGTTAGAGCGGAGGGCCGCCTGGCTCCCTGCCCCGCGCCGGCCCCCTTCAAAAACAAGAGCGGACCCAGCAATCCCGCCTCTGAGCGCACACCAGGGGAAGTGAAAGGGGTCATTTGTGCACCTGTATTCATAGAGCATTATTCCCGGCAGCAGGTGAATAAAAGGTGGAAGCAACTCAGACGTGCATCGACAGGTGCGTGGATAAACAAAACGTCGTCTGACACTACACTGCAATATTACTCAGCCTTAACAAGGGAGCAGGACGTTCTGACACCTGATCCAGCACCGGTGAACCTTGAGGACATGATACTGAGCTAAATAAGACAAACGCAACATGGCACATTCCGTATGATTCCATTTATATGAGGGAGGGGGCCAAATTCCTACAGAGAGAGGGACAGGGTGGGCGCCCGGGGCTCAGGGAGGGTGGGGGACGGGGTGGGCGCCCGGGGCTCAGGGAGGGGGTGGGGGGCGTGTTTAGTGGAGATGGAGTTTCAGTTTGGCGGGATGGAAGTGTTCTGGAGATGACGGGAGGAATGTTCACACAACAATGCGAATGTACTGAATGCTCCTGAGCTGGACACTGAAAAGTGGTTAAGATGGTAACTTTTATGTTATGTATATTTTACCATGATCATTTTAAATTAAAAAAAAAAAAGGATCTCCTCTCCCACAGGCTCTATCCTTGCCCTGGGCCCTCAGAGAGAAAGGCGGCCCTGTTGGTAGGGACAGCTGCCCAAGGGCACCCTCCCCGTGCCCGCTTCCATCTCTCAAACCCCCCTCGCTCCTCGGGGCCCTGCCTCAGCCTCTCGCCCCATTGCTAAGTGGACACAGGTTCACTGGGCTTCTGACAAGGTCGCGCCCCATTCCTTGGCCCTGGGCCCCGGGGCCTTCCATGTCACCCCACCCTCTCTTGTCTGAGGGATTCTGATTTCCCAGCCAAAACGCTCATTTTCTCTTTCACTTTATTGAGCAGGTCTCTGTCTCCTTTCTCTCCCCTCAGCCTTCCTTGTCTACAACACACATGAAGGGAAGGACCCCTGTTGCTGGGCTCTGGTTAAAATGTAGGTGTCATTATTATTCGGATGTGGGGCAGCCGATCAGGAGACAATTGCCATTAAAAGACAGTTCATTACTCACAGTTCCCAAGGGGAGGGGCGCACAATGCCAGGCCGTGCTGGTCATATGGGAAGCCCCGGGATGGGTCAGGAGGCAGAGGGAGGGGGACAACGCGGGCATGAGCCCTTATCGAGGTCTCCATGGGAAGGACCAGGCGAGGCAGGGTGAGTGGGCTTAGGACGGGCTAGTTTGAACAACTGCAGCAGGCTTTGGGGTGCAGGGGCTGTCCCTAGGTGTCTGGGACCTGCCTGGAACTTAGGGCAGGGAGATAGAGGCCCAGAGTGTGAGAGCCCCAGAGAGGAGGGGCATCTGTTGGTTTACACATGGAAGGCAGCTGCTGACCAGCTGTTTACCGCCTCTCAGAATTGGCCGGCTCTGGGGAGGCCCCCCAGGTATCAAAGCACCATCAGGAAATACAAAAAAATAAAATCATGATTGATACAGGCCCTGTAGAAGTTCACATTCTAGGCAAACCAGGGTGGGGGCCGGACTCATGCATCCCTTACCCCAAGGCAGGAATCCTATGGGCTCAGGGAAGCCCAGGCTTGGGGGCCATCCCTGGCTCGTGGTGAGCCTGTGGCCAGCGTCACATCAACAGAATGGCTTCTCCCGATCTACCGCCTTTCCTTCCACCCTGCTCTCCTGAGAGTGTCCAGCCCTTCCAGCCGTGAGGTCAGTATGGGCCTGGGGCTCAGGGTCTCCTCCGAGCTGGAGAGCAGATGATTGAGGAGTTCTGCAGGGCAGCAGAATCGGGCGCTGGTCCCCAACGCAGTTATGTCCGAAGGGGTCTCCTCACAGCAACTCCTAAAACCAGCTGATGGCTTGATCCAAGAAGTCTCCACACAGTCTATAGAAATAAACCCTTAGTCCTGCCGGCTTCCACTACCGTCATGCATATTTTTGCCTCCAAGTGCTCCTTCCCAGCGTGATTCACGACAAACTGACAACTTAAAAATGTACAACAGCCATGGTGCTCTCTACCCAGGGGACCCTTTCCCGATGAGAACTGTCCTTCCCCCCAACCCCACCACGCCCCAGTCAACGGAGAACCACAGGCAAAGGGCAACTGGTTTACTTTACAAGATAATAATGCTTTATTGAAATATCTGTGTCTGTTTTCTTCTTGCTGCTGGAGCCAGAAGAGTGAGCCAGGCCACGTTCCCTTTTCCAGCCTTCCCTCCTGCAGGCGGCCAGGCCTCTGGACTGCTGAGCTCCTCTGTCCCCAGAGGGTAAAGGTAAGGGGAGGAGAGTCAGGCTGCTTCAGATCAGGCCCCAAAACCCTAGCAGTTAACTGGCTTTGAGTAAGTCCCTTAAGCCTCAGTTTTCCCATCTGTAAAACAACAGAATTAATAACCCTAAGGAGGTCATATATGGAATAGCCCAGAGACTAAATGTGTGAATTTCACACAGCGCCAGGCCCAGAGGATGCCCTTTAATAAATATTATCGTTATTACAAAGCAAGGACCACAGTGGATGCATCCTCTCCTGGCTTGACCTTTCTCCTCCAGAATGCCTTCATTTCCTCCCTAAGGCTAAACGAGAGGCAGGGTGGGCAATGGAGTCACCGGCCAAACCCCGGGGTGGACCGCTTCCTAGCATATGGCCCAAGGCGAGTCACCGAACCCTGCTCCTTAGAATCCTGATAGGTAAAATGGGATAGTAGTAAGAGCACCCACCTCAGAGGGCCTTTGTGAGGACTGCATGAGCTAATACGCATAAATCACTGGGAACAGCCCCTGTCACATGGTCCTTTACTTTACTGGGGCCACCCTAACAAAGTCCCACACACTGGGTGGCTTAAACTACAGAAATGTATGGTCTGCCCATGAAGTAGGCTCCCAGTGGCATCGGTCGGGCTCAAGCCCTTAAGGACCCCTGTATATGACAGATGACAGCCCCTCTTGAGCCACTTCTGCTCCCCTGCTCCGTGGAGGCTTCTGTGCGACTCGGAGGGACTTTGCTGAAGCTTCGGTTTTCAGAATCACGTGTCTGTTTACTACGTGTGGTTAATCGCCACCATCCCCCTCAGTGGATTATTAATATTTAAAACCAGATGTAGCACTTTACAGATCTTTTACAATTCACAGATGGTGGATGAATTCGCAAACATCACAAACCGCATTATCTGAAACACGCAGAGTGCACTTACACCCAGCCACACGTGTTCCTTGTACCTCTCTTTCCTTAGATCCAGAATGACTGATTTCTGAGCGGGCATGTTGAATCTCAGTTATTTGTACTTTTGAGCAAACACTAGCCTGCCTGGTTCCTAACAGCTCTGGGGTGTGTCCCTGGGATGATGACCCAGCCCCGCCTTAGGTTCCAGCCCTGGGGAAGCCCCAGCCTGCAAAAGAATTTGCTGCTTGACATCCGCCTGGCCCAACACCTGCTTTGCCCAACAGTTCTCATAAAACAGCCCCCCATCTGCTTCCCATCACTTCCCACTTCCCTGACTCTGCTTCAGCCTGCTCATTCCTCCCCCTACTTCCTCATCCTTCCCTTTAAAACACCCAGTCACCTCTGCACAGGTGGGAGTTGAGCTCTGTTCCTACATAAGCCCCCGCCTGCAGTAGCTCTGTTTCTCTTTGGCTTAAATCACCATAAATCACAGGGTGACAATGTCCGGTGGTCAGAGCCCCAGCAAACAGACACTCCTATCAGAAAGAATGTTCCAGGAACCTAGAGATCACCCCCTGGGGAACCAAGGGCAAAGGCCAGGGCTCTCTCTAGTTAATTCTTCACTACACATGAGGGGAACCTGGGCAGGGGAGCAGCTTGGAGAGCCACGGCAGTGCCGGCTTCCAGGCCCAGCTGGCCCTGAGGCTTGGCGACAGACAGCAAGACCCTCTGGTGGGAAGTGGCAGGAAGTGGCCTCAGGGGTCAGCAGCCCTCACTTGGCAGCCAGGAAAGGGTGGGGGTCTTCCACTGGGTGCCAGTTGGGCGGGGGCTGCTGCAAGGACAGTCAGACCCCACTGGTTGGGTTTATTTCTGGCGTTCCCTGGGTGAAAACGCTTTTTAGAAACTTATTGTGGCAAGAGCGTTTCACACGAGGTCTACCGTCTTAGCAAATTTGTAAGCGCATTGGTACACGTGTGTTGTGATGAACCGAGCACAGGGCTGCGGACTGTGGTGCGACGTTGCACCACAGAGCTCGAGAACTTACAGGAACACTTCTCACAACCCCCTTCAAAGATGAGATAACTGAGATTCAGAGGACAGTTGATCTGCCCAAGACAAGAAAGTCAAAAGAAAAGAATAAAACTGTATCTTATGAACACTACAATGTAGAGCACGTTACACAGAGAGCCATATACTGGAAAGAACCAAGCACCACGGCATCAGTACAACTTGATTTGATAGCTCCGAGCTCTGTACTTTATGACCTTACTTCTCTCTGTCTCTATTTTCTTATAAAATCAAACCCTTTTAAAAAAATTGTAAATAGTTATGTAGATAAACAGGTACGTGCAGAGACCTATTGCCACATTATTGTCTGTCATTTCATGTGTCCTTATAAACATCGGGGTTCGCTTGAAGTCACGCAGCTTGTCAACTGAGCTGGGACTGGACCCCAGTCTTCTGCAGGTTGCTTGGCACCCACATAAGGCACAGCCTACTGCCTGCTCCAGAGCATATTGCGGAGGACGGTGCCAGGCTGGAACGGCACCCCGGGTGGCAGAGTCATTCGCACATACACACGGGATTGCCGCAGTCACTACATCTCCCTCTTCTAGAATTGCTTGGCTTTTAGGCTGGAAAGAGATTCATTCTCTTGTACAAGGAACATGTCAAACTGCTTTGCCAAAAAGAGATCCAGACACTTGTATTGTTAAATCTGCAAACTGCTTCTCTAATGATGGGCACATGGTGACATGAGCTCATGAGGCAGTAACAGTGAGCCCCTGGCGCACTGGCTTATTTTCATGTTAGTGTTTATTTGTTTGGTGTCTCCCTCGACTGGAAGGCCAGCTTCATGGCACTGGGTGCCTTGTGTCTCAATCAACACTCTGTCCTCACATCTTGAATAACAAAGTTGTGTTAAAGTCATAGTATACCACAGACAAGAACAGACACACCAAGGACCCTTTCTGAGAACCATGTGCTTAAGCTCCAGCCGAAGCCCTTGCAAAGAATTTGATAAAATGGGAACTTGATTAAACCAGTCCAAATCCCTGAACATAACCAAATCTTTCCTCATTTACTCAACTTGGACAATGTTTAATTTGGTTGCTTGTGATAACATTTGTTTTAATAAGGGTTTCACTATATCCTTGTTAACACATTTTTGTTTCGTGGACGAAATCCATTTCTTGATCTCAATCACAGCTCTCTTTCCTGTTTGACACAGAGACTTCCCCATTCATTTTTTGCCCTCTGCTATGGGCTGGGGTTTTTACTCTGGGACCCACGTCCGCTCTGACTTGCCTTCCTCTGCTGCCATCTACAGGCAGTTACAAAAGCCACGCTCATGAACAGAAGAACACCGAGGAGTCTAGAGAACTCAGGGCTCCTCCAGAAATAATCTGGTGCATGCACACATACAAAAATGTTGAGAAGAAACTTCATATTCACTTTTTATCAAAAGCCTGACCTACTTTATACAGTCCGTAAGCAAAAACTCCCCTTCCAAGAACACACACACACACACACACACATATATTTTTAATTGTGGAGGCCTCGTCCACTCCTGGCCAAGATGGGATAACAGGGACTGGATACCTGCCTGAAGCTACCAAACAGGGGAAGCCTATGAAACAGCATGAGCACAGGCAGCTGAGGACAGTGGCCCTGATGGAGGGGACACATATGGGGCAAGGCATTTCCAGGCTGCGGGGCAAGGAGGGAGCACCCAGGCAGAGCCTGGCAGTCTCCCTAATTTTGGAGCTTGGGGAGGTCACAGCAACTGGAGTTTGCAGGGCAGAGTGCCAGACAGGAGAGGATGCTGAGAAAGGCCCTTAGCAAATTTGCAAAGGAGCACCCCCTGTGTTCAGCTGAGTACCATCAGTGCCCACATGTGAGGAAACTGCCAGAGGCCAAGGAGGAGAAACACGCGAAACAGCAGACAGAAGCATACAGACTGCTGAGAACAGTTTGCGTTCCCAGTAGACAGAGTGAAAAACTTCACAATATATGTGGCAGACAAGTGCTCAGAAGGGCAGTGCCTCTGTGGTGTGGCAGAACTAGCCCCAGTCTAAAGCTTACTCCAGTTCCATCTAAAAAATAAAAGCAAGCCTCAAAAGGATCAAGCTATTTCCAAATAACTGTGTCCCAGAACAAAGCTCAAGAGTATATAAATATTTAAAAAAAAATTTTAATAGACAAATATCCAGCACCCAGCATGGTAAAATTAACAATGTCTGGCAGCCAATCAAAAACTGCTGGGCATGCAAAGAAGCAAGGACGACATCCCATAATGAGAAAAACCCACCAAGCAAAATGACACAGATAGAATTAATAGGTAAAAACATTAAAATAGTTACGACAACTAAATTTGATACAGTCCAGAAGGTAGAGGAAAATGTGAGCATATGAAGAGGAAGCATAAAAAAAGATACCCAAAGAACCAAACTGAACTCCTAGAGATGAAAAAGGCACTGGATGGGATTAGCAGATTAGGCATCGTAGAAGCAAGGAGTAACGAACTTGAGGACATAACAATAGAAAATATACAGACTAAAACAGAGAGAGGAAAAATTCTGTGAGCTGTAGGGTGTCTTCAAGTGGCCTTATAATATATGTGTGAGTAGGTCATGGAAAAAGGGAGCAAGAGGAGGGGAAAGAACATATTTGAAGAAATAATGGAAGAAAAATTTCCAAAGTTGATGAAAACTATATACTCAAAGGCCCAAGAATATCAACAAATGTCCAGAAAAAAAATAAGAAAAAGAAGAGAGAGGAGACAATGATAACAAGGAGGAACATTATAATGAAATTGCTTAAAACCAGAAATAAAGAGAAAATCTGAAAAGCAGCCAGAGAAAAGAGACACATTATGCTCAGAGGAATAAAGAGAAGATGGACACCTGACTTCTTATCAGAAACAGCACAAGCCAGGAGGCAGGGGAGCACTATTTTTAAAATATTGTAAGAAGAAGGCAGTTATGAATGAACACAAAGGTTTTGTTTCTCTCAGCAGTCAGAAATCACTTAACCGTCCAATGTGAGGAGATTGGTCAATGGATGGGTCATGCAAAATAAAACCACAGTCTTCAAGTATATTTAATGATGGGGGGAAACACCCACCATATATTGTAGCATGGAGAAAGCACTATGCAAAACATATTTTGTAAGTTAAAAATATATGTCTGTTTATACACATCCTGTCGTTTTTAGGTATTTGACCTCACACAATTGTGAAAGCTGGTTCTGTGGTAAATGGGAGACTTTTTTTGTTTCTGTGTCTGGTGCTGGAGTCAGAGGTCAGTAGGGCAGCCAGTTGGGGGAAAAGATGACATGAGGGGGACGGCAAAGAGAGACCAGGACATGCTTGGATGACTGAAACCCATGTCAGACTCTCACTGCCTCCAAACTTCCAACTTCAATGACAGGGGTGTCCTGTAGGAGAAGCTGGGGCCCCTCATCATGGAGCTAGATGGACATCTGGTCCAAAAGTCAGAGAGTCTGAAGGAGAAGCTGGAGCCGCTGACAGAGCCGGAGAATCCACGTGCCGGAAGGTGAGCCAGCAAGAAGCAACCGGTGCCTTGTGGCAACATCTCCTCGTGCCCTGCATGACCTTCCTGGAGCCGAAAGGAGGTAGCTGCCACTTCACTGCCACCTCCACATCTCAGGCTGAATGTCCCTCGCTGCCCATGCTAACCGGGAGCCGTGCGGGGAAGAGAATTCTGGGAAATGTAGTCCCAGCTTAGCTAAATCAACACAATAGAAATCCACCACATGTGGCTCCAAAGACATATACCTAAATGTTTTTAGTGGTTTTCACTGGGAGTTTAATGAGTTTAAATCTCAGTACACAAAGTCAGATGTGCAAGAAACAACATTTTTTTAAGGATTAATCTAATTTAGACTCTAATCCATCACCACCACCCATCCCCATCACTCTTTCGTCCTGCAAACCTGAAACTCTATACCTATTAAACAGCATTGCTCCAGGCTCCCCAGTTCCTGGAAACCACCATTCTACTGTCTGTCTTTATGGTTTTGACCACTCTAAGTACCTTATGTAAGTAGATCCATACTATTTGTCCTTCTGTGACTGGTTTATTTCACTTAGCATAATGTCTTCAAGGTTCCTCTGTATCGTAGCATGTGTCAGAATGCCCTTCCTTTTTTAAGGCTGAGTAATATTCCACTGTATGGATTTACCATATTTGTTACCTGTTCACTGGCTGAAGGACACTTGGGTTGCTCTCATGTTTTAGGGGTTGTGAAAAATGCTGCTATGAACATGGGTGTACAATTATCTCTGAGATCCTGCTTAACCTTGGTTTTGGTCTGTTAGAAACTACTGAAACATGAAGTCAGAGAAACAGGATATTCATGAAGGTTTAATTTCAGTTCAGAAAGTATAAACTGCTCATTTTAAAATTCAGTTTAGAAGAGGATTCTAATGACTTTTTAAAACTTTATTTTGTAAATTTCCAAACATACACAAAAGTAGACAGAATAACCTAAGTAATTGCTGTGTATCCATCACCCATAAATATTTTTCTGGTATGTTCCATCTATTCCCAGCCCTGCACCCCACTATTTCTTTTTCTTTTTGCTGGATAATAAATCAAATCCTAGACAAAATATCGCTTCATCTGTAAATGCTTCAGTATGCATACAATGTCCTTTTAATAATACCTAACACCCTTAGAAATTCTTGAATGCAAATCAGGAAAGCCTGGTGTTATTTTTATGGAAAATTTTAACCCTGGAATTTTGCACAAATACATGTCATATTCACGAATAGTCTTTAAATTGCCCTGCAATTATGGGAATAAGTAAATCTTTATCCAAATGGAGAAGAAAAGATAGGCAGCCAACCCATTATTAAAAGATTGGCACATTTACCTCATATCTAGATATGTGTGTTTGTTTTGTTTTCCAAAAGTGAGTAAAAGAACCAAAGAATCCAGAGTTATCGTCTATTTACTTAAATTTAGAGCTAAATTCACTTTCCCGAAATGCACAGGATATGTGTTACCCAAGGGTCAAACAGTTCTCACGGACTCCTAGGATATTGCTGAATGTTTTACTTCCTGAATTTAATTTTCTTCTGTTGTCAGAAATGATTCCTGTTTATTTTTTTTAATCGCCTTGGCCTGACAAGCAAGGGAAGGGCAGAGCCACGTTGCCTGTCCTCCCGACGCTCCGACCAGCACTGGCTCTCGTCTCATCGGTCAGGATCTCTCTTCTCCTCTGTGTCCTGTGACATCAATACCGCTTGGCATCACCAATCGTTACTGAAGTCTCAACCCCCTTAAGAAGCAAAACCCGCAAGGACATTCCCCGTGTCCTGGTTTTCCAGACAACGGCCTCCAAGATTGCACCCGGTGCTCAATAATTTAGCCTTCTGAGCGAAGTTCTCGTTAGAATAGGTCAGACATGAATGATTCAGGCATCGAGAATCCTCTGCTCAGTTGTGCTGACACTAGCCAAAAAAAAAAAAAAAAAACCACCCTAGCGCTCACAGAGAGGCTCAAGGTGACTAGATCAGGTGATGGGGTCACGACGGCACCGCATTTGGTTAATGGGAATCCCAGGCCAGGCCCGGGGTATCAAACTACAGACAGTGCCCGTCACGTTCTGCAGGTCAGTGAAGCCCGAAACGTCTCCCGCGAGTGAAAGTTCTCGCCAGGAAAACACAGTGTCCATTTCTAGTGCTTCCTCTCTCTCTCTCCCTTCCCCAGGTCACTCTGTCACGCCTCAAACCCCAGCACATCTTCAATCTCAGCAGATGACCTTGCTGCCTCCTTAACTGAGAAAACAGAAACCATCAGAAGAGAGCTTTGGCTCCCACCCCCCGACGCCGTTTGCCCCTGCCAGCATCTGCAGCGCACACACCCTGCCCTCTTGCTCTCTGTCCGGGAGGAGCCGGCCTTCTCCCCGCTGAGCCATCCCTCCTGTGCGCTCTGGAGCCCACCCGCTCCCGCCCGCTCGAGGACGTCACTCCACATGCTCCCCCACGCTCTGCCGTCATCGGTTTTTCATCACCTGATCGATTTTTCTCATCAGCAACCAAACACGCTGTTATCGATCCTGTCTTTGAAACTAATTCTCGGTATGGATGGCAAATAAATCGAGTCCGTTTGTGCTGCTGTAACAGAATACCGTAGACTGGGTGGCTTAAATAACACAAATGTGTGGCTCACCGTTGCAGAGGCTGGAAGCCCAAGACCAAGGTGCCAGCAGATTTGGTGTCTAGTGAGGGCCCTTTTCCTGCCTCATAGCTCGCATCTTTCTCTGTATCCTCACACGGCCAAAGGCGGTAAAGGGGGCTCCCTGTGGTCCCTCTTATAAGGACACTTATCCTACTTGTCAGGATTTGTCCACCCTCATGACCTAATCTCCCGGCAACCTCCAAAAGCCTTGCATCCAAATATCATCACATTGGGGGTTAGGTTTCAACAGTTGAATTCTGGGGTGACACAAGCATTGAGTCCATAGTATAAATGACATGAAAAGACGCTCAACATCATGCCATTTGGAAGTGCAGATTACCACCACCGCAATGGTGGTTACGTGAGTGTACTGTCAAAATGCATCAAGCTGAACACTAGGATTTATGCATTGTATCGTATGTACCTCCATTAAAAAAAAAAATACACACAACAAGATGCCAGCAATGAAAATGTCCCAAGTTAAAAAGACTGGGCATGCCAAGGGTTTGGTGAGCGCATGGAGGAACTGGAACTCCCCTCTTTGCTGCTGAACTCACTTTCTCTGAGGCAGCAGGACTGTGTCACCCAAGGGCTGATAACTTCTCCTGGGCTCTTAGGTTACTTTTCAATGTATTTTTCTCTCCTGGATTTCATATTCATTGGAAAACATGTTAGTGGTGCCTTAAACTACCATTATGACGCAGCTCTTCCATCCCCGCTTCCTCCACTGAAGAACTGGGGTACCCCAGGCATGCCCTCTTTCCGGTTAAAAACAGCAACCGCCATTCCATTCTGTGTCAGCTTTGGGGAGCCACCCCCAGGGTGCCCACATCTGAGGACTTCTTGCCAAGAAGCTCCTGAGTATTTTTCACTAAAAACACGTTCTTGCAGCTTTTGCCATCTGACCGATTCTGTAGTCAATTTATCAATTTTTGACCAAGGGAAAAAAATATGAGGAGAGTCCCAAACTGCTAAGGCACATATGAAATGTCAGAGGAGGAAAGAAACAAAATGCTTCAGAAGGCTGATTTTTTCATGAACAAGAAATGTGAGCATCTCTGTCTCAACTTACTGTTGCATGGCAGGTAACATTTAACGGAGGCTAAGTGAGTTAATTAAGGAGAAATTGCAACTAAACCCAACATGAGTGAGGGCTGCATCTCTTGCTCCAGGACACCCTCTTCTTACATGTCTATTCTTTCCTATGATGCAGGTGTTAGGGGAAGGGGCTCCTTGAATTGGGCAGACATCACCCCTGAGAAGCAGACCCCCTGGGAAACCACCCAATAAGACAAACTTGAAGAAGTGGTTCTTGTCATCCAGAAGTTCCAGACTTCAAAGGCAGGTCTGAATTTAGGACATTTTTCTAAAGCCTCAGGAGCCCCTCATGTTCTTATCTAGGCATGGTCTGCATAGATAGATGATCAAAAGACATGGGAACCTACCCTCAGCCTGACTTTTCCATGTGTCTGACCTTGACGAATTCACCCAGATTTCTTATTCATTTACTCCATGAATTTTTACAGAGTACCCATTATATGCCTGGCACTAGGAATTAAAGATATTGATTGATTGTCTAACTAATTAAATAAATATTACTGGTATAGACATAAAAGCTATAAAGACAAAACGAGTGTATACATCAGAGTCCCTGAGATTTCACTTTCTAGGTGTGAGATAACAGAAAATATGTATGTGTATGTCAGTCTCTGCCCCCGTTCCTGGAACAGAGCATGTAAAACCCTTATAATCTCCTAACTGATAAGACCACTAGGAGCATCTTTTCTTTTAATATTTGGCTTTTGACTCTGGTTTCTGACCCCATGCTCCTAAATCTCAGAGTTTTCTGGGTGATAGGAATGTCTTTTGTTTTAATGAGTTGGCTCTGGGTGGGCTCCTGTTTGGGGCTGGTCACCAAAGAGACCAGCCATGATTGGACACTTAGAATTTTCAGCCCCATCCCCATTCTCCAGAGAGAAGAGAGGGGCTAGAAACGGAGTTAATAATCAATCAGGCCTACATGGTGAAGCCTCCATAAAAATCCCAAAATAAGGGGCTCAGAGAACTTTCAGGGTGGTGAACGCATGGAGACGCTAGGAGAGGGGGATGCCCAGAGAAGGCATGGAAGCTCTGTACCACTTCCCGCATACCTTGCCCTGTGCATTTCTTCCATCTGGATGTCCGTCTGTGTCCTTCATCGTATCCTTTTATAATAAACTGGCAAACAGTAAGTAAACTGTTTTCCTGAGTTCTGTGAGCCACTCTAGCAAATTAATGGAAGCCTAGGAGTGGGTATGAGAATCTCCAATTTATAGCTAATTGGTCAGAAGCACGGGTGACAACCTGGATGTGTGATTGGCATCTGGCGAAGTCTGGGATGCGGTCTTCTGGGGATGAGCTCTTAACTTGTGGGATCTGATACTCTCACCAGGTAGATATGTCATAATTGAGTTCAATTGTAGGATATCCAACTGGTGTCACACAGAACTGCGTGTTGTGGGAACCCCTCTCCACATCTGGTGTCAGCAGTGTGATGTGGCAGTGGTATGCAAATATGGGGAGACATGGGAGGGCTGAGGCTTCCCCGGCACAGTAGAGGACCCACAGGTGGTGAACCCAGTCTGGCAAAGAGGAGAGGACAGCCCAGGGATGCAGAAGGTGCTAAGATTGCCAAGTTTTGTCCACATCTTAGTTTCAGCCTTAGACACAGCCAGCAAAGTGCTAATGAACTTACAGGCATTTTCTGTCAATCCCACTGAGTAATTAAAGCAAATCTCTAAAAGGAAAAAAATGATATTTAAAGCTGTAACCTCCTGAATGATTTTAAGGCATTAAAAGGAATGGCAGAAAGAAGGGATTGTCCTTTCCCACAACATTTGCATAGGAAATGATGCAGCCTATGCTTTCCTCTGAAGGCCAGTGAGGGGGCTGGAGGGAGGGGTGGGTCAGGTCACAAGATGATGCCGATGCCTGAAGCCCATAAGGGATCTGGGGATACACAGTTGTCAGCCAGCCAACCAGGAAACCTGACCCAAAGTTACAAACAGTTGGGCTGATCTTGGACCATTAACATTCGGAATATGGCCCCAAAAGAAAGCTGAAAGAACAGAGAAGAGAAACTAAAACCCCGACAGCATTAACATTCTTGCAAGTGGGCATTCAACCCTCTCAGACCCTCTCCTGAACCTGTGCTCTCTGCAGGGTCATGGACAGCTGGCATCTGGAAAGATTTGCTTGCAACTGTGCATCCCCTCTGCTGCCCACCACAGTCTCCCTTCCACCCCTCCCAACCATCGACTCCCCCTGCGTTAGCCCAAAAGAGCCCCATTCCTCATCCCCATGTGATGGACATTCTCAGGCCTCACTGGAATCCCTCAGAAGCACTGACACAGCTGATTTATTCTTCCTTCTCAAAATACTCCTGCCCTCTCTCCCGCCCCTGACGTTTGCTGGCCCAGGGTGAGGACACGGAGGCTCACACACCACACGTGTAAATTTTAAGTGAAGCAAAGAGCCGGTAAGGAAAGTACATTGGTGTTCTCCTCCAACCTTGGCACGTGCATTCTCATAGCAACAAAGCCATAGCTGTGGCTTCTGTTATTTTGGGCAGAGGAGTAGGCTGACACTCACAGAATTCTTCATACATTCTCACAGTGGCCTCTCCATTGACTGGGACCAGGGCAGGCTCTTATTAACAGTGATTCCGTCTTACTGGGGACCTGCTCTCTGTGTCTTACAAAATAAGCAATTAGCCCAGGCAATGTCAAAAGAGCAAGGTTCAGGTAGACATCAGTGATAAGCTAAGGGCTGGCACATTCTGGCCATCTAATCTCGGATATTTAGCTTGGTTTCTGCATCTGTCAAATGAGAACATCAGCTTCCTGCCTTTTAGGCATGTTCTGAGAAGTCAGATACTCTGTACAAAGTGCTTACTAATATGCTGAGTATACAGGATATAACACCTGTTATAAGTGTACAGGCTACAGGTGGCTTTGTGCATGAGTAAAACAGACAGAATATCAAAGATGACTAACCTTTATTATTTTACATGTCTGGGTTGAGTTGCTGGTCATCAGTATTTGGGTGAGTAATAAAACAAAGACATGCATAATTCATAAATCATTATATTTTAAATCCTTAGAATTAAATTTTTTCCCTTAATTTTAGCAAAAAAAAAAGGAAATGTAATGTTACAATAAAATTTTCACATAATTAATGTTCTACTGCAATCGGTCCTTGAGTACTGATCTCAAGGACTACAAAGTAGAATGTAGTTATACTCAGAGCCTATGACATTTGAATATATTTTCATCAGAAATGCATATTAAAGTTTAAAAAAGTAAAGAATCAAAATTATTTGTATACGTTTTCACAAAATTGCCCTTCTAAAGTATTGAAAATCAACTATTAAAATTAAAAGGTTAAATGTGAACAGTAGTAACAAATACCAAAAATTTAAATCAGTGATTAAATAAAACTAAAGAGTGTAATGTTTTTCAGTGTTAATTGAATTTCATTCAACCTTGTATTTTTCTTAAAATCAAACAGTCCACAATTCTAGTATTCAATGTTCACCTAGTTGTCAATGTAAAAATTGATACATCTAGACATCTCATGTTACATCTGGACCTATATTTATACAAATTAAGAATAATGTGAGTTGTTTAATAGTGAACCTTTTCCTTAGGCCCCAGGAGTGCATCTGTTGTAAAATAACAAGCTACTCTGTGAATGTCTCTGGACCCACAGATTAAAATACCAAGAGAAGGAAAAAAACCCAGACATTCAGCACTACTGGAAATACTACTTCCTTACACGAGAACCTCTCCTATCAGTGTTTCTAAGAAAAAGGATTTGACAACTTAGGCTTTTTTTCCCTACGGTTCCCACCACCCAGTCCTCTCCTGCTTCCCAGTCTCTGAGGTCAGGAGTGGCGTGGCCTCCATCTTCACACGCAGTCGTTGTTTGTTTTGAGACAGAGTCAGAGATGTGAGGACATGTCCCCAGGGGCTGAGCGGCAGGAGCCATGAAAGGGTGTTGACTTACAGGCTGCACTGGGTCTCAAGTGACAGGAGGGCCCGTGTGTCCTTGAATAGACCTCAGTTTGTGCCTGTCGTGTGTGAGCACCTGTGGCACGCGGGGCCTGAGGGCAGCTCCCTGGGTTTATCAGGCAGCTCTGGCTGCCGTAACAGAGTACCACAGACAGGACGGCTTAAACAACACGCAGTCTTTCTCTCGTGGTTCTGGAGGCTGGACGTCCGAGGTCAAGGTGTCGGCGAGGCAAGCTCCTTCTGAGGCCTCTCCTTGGCTTACGGAGGCCACCCTCTCCCTGTGTCCTCCCGGAGCCTTCCCTCTGTACACACATGTCCCTTGCATGTCTTCGTGTGTCCCAATCTTCTCTTCGTATAAAGACCCCAGTTCGACTGGATTTGGGCTCAACCGAAAGGCCCCATTTTAACTTAATCACCTCTTTAAAGGCCCTACTTCCAAACACAGTCACATTCTGAGCAGCTGGGAGTTAGGGCTTCGAGGCCCAAATGAGGTAGGAGTGCGGTTCAGCCCAGACACTCTCCTCTGCCTCCTCTCTGGCCACGCGGCTCCTCTTTGTCTTTTGTTCAGGCTCATCCTCCTCTTCCAAGAGTCCTCAAAATTCAGTGAGCCTCGTCTCTGCTTTCTCGACCCTCTGTTCCAGGCAGCTGGGTCACGGCCATGGTTTCAGCTGCCAGCTAGCTATTCAAGGATGACTCAAAAGTACGCACATCCTACCTACCCTTTTCCTCTAGGCCCCTGACACATGCATCGGAGCAGCCAGCACCGCGCTCATGTTTCCCTTCAAACCTAGCTCACTCCTGACCACACTTGGCCAGCCCCGCAACCCAAGTGGCCTCCTGAGCGCCCTGTCCCTGGGAAAGCCGTTGCCAGCCCTCCGGGAGCCAGGCCAGACGCCTCTATCCCTCACTGCCCCAATCATATTACCTTCAGGCCATTTAACCTAATTCCTCGCAAACCCACCCACTTCTTCTCTACTACTGCCCTCCGGGGCCAAGCTTTCTTCTCTCCCCTGGACCACAGCCATCATTTCTCACTGGTCGCCAGCATCAGCCCTGGCCCCTGCCAATCTTTCCCAAAGCAGCAGTCAGAGGAACCTTTGGAAAATGCGGACCTAATTTAGTCACTCCCCTCCTCAGAATCTGTCAGTGGATCCCTTTTGGCTCCTAATACCAAATCCTTAACATGGCCAATGAGGTTCTGCAAATAATTTCTCTTTTTGTAAGTGTGCGTTCATTAGTGATTGGTGTGATCATATTTTTGCTCTTTTTTCCTTCAACAGTCACATGTCCAGGCATTAGGGTGTGGGCTGTAGAAGGACATCTCTGGATCTGCACAATCCACAGGGCCCTGCACTTGGAAGGGTCCCGTGCTGGATCTAATGCTCTGCTGTCTCCATGTTGAAATTCTTAATTTGTGAACAAGAGGACTTGCATTTTCATTCTGCATGGGCCCCACGGAGTACGGAGCTGCTGGTGGTTATGAGCCTTCCTGCATTGCCATACCCATAGGAGGCCACAGGGATGCGTTCTATCCAAGGTTTAATAAAAACCGTAAGCCCAGTGGAGGTCAGCCCTTCTAGACATGGGCTGTGGGCCTTGGGGGACCTACATTACCTTTGCTACTTGTCCGTTTAGTTGTGAACCTGCAAGCTGTCCCCTTCCTTCAGCTCTAAGACATTTCACAGTTTTTGTTAGCAAAAGGCAGTATTATCATCTCACTAAGGAGTTTCTTTTGAGCTCCCAACTTATGTAACAAATTATTGCCGAGTCTCTTTGAGTGGGAAAGGAAATCCTCCACAAGAGAAACATCTCATTTATAAATAAAGATACTCCAGTAACTCTATATTTCCCCCCATATCACTGTACAGAGGCATCAACTAGATGTTGAAATTCAGGTATTTTTTAGGTTTTTCTAACTTGTCGGTCAGGAGTTGCTTTCCTATGGGTCTTGGTATTTCCTCACCAACATTTAAGAATCTCAGCTCTTCGTGTTCTCAAATAATTTTCTATAGTCCTAGAAGGCATTTAAGATGCTCTTAGCATAGACGGGGAACGACAAAGCACAAGGGGTGGTTTTAACCATAGTGGCCATTGTTTAAGTAAGACTTCAGGCTCCCACTGGGTCCACCTTATGACAAGTCACTGTCTCCCAGATGAGGCCAGGCCCTCTCATCTCCATGGCTGGAGCCTCTGGTGCTAGTAAATGCCAGGTCCTGGGGACTGAGGATGGACAGGACACACACAGGCCCTATTCTCCAGGAGCTTCCATTTGGGGGGAGGATATGCACGATAAGCAAGCAAATAAAGTCAACCAGATAACTGCAGATTATGGTAAATGCTCTGGAGAAAAAATATATAGAATGCTGAGTTTGATGGGGCAGATAGGGAGGCCTCTCTGTGATGGAGCCATAGAGGAGGAAGAAACTTTTCCTCTAATCTCTTAGGTTCAATTCCTGGGGCGTGTGAATTAAAATGACAATAAGACAGATTAATAGGAGAAGAGGCATAATTTTATTTTACTTGCACAGGGTTCACAGTAAAGAAGTGAAACTCAAAGGAGCCATTAGACTTGGGGGCTTGTGTATCATTTTAACAAAGGACAATAAATTGTGGAGCGTGACCTGACAAAGGAAAAGGGATTTGTTTTGAGCTTCCTGGTGATAAATCTTGGGGAAGTGACCAGGAAATGTATGGGGGAGCTAAGGAAGATAAGGGTTATTTTAGAAAGGTGCAGTTATGCAGACTCATCCTGGTGTCAACTCTCCACCTCCAGTAATAACTTTAACCTGAAGCCAGAATGACTTCTCTTTCAGAACTGTGAGGTAATTCCCCTCACTACCAGGGCACAGCCACCCATGGTTCTAGCTAAGCACCTCTATTTACAGCCCTGCTGTGAACACTAGAAGCACCACAGCTGAGTGTCTGGTCTCACCTGATGGAAGGCCTGCAAAGCTCTGGTATCATTCAGCCCAGAGGACAGAGGGGCTGCAGCCGGCCAGCGCCTGACCCCACAGCCTCCACCCACCCCACCTCAAAGCTAAAGTCACAGGGCACCCTGCTCTGCTCTACCTTTGGGGGTAGCCACCATTTTTTAAAAGCAAACTTCCTATTGAAGTAGAACACCCATACAGAGAAGGCCCAGGACATTTTCATAAAGTGAACCCACCCAGATCAAGAAATAAAACATTATCAATACCCAAAGACCAGCTCACCCCTAGTCACTACCCACCCCTTGAGGTATCTACTGTCCCTTTCCAGTACCTTAGAAGAGTTTTTATTTTTAAAAAGTTTTTTTAAAAAAAGGCAAATAACGGCAACTATAGTGGCCACCATTGATTGCTCACTCACTGCCCGCCTGGCCCAGTGCCCTGGGCTTCGCAGAGGTTACTAATCACTAACCCTATAGAGTAGGTTGTATTATTACTTCTGCTTTAAAGGCGGGAAACTGAGTCTCAATGTAAAAGCCTTGCTAATGTTCATTCATTCCACAAATGTATTTACTGAACGTTTACCAATGTTAAGGAAGGTGACAGTGAGAGACCGAATATGAAACAGACAAGGGTCAGACCACGTGTCAGAATAGAATTCTGGGCCACTCCCCCCACAAGAAGGGGGCCTGCTCTCTACAACCAGGCTCATAGGAGGTCAGACCACTGTCTCTAGCAAGCAATCGAGGAAGCCAGACAATAACCCTCTAACGATAGGCCCCAAACAGCAGGGACTTGACTAATAACTGCCAGCGTCCCTCACTGTTGTTCCTGCTTCCAACTGGGGACCAGCTGGAAAAAGCCAAATGTGGGCCCCAGTGCAATCCCCTTGGATGTCCGGCCTCCAGCTTCCCCAGGCCAGCAGCCTCCTCGGGGCACACTGAGCCTTCGTTTTCCACCACAAAGCTTTCCCATTGCCCCGCCTGCCCTTGAGTCTCTGCCAAACACAGGCGATGGTGGCATTCTCTGGCTGTGGCTCTGACAAATAGCCTTTGCCTGTTCCCATTTGGATGGTCTCCCTTTATGACTACGCTGGGGGTTGAGCGTTGAGCAAACACAGCTCCTGCACTTGCTCTTATGGGTTTTACTGTCCAGTGGGCAGAGACACTGTTTAAACGATTGCAGCAAATGGGACCGTGCAGCTGTGATTTTGCTATGAGGTTTTCCCAGGGGTTCAGCCAGCTGGCAAGTGGGAGGGTGGGGGCGGGCAGAGGGACTGACCCAGTCTGGGAGTCAGGGAAGTCTTCCTGGAGGAAGTGATGCCTGAGCAGAGATGGAAAGGCCATGTACGAGACTACACAGGCAGGAGAAGGGGGACGAGTGTTCCAGGCAAAGAACACAGTACAGCGGTCAAAGCTGAGGAAGGATGGATGGGGTAATTCAACATGAAGTCCTTCTGCAACCCCAGGACAGGGTGGGGATTCAAGAGCAGACTCTGAGGCTTCTCCAGAGGTGCAGACCTGCAGACCTGCATTTGGTCCCTCGATCCCCTAATGGACCCCAGGAGGTAGACGGAGCAGGAGCCTGCATGACTCCTATTTCCTACAAGAGGAAACTGAGGCCCAGAGTCAGGCAGCTAATAAAGGACAGAGCTGAGCTCAATGGAAGGTCTTCTACTTCCAAATTTTCCTTCCACTCTTTCCTGGGAGCAATTGTGAATTGGGGGCCAAAATAACGAAGACACTGAATTAACATTTTGGGTGTGAGTGTCTGGTAAAATACACATAACATAAAATTTACCTTTTAACCACTTTTATGTGTACAGTTCTGTGGCTTCAAGCACTTTCATACTGTTGTCAACTATCACCATCCTCCATCCCCAGGACATGTTCATCTTGCCAACTAAAACTCTGTCCCCATTAAACACTCACTCCCTAGCCCCTGACCATCTCTGTTCTACTTTCTGTCTGTGAATTTGACGGCTCCAGGGACCCCATATTAGTGGGATCACACATTATTTGTCCTCTTGCTCGAACCACATTTTGACTCCCGGATTGCACACGATGGAATTCAAGTCATAAGCTTGGCTGCCTCGTTGATTCAGACATGTTCACTGGTTCTCTGTGATCTTTCCTTTCTATCAGAAAAACAGCATGAAAATCTAAAGAGTCAGTTTAACCCATAGGCTATTTTCATTTAAATGGCCAGATTTTTTAAAAAACATGTTTTCACCTCTATGGACAATTGTAAATCCTCCCACAGAAAGAAAGGACTCTGAGAATTTCTATGGCCACTTAATGTTAGCAACTTAAATTCTTGAGACTTATTTTCAGAAACTGCTTAAGGGCTAAGTTGAGGCTGGTTGATAATCCTGTTTTCAAGTTCTTTTTTGCTGCTTTTATTTGTCCATCCATCATATAAGTACTGAGTACCTAAACAGGTCAGGCACCGTGCTAGATGTTGGGGCATATGTTACAGGCAAGTCAGAAAAGGTGCTGGCCTGAGGTTTGGTAATTTAAGAAGTGCTATAGGTGTTCCTGAGAGAACCTTTTCCCTGAGGACACTAGCAAAAGTACAGTGTCACGATGGAGGGAGGGAAATGAATTTGGGGGCAAATTGAAGATGGCCACCCCAGTTACATCAGCCAGGGAAGAGTCTGAGGCCCCTCCCCAGAGCTCCTGAGTTGTCTACTTGTAAGCCACTGAATAGTCC
Source organism: Smutsia gigantea (assembly GCA_032199065.1). Lineage (NCBI taxonomy): Eukaryota > Metazoa > Chordata > Mammalia > Pholidota > Manidae > Smutsia > Smutsia gigantea. The sequence continues at coordinate 273,805 of JAVSCE010007689.1, read as the reverse complement.
TGACTGCAACATGGCAGCGGTTTTGACTTTAAAAAAAACTTGAATTCAGCCTTAAAAAAAGAAGGAAATCCTGTCTTATGCTACCACATGGATGAACCTTGAAGACAGTGTGTGAAGGGAGATAAGCCGGTCCCAAGAAAGACTAATACTGCAGGATTCCCCTTACAGAAAGCATCTAAAGTAATCAAACTCCTAGAGACAGAAGGGTGTGGGTTTGGAGATGGGGAGTTCTGTTCGGTGGGCCCAGAGCTCAGTTTTGCAAGATGACAAGGTTCTAGAGATCTGTTGTATAACCATGTGCATATAGCTAACGCTGCTATATGTTATGTTCACTTAGAAATGGTTATGATGGTAAATTTTACGTTATGTGTTTTTTACCCCAATTAAAAGAAGAGTCTAGCATAGCACTGGCCATACAGGGACTCAATAAATGTTTGCTGAAAGCAAAAAAAACCCCCAAACTTTGAGTTCTCATGTCCTGGCCTCATACTTTTTTCTGCAAATAGCTGTGGGCTGGGGGTTTATTTGCTGTTTTCCCCCTTTATGCCTTCTTAATGTGTGCAATTTAAGACGTAGTTGGGAAATACCAACGACTTTTTGGGAAAGCCATGTAACTGGTGCCATCCCCCACCGGTGGACAAGTCCTGCGGGTCCATCCGACACTGTTGTTGAGTCTGTCCCCTCTGGACTGAGTCGGCCTCACGTGTCCAAAGTTTCAGAGGCCCAGAACAGTCCTGCCTCAAGGGGCAGCCACTAACCTCTGGGGGGCCCTTTCTGCTTACAAAGCACCCAGGTGTGCTTACCTCACTTCAGCCACTCGCTTCTCTTTACCAGGCCTCTATTTTCTTCTCTACCCTTCACCAGCTGAGCTCGTTTGCAGAATTGAAACTTCAGTTAAGGTTTGTTGAGGTTTGTTTTTAAAAATTGGCTGTTCCCATCCACATTCCTTTGAGATATAAATAGAAACAGAAAAGGTTTAATTAGTCAGGCAAGACATTCGAGCTAGGTCCACTTGATCCTTGAAAAGGAAATCTAAGAGGTCCTTACTATCGCTTTTTCAACCTATATAAGATGGGTTAGTAAGGCAGCAAAAGCACAGCTGTGTTTGCTCCTTTGACTCTTTCCTCTAATTCTTCTTGAGGGAAATCTTAAACGGTGAGTAGCTGGTGGATCCACCAGACCCCAGGCTCTTCTTTCCTACTTGCATTCATATTTGGCTGGTGCAAGCTGGGCTCAGATTTCTCTTTTCCCAGGGAGTTACCACCTGGAAGGATTTTGATCTCTGGTAGATGGGCTTTTCACGTCTCTGATTCCCATCCTTTAGGATAGATAGCATCTCTTCTGCAGAAGGGCTGCAGGTAACCCAAGCTGTGTTCTTCCCTACATGGAAATTGCAACATTTCATTTTTCTGGCTGGTGGATGGAAATGCTTTTGCATTTGTAACATAGTTAACTTCTGAATGGTTTGTAGATGCCTATGTAAGTGATTGATTATATATATATATACAGAAAATGTAATTAAACCATTCTTTAGGTTGTATTTTTCATTACATCCTTGGAGTTATTCAAGAGAGGACCCTGAGACAAAGGGCCTGGGATCTTTTCAGTATTTGGTTTTCCTTTGGATATTCTGTCCCATCACTTGATACAATACCACACTTGTCACATTTTAAATATTCCTAACAAAAATACAGTATCAGTGGACCTAGGAGAGAGTACAGTCCCCCCAGACATGCATGTTCCTGTTTGCCATTCCCACATCTTGTTTATGCTGTGTGAACAGGTGGAAAATGAGCATCACAGACGTCCTTAGTGCCGATGACATCGCAGCAGCCCTGCAGGAGTGCCAAGGTGAGGGGGAGAGGAGGTAAGCGGGTATTGTTCACGTATTTGCACTTCCAGCAGAGCCACAGAACTTAAAGTATGAACTTGGCTGAGAATTCATGAGGTCAGAGAATGAAACCATTATTAATAAGTTAAATTATAGGGATATGAGATCTGAACATAGGGCTACATTTTTTTCTGTAAGGTAAAAGAAACTTACTAAAAGTGGAAAAAGAAATCCATAGATGCCATGTAGCCTGTTTGAATCCAATGATTGCATTTTCCCAACCAATTGGACCAGTGATCCTGGAGTTCTGGGTACACTGCCTGGAAGAAGGACAGGGGGTGGAAAAAGAAGGGAGATGGACAAAAGCCAGAGGGAGGGCTAGGAAACAGGATGGGAGATGATAGCACAAGCCCGTCCAGTCCTGGCCCCCTCAGAATCTTGGACCAGCCACAGCTCTGTCTTTTTAAAACAATCTAGAACATCCTTGTAGCTCAGTGACATGATGGAAAATATTTTTAATAACCTATGTTTTCAGCACCTTGGCCCAAATACAGAATGCCATCCAATGAATATCAGAATAATCCATTCTCTGTTCCTCAGAACCAGATACTTTTGAACCCCAAAAATTCTTCCAGACATCAGGCCTCTCCAAGATGTCGGCCAGTCAGGTGAAGGATGTTTTTCGGTTCATAGACAACGACCAGAGTGGATACCTGGATGAAGAAGAGCTTAAGTAAGCTTTGTCCTAAGTCTGTCGGGCCCCCCAGCAGGCTAGGTGGGGCTGGGGAGCAGTGGGGGCCGATTTGCTCAGTATTTCCATGGCCGGCTTTGACGCTGGTCACTTGCCAGGGCCTCAGGATAGGGAAGGGTACCGTCAGATGGCCCCACGCCTACCCATACAAAGCACTCGACATGATCACTAAAGACGGTAGGTGCAGAAATTCACCAGCTTTAGGGTGTCGTCTTTGGCAAATGGACTTATCAACGACATCTGAAAAGCCTTTTAAAAACAAATGTCCACCGTTAGTTTACAATGCAGGAGACTTTTGCCTGCTAAGACCTCGACTGAGCATCTGGCCCTTGCTGGGAACAGATGTCTTGCTTCAAGACAAAAAGGAAGGGTAAACACACAAAGGGGCTTCCAGAAAATTCTCATCCATCTTTATTATCCTGTAGGTTTTTCCTCCAGAAGTTTGAGAGTGGTGCTAGAGAACTGACTGAGTCAGAAACCAAGTCCTTGATGGCGGCTGCAGATAATGATGGTGATGGAAAAATTGGGGCTGATGGTACGTTCACCCCTGTACGCAGCATAAAAGACTTTAGCTCAGGGAGCATCCAGGGGCTTGGGCTGTGAGATCATACAGATGTGGGTTAAAATTCCCCCTTTCTTAACCTTGCTGAGCCTCAGTCTTGTCATCCGTAAAATGGGACTAAGGTGGAGCTGCAAATAATATATGTAAAGTCTTTGCATGATGCCTCAGGAGAAACCACAGAAGCTGGTCCTTGTCTATGTACCAGAAAATATCCTTCCCTTACTAGGGGATAAGCTAGTTGTCTGGCCAATTATTTGCAAGACACACTAATGCACCTTGAAACTAATGTAAGTAATTTCTACCCCAGGGATTGGAGCCCCTCTGAATAGGGAAGGATTGACAGTCTCAAGTGTGTTTTCTACAAAAAAGTCTGTTGACTTGAGTAGGAAAGCCTCTTAGCTTTCAAGGATTTAAACAAATATGTTGTATTGGACATTAGCATACCAAGTAGACAATATTAGAGAACAAATATGAGAACCACCATTTATGGAATCTTGTGTGTACAGAGCTCTATATTCAAATTTTAGCATAATGGCATGGCTATAGGATTATTTTCATCCCATTCTGCTATGTTGCTTACATGCTGTTTAGTTTTGTACTTGCTAACTTCTGGACTTCTGTGGGATCTTAATGGTGGTACTAATTTGGAATTAGAAACTGCTACTTTAGAACCTCATTTTAAAAACCTATTTAAAGTTATACCACTATAACTTCCTATATAGGAGTTCATGTAGCTTCTAAAGGTAACTCCAAAAAATAGTTTTAGGTAAGGGAAGATTGATTTATTTAAATCCAACCACAAAAGACTACCAAATAGTCAAAGCTTACCAATAAATATAAAGCAAATCCCCAGTTTTCAGTTTCAATCTAGAGCATCCACATATTACTACTATTATCTGATTTTTAATACTATAAACTTTTGGGGGTAGCATCAAGAGAGAAAAGTTAGTTCAAAAGCCCACCCTATTAAATGTTTCCTAAATATGTAAAACCTAACTTCAGAATAGAAGAAAACCTCCCATTTCTGTCTTAAATTACCCCCAAATTTGAATGATCTCAAATTGTGATAAGCCACTATACCAAATTCATTCATTGTCAGAGAGAAAGGGCTACGTTGATGAGTTCTGATACAAGGGGCTCTACTGCCAAGCTAAGATGTTTGTTAAATGAGATTATGCAAGAGGATGGGATGCTGTGGGCTGTCTGGACCTGCAGTGAGTGACGCTCACATTTTTCTTTCTCTGGACCCTTTGAGGGGGCCATCCTCATCATCTGACAACTTCATTTCCCTTCCTCTTCAAAACTCTCACTGCCACTGAATCTGCGCTGACTTGTTCTCACCGTTTCTGTCCCAGAATTCCAGGAAATGGTGCATTCTTAAAAGCCCCAGACTACGGAGATAGAGACAAACAGCTGGAAGGCCTGCAAAGCCCCAGGAATGGGATCCCCCCAACACTCCCCTGTAATTTATTAATTCCCCCTGAAATGCTTCTGCAGCTTGCTGGTTGTTTTAATGAGGTAATGAGACCAGTCATTCATTAATTTTTGTGGTGGGTATGCCCTGACGACTCCCGTAAGGCCCTCAGCGGACAACGCCTTTAAAAATCATCCAATAAAGACCCGTTTCACATCATCTGCCAGTGTGTGGGTGTTTTTTTTTTTTTCTCAGCAAGGTAGAGGGATGAAAACGATCTGGGGACCGCAGGGGCTTTTAAAAACAGTCCTAGTTCTGTCGAGCACAAGCCAGCCACCCTGGTGTCAGGTGCAAGCAAACAAGGAGAACAGGCTGAAAAAGAGAGTCACAAATAAATGGCTTCATCGGGCAAATCATCTGAGCCTGAAATTAACATGAAGAGATTTTAGCCACCATAAAATCATTCTTGCTTCTGTGTTTTCTGCTACTGGGTCTTAGATCACCGTAAGAGCGATTTAAGTAAAAGCAAAGCGTGGAAGAGAAAAGTGAGGCTGCAGTGGCTTATCCAGCTAAGGAGACTTGCTGTGCGATTCGAGCACAAAAAGACCCATTTTCACACTTTCTTTTCTTTCTTAAATAAAGTTATCAGGGACTGGCCTGCTCTGACCCAATCTCTTGTCATCTCCCTCTCCCCTTTCTCAGCCACTATTTTCCTGGCTCTTACTTGATACCATCTGATCCAATTAACATTCGAGGCCAGCCTCAGGGGTCTTGTTACAGGGTTTTCATTAGGGTGGGGCAATCTCTCATTAGGCTGATTTCCAGGCAGCAGTTTCAAGCTGTCCTCTCCGGCTGAGCCTGGGAGTTGAGGGCTCCAGGGAGAAACTGAAGCATTTTCCTGGGAAGATTTTCTCCAACACCCAAGCTCCCCACCTTGGGCTCTCCTGGATTGCTTCCATGGCACTGAGTAGCTTTGACCCCGTTTTTTGGATGGTCATATTACCTTTTCAAAGTATGGGGTCTGTGCTGCAAGAGCCTGAAGGTGACTCCAGCGGACAGGAGTCAAGATTTTTTTATTTTAATGACTGTTTATTTTAATAAGCGTTCAAAATATAAAACTTAGCCCAAACACTTAGCACAAATAAATGCTGTGTTAGAATGAAGCTAAGGGGAGTGTCAGAAGTTTGAAAGTGTATCAGTTTGATGAAGAATATCAAGTGATATTAGAGATGGTATTTGGAGGAACAAAACCCATAAAGGTTGTTTTCAAACGAGGCAACACTGAGAAATTAAAAATGAAGAACTTCTGAGGAAGAGCCAATGAACAGAGCTGTCACCTGGGGCCACCTCTCCTGCCACCTCCCCTCATGCACCTGCCTTCCCATTCTCTCCTTGGGCACCCCCTTCCTGGCAGGAGTCAGGCTAGTGCCTCCTCTCCTCTACCTACCCTCAGTGTGTGAAAATGTCTCCCAGGTGCATTTGTGAGTCCCTCAAAATCTAGGCAACAGAAAGGCCATCCTGACCAATCCTCCTGACCTTAAGAGTCTTGATTCTTCAAACAATCCACATGCTGCCTTTGTGCACAGATACCCTGATCCTTCTTTCGTTTCCAGTTCATTTCATTACCTCCTCCCACCTAAGGGTTCTTAATCCCAACGAGAGTTCTAGAGATGGGGGATAACTCAAAGTGATCTGGCAGAACCCTTTCCTTGGGGTTCTGGCAGCCATTTGCCTTGGAGCAACAATGTGAATGATGATGCTTTAAAAGTAATGGTTACAGGCATTTTAATTGCTAAATTCATCACCCACGGGAGCTGCAAAGGCAAGCTCACTCCAACCTAGGTAAAGATTGTGGTTCTCTCTTCCTTCCTTTCTGTACTCAGGAGGGCATCTGTACAGGAATAATGGCTGGAGAGCTTTATGGGGCACCCAGGGGACGCTGTCCTTGGGTCATACTGATGTTCTGTCTTGGGAGAAATCCTTAGAAGACAGATATATACAAAAGGATAAATTGCCACAAATCTTCCACAGATAGTGACAGTTCATTATTCACGAATTTTGTTCATTCTAGCATTTCAAAAGTACAATTCCAGTTATTTTTGCCCATTTCAATGCATTACTTTTTCATCTTTCCGCTCAGTTTTAGGAACTTAATTTCAGAATGTGTCAACAGACAAGAAGTAGCAATCAAAAGGAGACATTTCTCCATATTTAGCACCCCAAAAGTGACAGGTGGTGTGTTTTAAGTGGAACAAGTCTTGTCTTTACTCACACCAATTTTAAATTATGTTGTTTGGGTTTGGAGTATGCTGAGGAGCAATGGTAATTCTACCCGTGAATTCAGGTGACAACTGTAGGCATTTGAACATGCTTGTTAATTAGTGCTTTTCCATTTTTTTGGTTATTTTTCTAATATTAAATTTTGCAGAAACATCAGCATTTCCAAATCTTTGGTGTAAATATAACCTGAAAACAAGAAATGTTTTTAGAAAGTACTTGAGTTTAGTCATTACACAAATTTCATACAAAGCAATTGGTTTCTAATGGGTCCTATTCAATATTTACTCACTGAACCAAAATGAAAAGCTACATAGGGAAGTATTCACACTAGGTATCTCCAGCTGGCAGGAATACAGAACAATGAGACAAGACTGGGGCCTTTTTAAAAGCAGAGTGTAGTAACTAGAGAAAATGAAAAAACAGAGATGTAGGATTTACCCAATTATTGCCACTAAGCCAAAGTAACATTAAATCCTGATTTTAAAAAGCCTTTATGCCAAAGATACATCCCACACTCTAATTAATGAAAGCCTGTTTTGCTTCTTGTGAGTAAAGACAAGACTTATTCCACTTAAACATACCACCTGACACTTTTGGGGTGGTAAATATGGAGAAATGTCTCCTTTTGATTGCTACTTCTTGTCTGTTGACACATTCTGAAATTAAGTTCCTAAAACTGGGTGGAAAGATGAAAAAGTAATGTATTGAAATGGGCAAAAATAACTGGAATTGTACTTCTGAAACAGTAGAATGAACAAAATTCATGAATAACGAACTGTCACTATCTGTGGAAGATTTGTGGCAATTTATCCTTTTGTATATATCTGTCTTCTAAGCATTTCTCCCAAGACAGAACATCAGTATGACCCAGCAGACTGTTCTGCTCCTGACATTTCTATTCATTTGTATTCTTCCATGTTACTGAGGAAGAAGTTTTAATTTTTGACTTGGGATATCCCAAGTCAAAAACCAAAACTGGAAAAACTCTATACATTTATAACAACCCAGAAAAGGGATCGACAAGCACATAATCAACTTTGTGGCTGTTTTCTTAATTTTTACCTAATTTGCAGATGACCACCGACCTACCTCAAAAGAGCATGACGATGCTCTACAGCGGAATGATATATTTTGACTTTGAAATAAGGGCCTAGATTGCATCATAAGTTACAGAGCTGAAAAACCCAATACCTTGTTTTTCCTAATTGCTTATAAAGAGGGCCGCAACAGCGGCTTTATCTGGACTATTTTTACTTATAATTTTGGCTTATAGTTGGTAGTGTATAATTTCACAGAATGTGATCTCAAAGCCAGCCTCATGAATGTGCTTCATTACTGAGACTAACAAGAATTACTAAACTATTTCTAAGAGTATTTGGTATTTTTCTTCAGCATCTGCACATTATGAAATATTTATATGATTTCTTAAACATATATGTTTTTCCCAGCTCAAAAAGTGTAGCAAAATAGCAAAGATGTGAATTACTTGCCAATTTGTTCAGGTTTACAAGCTAAACAGGTAAGTCTGTGAAACAACCACAGTTTAATTTTGTGCAATGAGTACTCGGGCATACAATTTCAAGCAAAAACCTATCTTATATCTCTTCTGCTACCTTTAAGGTATGGTATTACTTTGCAAACACTTAAGAAGACAGTTGAAATAGGAATCACCAGGATCGTTTCCACCTGGCCTGTTAATTTATTCACTGGAAAGACTATTCATTTACATGATGCGTTAACTGGTTTCAAAAAGTCAGCTTTTCGGGGGAAGGGGTAGATTTTGACTTTGTTTCCCTAGGAGCTTTAGAATGAATGTAAATGGATTCATACCTTAAATTATCTTTAAATTATAAGAATTTCAAACATACAGATGAAAATATGCAGCCACATAGCCAACCCCTGTGCACCTACCCCCTGACTTTATCAATTCTTGGCATTATTTGTCTGGTGCCTTGAAACATATTATCTTGCTTAGGCTGTAGGTATCCAGTTAGGGTGGGGCCACAAGAGACATTTTGCCTGAGATTTGGAGGGGCCAGTGAAGCAGCAACCATGAAGTCAGTATGGGGTGGTGTCTTGCCAATGAGTTTCAGCCCCAGGCAAGTTCACTGGGAATTCAATGGGACCAAAGAAATGACAGTGGAACATTTTTGGGGCAAAAGGGTTTATACCCAACTTTATTCCCATGGTGGCAGGTCAATCACTAGAATCCCGTACACTCAGAGCGAGTCTGCATGCAGCAAGCCCGTCTCTGCCTCTGGGTCTCTCTACCCCCACAGCCGTCTCAGTCTCTGTCCTCAGCACTGCCACCACTCCAGTCTCTGCTCTCCTGCAGCCATGCAGCAGCCGTGCCACCGTGTCACCCAGGGCATTGGGCGGAGCTCTTCATATAGAGTCAATAACAATGTATTGCCAGGTAAGAGTCCCAGCCATAGGAACCTTCACTTTATCCACAGGTTAATCCACACTTTATCCACTTGAGTGCTAACTTTCCTCCTTGGTGTGGGGTCCTTCCTCCTTCAGCCTCCTCCTCAGCTTCAGAGGGAAGCAACGTACACATCCTCTCCACTCTGAGATCTCCAGACACACCTAGGTGTCTCTCATCACTATTCCCACACTGCACCATGCACACCCTAGGACTGTGTGTGTGGTAGGGGAATGCGTCAGTGCCTAACATTTCTTGCTTCCTTGGCTTTTGATCAGGCAGCGGCAGACGAGGCAAAGTATACAAGGAAGTAGAAGTGTGCTGGGGAGGTTTGACTAATACCACAAAATGTTATCTCACCACATTTCTATAGTACTTTGTACTTTACAAAGTGCTTTCATTTGTGCCATCTGTAAGAACCCTGTAAGGCAGGTATTGATTGACAAGGAGGTAACTGAGGTTAAAGAAATTAAGTGATTAGCGAAAGGTCATTGAACTGGTAAATGGCAAAACCAGAACTAAGATTCAGATGTTTCAACCTAAGCCCTGGGCTCTTTCTATTACTCATCCAGAGCATTTGCTCAGAGAAAGACTTCTTTAACCATAGTTTTCAAACTATGCTCCTCAGAGTCCCAGGGTCCTGGGCAGGTGTTTTAGGCTCCCCAAAGGAGATGGGCATGTGGGTAGCTGCTGGAAAAAGAGAAACATACTTTTTTCTTTTGAATTGAAATATAGTTGCATACAATATGGTTTCAGATACATAACATTGTGATTCAAAAGTTATATACATTTATTAAATGCTGTGGGTAAGGTGAAGGTTCCTGTGGCCAGGATTCTCACCTGGCCCTCGTTGGCTACCTCAGTACACGTGTGGGCCCTGCGTCGTTATTGACCAGTCCAGTGCTTTGGGCAACACGGTGGCATGGCTGCGGGGCTGCAGGAGGGCAGAACCTGGAGGGTTGGCAGCGCCGAGGACAGAGGCCCAGAGGCAGAGACCGGCTTGCTGCATGCAGACTCGCTCTGAGTGAATGGGATTTTAGTGACTGACCTGCCACCATGGAAGTAAAGATGGGTATAACCCTTTCACCCCAAGAACGTTTTACTGTTATTTCTTTGGTCACATTGACTCCATAGTGAACCTGCCCGGGGCTGAAACCCACTGGCAAGGCAGTTCCCAAAGCTGGAACGGGGGATGCCCTGCGCGCCATGCCCCGGGTTGGGGCCCTCAGCGAATGCCTCGCCGGGTTCCTCCCCCGCGCCAGAGGAATCGGGATAAGGTGCAAATTCCATCCGTTTGGTTTGACCCAGCGGTCGCCTGCGGTCTCTCAAAGAGGGGTTAAAAACCATAAATGGCCAGAGGAACCCTGTGTACGACGTACATAGGCGAATCGCACAGCTAAATGCACGTCCGTCTTAAATGTGTTTGTTTTAACAGCACTGCGGGAGCAAAGTTTTCCACTTTCACCTTAACTAGTTCATATTATTAACACCTGCCCGGGAAACAAACCGGAACTAACCTTCACAGGTGCTCCGAGAGGGAAACTCTGGGCTACGAATTCTCCTTCCGGGCCGGCGGCGGCCACTTCCGGGGAGGCCGTGAGCGAGGCGGAAGTGCGGTCTTCCCAGGGCGGCTGTCTCTGGGCGGGCGGAGGGAGGCTCCCTAAGCGGGGGCCGGGCCGGGATGGCGGCGACGGCGGCCGGAGCCGGGGCCGGAGCGGCCCAGGAGAAGCAGTTCCCTCCGGCGTTGCTGAGCTTCTTCATCTACAACCCGCGCTTCGGGCCGCGCGAAGGAGAGGTACACAGAGATGGGCCGCGCGGGCGTCAGCCGGGGTCCGAGGAGGGCCGGGGGTCTCGGGCCCAGGGAGCCGCGGGGTGCGCCCGGGAGAGGACCCGGGTCCGCCGGCGCCGGCCAGCACCTCTCCGCCCTACTCGAGCGTCTACCGACGCTGTTGTGTGCCAGGTGTGCGCCCGGACGGGGGACACCGGCAGCAGTCAGCGCAGGCAGGATCTGTTTCAGGTCCCAGGTCAGTGCCTGCCTGTGTATTGAAGGTTCATCAGGGCGATCGCTGCACACGGGTTGAGCATCCTTTTTGCATCAATCCTGGGTGATTAAACTCGAGTTTATGTCTTTGTTACTGGCAGTCTCCGACTTGTAGCGTGGAGGAAGAGTAGTGGACTGTAGCCCTAAAATAATGAAGGCTCGAAAGACCCTCGGAAAGTTTTATCCGGTTTAAGTATTATCTAAATCCCAGGGTTTTTTTGTTAGCTAGTTTGTTTGTGTTTTAGGTGGGGACGGTGACTTCCTCAAAGGATGTCCGGACGTTCTGTTGACAGCAAATCACGGTCCTTTTAAAAACGCTGTCAGCTCGGATGCCCGTGAACCTGCAGGGTTTAATTTGCGGGGAGGTGTATATCTGTACACTTGCACACAAGCTTATTTCTTAACAAGAGTTGGTTAATTACAGATTAGCACGAGGAAAGATATCCAAAGACTTGAGTTTTCAAAATAATAGCCTAGTGTCACAATTGCCTTTCAAGCTGGTGGGCGTTATTTACACAGTGAGAAGACAAGTCTTGTTTTTCTAAGAAGGGTGTTTGCTGTTTTGCTGATAGCATGTGTGACGTGAGAGGTTGACATTAAACAGCATTTTAAACAGCTAAGGTGAAAAAAGTGCTTCTGTTAATGTTGTGGTTTTGTTTCTCTATACTTTAGGAGGAAAATAAAATTTTGTTTTACTATCCAAATGAAGTAGAAAAGAATGAAAAAATTAGAAATGTCGGATTATGTGAAGCTATTGTGCAATTTACAAGGTAAAATGTCTACCTGCGCTTTTGCTCAGTGAATTTTACAACTTACACTGGAGCATTGTCCCCAACGTGTTCTTTTAACCTTTCTTAGGACCTTTAGTCCATCAAAACCTGCAAAATCTTTACATACACAGAAGAATAGACAGTTCTTCAATGAACCAGAAGAGAATTTCTGGATGGTCATGGTATTTATCTGCTTTTTTTGAATTTGTATAATGACGTTATGGGCAATCTTTAATGTTAGAAATTTAGGCAAGTCCTCTGGCTATTACATCAAAGTAAAGTTACAATGAAGTTGGTTGCGGTTTTAAAGTCAAATTCCTATTTGGTGTATTCTTAAGACTATTTTAAGAATTTATGTTTTTGGTGGCGTGCCATGTTCAAATATTTTAATTTAGAGAAAAAATTAAAAAGTATGACTGATTTGTTATGTAACTTGAATTCATTAAAACTTTGCAGGTTGTTCGGAATCCTATAATTGAAAAGCAAAGTAAAGATGGAAAACCAATTGTTGAGTACCAAGAGGAGGAATTGCTGGTAATGTGTCATTTTTTATTGCATATCTTGAGATTTATTACTGAATATGCTGAGTGACTTGTCAGATTTATGTCAGTTTACAGAAGTTTCTCCAGGCCATAGGAAGTTTTATGTCTTGTTGACATTAGTGCTATCTTGTCAAACTGCTTATGTACTCTGTCTCAATAATGCCTTCTGCTAATATCTCTCTTTAAAGCCCTCCTAAAATTAGGCTTACTGGTTCATAATTGAATTTATATAGCTCTGATTTTCAGCACACAACTGGGGTGGGCCCAAGTTCGTAAGCATTATATTGCTTTACCAAGAGTCAGTGTACCTTTGCTATGCAATAAGCATTTTTTTCTTTAAATCGAGATCTATGCTATTCCTTTGTAGGACAAGGTTTACAGTTCAGTGCTGCAACAGTGCTACAGCATGTATAAGGTAAGTGTGACCTTTTTTCTGAATTGAATCTAGCCAGTTACCCCTATTTATAGAGATTGTTTAAAAATAATTCTTTAGATGACTGCAAGGTGGCTGTCTTTTGGGAAGGAAGTAATGGAGCCTTTGAAGTGGTATTGAAGTGTATGCCTACACTTACTCACTGAGTACTGAGCCCTTTTCCATTCCGGGTCTCGTACTAGGAACGTATTCCCATTAGTAAACAAGAGAGTCAGTGATCTTGAAATCACGTCGTACTGCATGTTTGTATGTTTTAAGAAGTCTGGCAGTATTGTTTATGTAAAGTGAAACTTAGGTATGAGTTGAAGTTAAAAAAACAACCATACCCAAAACAATCAGGTGATTTCATAAAAATTACATCAATTAACTGTGTTAATTTTTTGTGACTTATTTTATAATTCATGCTTTCTCAGGTAAACATTTTCTATATTTAAAAGGAATGGGGGTATTAAATTAGCCAAATTAATCTAAAAGAAAAAGAACTTTTTAAACTTTGTAATTGAAGGGCAGAAGAAATTGAATTTTTTAAAAACCCTTTTACACCATTAGCTGTTTAATGGTACATTTGTGAGAGCCATGGAAGATGGAGGTGTCAAGCTCCTAAAAGAAAGATTAGAAAAATTCTTCCATCGGGTAAGTATCTAAAATTTTATTTATAATCTCAGTAGTGTTCAAACAGAACCTTAGAAATACGTGGTCAAGTTTGTTTTTAATTTACAAAAAAACCTAGAACTTGGATGTGGCAGAGCTTAAGATATTCTGGTAAAACCGGACCAGTGAAGAAGTTGGTTAGACTTGCACTCTTGAATGTTTTTCTGACCTTTTGTGTAGGATCAGAGCATCCATTTGTGCCCAGCTCCTTAAAGCATCCTGGGGGCATCTTTTGGCTTCATCCTGGTTCTATTTGCATATGGCAAGCTGAGCTTACTCAAAAGTGAACTATGTGGTGGATTGGTAAATTCACAAAATTTAAACTCTTTACCTGAGTTGCACATTCTTAGGGATTGATTCTGTTCACTAGGCAGAATCTATATTGACCGAAGGTAAAAGTTTTTGGCTGTAACACAGACTGTATCCCATTAGTGGTTAGTAGTGTGATTTCTTCCCCGCAAGGGTAAATGAGGGACCCTGGATACTTGCCATTCTCTGTCATTCTAAACTGAATTTTGCGTATCTCACTCTAGCTCTGAGAAAATTCAGTTTATCTTAAGATATTCTCATTTTATTTTCTCCCTAAAACCGTTGATGTCTGTTGTTGAATTGGTTTTGTGAATTTCTTTCTTTCTTGTTTCTTCACTTTAATAACCATGCTGTCTCCTGATTCCTGTTCTTGTCTTCAGTACTGTCCTGCCCATCAGCTTTGTGTTGGTGGGTACTGCTGACTACATGTCCTCTCAACGTGATTTTACTATAAGATGGTACTGTGTGGATCCCTAATGAGGTTAATCTGATTTGAGGAGCACTGATATAAGGAATCAAACACTTTAAAGAGAAAACACAATTCCGAATAAATATTAACTAGTTACATTTAAAATTGGTGCTGATTTCAAATCCAGTTGCCTGTGGCTTACTTATTTAATGGTCTTGTCAGCATGCCATTTGTTAGTATGTAATTGTACCATAAATTACAACTAATTATTTTCAGTTGTCAAAGAATACTAATTGATGTACTATTAAGTTTTGTGCCTTATTTCTTTCTACAGTATTTGCAGACGTTGCATTTGCAGTCTTGTGATCTGCTTGACATTTTTGGTGGAATCAGCTTCTTCCCATTGGATAAAATGACTTATTTGAAAATCCAGTCGTTTATTAATAGAATGGAGGAAAGCCTGAATATAGTCAAATACACTGCCTTTCTCTATAATGATCAACTCATCTGGTATGTACACCGTAAGGCTCACCATGTAAAAGAAGAAAGTCTCTTAGGATAAGAAAAACAGCAATGATGAGATTGATAGCAGGTTGTCAAACTGGAACTAATAGCAAGTGGGGCAAGGTAGGAAGCATCTTTATAAATATTGTCAAAATAAAGTAGTGATTATTTAAATCAAAACTAGGGAGATTTTGGTTAAAATGACCAAGCAGGGAAATTTAAAACTAGTTCGATGAAAGGAGGAGAAAAATGTTCCTATCAGGTTAGATTTAGGGATCCTATCTTTAATTTGGTGTTTTTCCAAAAACATCTTCAAAGATGTGGTAAAGTAAATGTGGAAAGCATAATTTTCATACTCTTTTTTTGAAGAAGCCAAACTTTTTTAAATATCCAAAAAGTGAAAAGTGCTATAAAACCATGGAATTGTCCACTGTCCTCAAACTACATTTGCTCCGTGGTAGGAACAAAAATACAATTTCTTTGATGAAAAGTGTTGATACTCAAGAAGAAAAGATACACTATCAGTGCTATCAACTACTTAAGACCAAGCTCTGGAGAGCCACCTGAAGGTACATAAGACTGCATAGAGGACCTCAAGAGTGGGCTGGGGGTCCAGGCCGTTTGTTTTCAGCTGCTAGCAGGCTGCCGGAGCTGAGGTTCAGCCGCTCAGGTGCTCAGATGTGTTCAGTTGTTATGATTGTGTTTACTCTATCCCCGTTTCCTAACTAGGGGTGTGGCCACATTTCAGCACTAAAACCTGAGTTCAACTAACAGAAAAAGCAATAAAGGTCCCCAGAAACCCATCCTCTCCCTGCTAAAATCTCGTAGCTCCATTTGAGGAAGAGGGACAGGCTAATCCGAAACAAATTTGAATCCATTTATTAAACACGTTGATGGGTTTTCATGTAGAATTTGTTTCTTCCTATGAAAACAACATAGATTTCAGATGAAAATCCATCTCCTTTCTAATTTAACAAATTGTCAGGCAGCTTCATGCTGTATTAACTGACCCTGTTCTAGTTGCTAGGTGATAGTCACACCATGATAGCCAAAAAATTCTTAATGCTGCTGGGAAAGGTTGAATGGTAGTTACACAGTGTCAGGTCTGAGGAGGGAGTGGCCCTTTCTTAGGCAGAAATTACAGGGCAGCTCTGGAAGGGCTGCATCAGCCACAGTCATGGAGAGAGAGAGGGACGGGCCAGCATCCAACAGCGGTCCATGGTCTTGGTGCCCCGTCAGAGGAAAGTAGCTCCAATTCTGATTGCCTGACACAACACAAGCCCTCATGTGAGTGTGAACTCTGGCAGTGAGGAAGGGTGCAAGCCTAGGGCAAGAGGGTGCACCTCAAATCAGCTGCTCATGCTGGGAGTCCCTGGAGCCAGCGTGAGCAGCAGAAGTGGATTAACAGGACCCCAACATCTGGTGTCATCTTGGCATCTTTGTCTTTGTGAATGACGTCTGGAGTTGAGCAGTGCTCAGTTCTGGTGACCGCATAGAGCTGCTCTGTGATCCCACCCCAACATGCTGATGGGGGAACAGTTGGTTCCAGGCAGTGGTGACAAGCAGGAGCTTCAGTAAAAATAGCACGTTTTGAGAGGCAATTGCTAGTTACAAAGCTGGTATAGTTAAATACTAAGGAAGTGTTTTATACTTCATGAACAGAATATGTATCTTATAGCTTATTGTATTGTTTTGAAATGATCTGATTGAGGGTAGAAACATCTCTCGTCCCAATACATGGCCAGGACGTGGCACATCGTATGTGCTCAGTAAGTGTTGATGGTGAGCTCAAAGCAGATGGCCAGTAGAAAATACCTTACAGTTCTGTTTGAACCGTGTTGTATTTAATAGATGGATTTGCGTCTTGCAGTGGCCATGATAGGGTTAGACATTACTCTGTCGGTGAAAGGATGTTCCGTGACTTTCTTGTCCATAATTTTAGGCCTATTCTTTGAAAGAACTTTCTTTTTAGTGAATTGATTTACTTTTTAGGAGTATGAATGCTTTTACGACTAAATGCCTTAGCTGCTTCTTGAGTTAGTCGAAGTTGACCACCTCTTTGATCTCGGCTAGATTATGTTACTGTCATGTCCCAAATATAAAAGTCGGTCTTTCAGACTAAACTGATCCTAACATGTAGGATTCCCCATTGAATGATCACCACCCCATTCTTGGTAGGGCTTACTGCTGAAAGAAGTTCTCATTCAGTAACTTGGTGTTGCACCAGACGCAGGGCTGGCGTGCTAATGAGGTGCGTGGACTCCCAACTGCAGCGATTTGTGGCTTGCAGCAGTGGGCCTGCTGTTCCAGTCATGGCAGGTGGTGGAGGGGGGGCGGTTTGAGCAAAAGAGTGAGTCTGTTTATACTGAAGTGAAAACAGGGCACAGTTGTATATATAAAACAAGAAAAACTGGTCTTGACAAACTAGTAGCATCCTTGGCACACAAATGAGTCAGTTGAGATTTAAGCTGAAGAAAAGTTTTTGCTTTTTTTTTTTTAAAGAAAAGTAATCTTCATATTAAAGAACTGTATTTGAGAGACTGAGAACTTTTGTACTTCTGAGCACGGACTGGCTCTTTCCTGTCTGGTGTGGGCCATTGACAGAGTCCTGAATCGTTTATACCTGTCAGTGCAGGAGTTTGTTTACTTTATGTTTTTATTTGTTTATCTAGATATTTGTGCTGAGGAAGGACATTCTGTTTGATTTTTTAAGAAACTTTCTTTTGAGGTCATTGAAGATTGCCATGCAGTTGTAAGAACTTTTCCCCAGTGATAACATCTTGCATAACAATAAAACAGTATTACTTCATTTATTTCTGTAGGGGAGCAGGGATAGGGATGGGCGACGGTAGATGCTGGCTGTGGTCAGAGCCGGTGGGAACCCTACAACCTGGGCAGGCCTCTGCACAGGTGAAGTGGGAGTCACCTGCTTGGTGTTTTGTGCTCTCAACAGCTGGCAACCACGAAATTTTTTTCTTTTTAAGTTTTCTATCCAGAAGGCCAAACACCAAAGTATTTAATGCCTGGCATTAAATTTCAAGTGAGATAATAGAAACAAAGCCGTACACAGTGCACGTAGTAAGCAGTTCAAAAAGTTGTCTTCATTTCTTTTCACGAGTTGTTTTCTACCCAGTGTCCTCTGGCCTAGAACACCATCCTCCAAGAAGAATATAATATAAGCCACATATGTAATTTTTATTTTCTAGTTAGCTACATTAAAATAAAAAACTGGTAAAATTAATATATATATATATATAAGCCCAATATATCTGAACCGTTATTTCAACATGTAAACAATACAAAAAATTATCAACGAGCTATTCTTTTTGTGCTGTATCTTAAAAATCCAGTGTGTATTTACACTCATGTTGCAAAGCTGCATTTCCATTGCTCAGCGGCCAGGTGTGCCCACTGCCCCTTTTGGTAGAAGCACAGCTCTAGAAGAAACTGCCCAGCACCTGATTCTTTCTTTAATATCTTATCATTAACAACCCCTCCCATGGTCCTTCTTATTGAAGTCTTAAAAGGTAAATAATATCCAGAACCTGCTTTGTTTGTGCTTTTCTCTTTTTTATCCCTTTAAACTCAGTTATTTCTGCAAAGGAAAAATGTGGGTGACCTTCCATGTGGTTGACTTGGGAATTCCGTCCGCCTAGTTGGCTGGGTGATTCAGCCTCTTGGGGTTGTCACAGGACAAGCAGTGAGGTTCTACTTGGCAGGAAACAAGCCTGCCTGAGGGGGTAGGGCTCCCTTATAATTTTAGTTGCAGACAAGACATGGAAATTGAACCGTGAAAGAAGAGAGGTGGTATAGGAAGATGAAAAGGCCAGGTAAAATTGGAAGAGTCTAAGGCAGTGAGCAGCATTTATTTGCCAAGACAAGCCAGACTTCTTCTGACATCAGGCTGCACTGGGGAAAGACAAGAGCCTCAGGAATATGGGTAGAGGCTTGCTTTGTGTCAAGTTAGGGTTCGTCACAGGATTTTTTCAGTTGGCTTGTGTAGGAAAAAAAAGACTTATCATCTGTTTATATCTCTGCCTAAAGAACCAATTTCAAATAGAGTCCAATGCCTGCTAATTTCTCTGCACTTTTTCCCACGTGTTGCTTGTTCTTGCCTCATTCCAGAGTAGACAGTTTGCCTGAAAGTTTGTTTCTTTCTCCTCCTCCTTTGTGCCTACACTGAAATCCAGAGGATTAAAACCCACATACATTTCTGAGGCATAGCAGGATCGAGTTCACCATCTGCAGCCCAGCAGCATTTCCCGGGACTCCGGGTGGAAACGTGACATTACCGTGCAGTCTGGACATCAAAGAGACCTGCCCGGAGTGGAGTATTTTGCTTCTTGGTGCTTCCTGAAGAATCCCCCATTGGACTTCAGCCAGAGAATCTGATCTGTTGTGACATTTTACTTAAAGTAGCACATAAAACACCAAACGACACAGTTAGAAGCCGTTAGCAGGTCAGGATAAAGTTCCAGTGCCGGGACTCAAGACTAACCCATTCCCTTTTTGAACTTCCCAATCCAGGAAAGGGCTTCTTGATAAAATGTAAGAGCAAAAACGATGTGCTTCTTCATAGAGCAATGGAAAGGCAGAAGGACGATTCGAGACTTAACACAGTGCCTTTCTGATGTTTCAGGAGTGGATTAGAGCAGGAGGACATGAGAATGTTATACAAATACCTCACCACGTCTCTGTTCCCGAGGCACATGGAACCTGAGGTACGCCTGGATGCTGAACCCCCTCTCTCTGCCCCTCACACACACATCAGTATGCAGATACACAGGTTTGGGGTGCAGTTCTGATCTGTATTTTACATTTCTGGTGTGATACCTAGTTGTGTGTCTTTTAGCATAGAAAACCATGCATGTCAGCTGTTTTTGTAGGTTCAGTTTGTATGTTCAAATGTAATAGCAAAGGTCTGTTTTTAAGAGTAGCTATTCATTGAGTAGAAGAAAAACTAGGATTTCGGGTAGGGTTCTGGGAACTCTGAAAATGCCAGGGATCTTTGATAAAACTGTAGCCTTTTCATCACATGAGGAGGCTTTCCTGTGTGTGACATGCTGTTGTCACAACGGAACCCTCTGTTAGGACTTCGTTATTATGCCCAAAGGCAGGTCTATGAAAGGGGAAGCCTCTGCACACAACACAGGAGGGTGAATACGAACGTGTGGGGTCTTCTCAGTGCGAACCGCATATGCTTTTCAATCTTTCCTTGACAAACGGGACCTAATTTTGAATAGATGTTATATTGCCTGCTTGGCTTTTCTACTCTGGTAATTTCCGGGTTTTCTGTAGAGAACCAGAAATCACATTGCAGCGTGCTCCCTTAAGGTCCTTGTGTAGCTTTCATCAGGTTGGAAGTGGAAAACATTCATAGCCCATAAAAATCAGCCTGGCTCAGGTGTATGCGTGTGCTCTCCTGCTCACATTCCTTCCCTCTCTCTATTTTTTAAATCCATGACTTGAAAGACTAGGAAAAATCTCCTTGATAAGAAATTGAAAGAAAGGTTTTGAGAAGGACCGAGTCCTGTGCTTCGCTCCTTCCCAGGAAGTTTGAATACAGAGGCCAGTGTTTCTGAAGTTCATACCGTGTGCCAGATGCTGTGCTGAGTGCCTGGTATCATCTCAAGACGTCCTGACGCAGCCCTAAGAGTTAGGTGCCTCATCTCCGTCCCGCAGATGGCTCACCCAGGCTCAGGGGCTTGAATGGCTTACCCAGGGTCACCTGGCGAGTAAGTGGCAGAGCCAGGACTTGATCTCAGGCTCTACCCAATACTAAGGCACCTGCCTACGTCCTTACCCTCAGAAGGATGACTTCAGGTGGCTTTCCCGTGTCTGACACGCCATTGCCACAAGAGAATACTCTACTTGGTACTTGATTATCATGCCCGAAGAGCCAGGTTATAAAATAGGAACCCTCAGTATACAACACAGGAGTGTGAATGTGGACACGTGGGGTCTTCGCACAGACCACAAATGTGAAAGTTGCCTGTGCATTTTAACTGTTGGATTTTTTTTCTGCTTTTCATGCTTTCTTCTGTAGTTACATGCTCAAACTTTGTGTAGACCAAAAGAACATAAAAAAGTTTTAGGAGATTAGCAAGTTTTATCTAACGTGACTGTGGGATTTCAATTTTTTTCATTTCCTGTGCATCTTGAAATAGTGTGTCTTCAGCAAAAGGAACTAGGAATGTGCTACAAATATAAATCTAGGCAGATGCATGATGTCATGGCCGAAAGCAGGGTCTTTGATGTCAGACAGGCTTGAGTGTGACGCCTGGCCTGCCACTCAGGCGTTGTGCACATTGATGAACTCCTACAAACTTCGGTTTCCACCTAGTGGATAGTAAGAGTGTCTCACCCACAGGGCACACGGGTCCTATGGGATGAAACTGAGTAATGTATGTCACTGCCTAGCACAAATTAACTGCATAGGAGATTTCAGTTATCGCCATTAAAGGAACTCCAATCTGTATGTGGAGCATAGGGAATGAGGAAGTTTTGTCATGAGAGCTCTTGTTAAAAATCAGTGTGTTAATTTTCTGTTTACAGACACAGTAAGGAAGATATCTTTAATTTAAAATGTGCATTATGAAATGGCTCAAGCAAGAGCATCTGTCTACAACCTAATTAAATTTGTTGATTTAACTTGGTCAAGAATATAAAAAAATCTTAAAACAATAAAATTGATAAAAATTAAAAGCAAAAAAAAAATCAGTGTGTTCTGGAGGTACCTCTGTAGGCTCCCCCCCTTATTTTGGTGGGAAGGAATATGAGAAATTGATACAGAAAAATGGCCTAAAGCCAACTGATGGATATGAATGCTGTTTTTCAAAGCTTTGAAAGTTGGAAATCTAATAAGTCACTTCTCAACATTAAATTTGTTTCCAGTTGGCAGGAAGGGATTCTCCAATAAGGTCAGAAATGCCAGGAAATCTTCAACACTATGGAAGGTAGGACTGGGGTTCTTTGATACACAGTATTGGATTTTGTTATTTTAGTTGGTAAAGATAAAATCATGAACACTGGATTACTGTATTATTAGCAAAAATCAACAAAGGAAATTCTATTGTTTACTGTGAGTTAATAATTCTATTTTATTCTGATTTGGTGTTTTCCAGGTAGTATCTAGCTTCAAAAAAATAATGGATGTGTATTAAGTAGGAATGTACTCTGTTTATTTTTCCTTTTTACAATTCACCTGATTGCATTGAGTCATCTCTGTGCTTTCAGGTTTCTTACTGGACCCTTGAACCTTAATGATCCAGAAGCAAAATGCAGATTCCCCCAAATCTTTGTGAACACAGATGACACTTATGAAGCACTCCACTTAATTGTTTATAAGGTAACAACTGTTTTTCCCTCACATTGCAGATGAATGCTAAAGTAAATCTTTGTCACATGTGTACAGGAATATGTATGCAAACCCCTTAAATGTTTCTGGAACAGATGTTGGAAGTTGTAATTATTGTAAAACTCAAAGTGGGTGCTCTTCTGGAATAGTAGGTTTATTTTCAGTTCCTTTTAAACAGTTTGTTATTAGTGGAAGAGTCACCATCGAAGGCAGTGACTCGCAGACATTTGAAGTCAGGCACCCTCACAGATCAGGGCTGCCAAAGGTCACACTGCCTCTCGGTACCTTCTGGTGTGGGCCTGGCCGCCTGTAGTGAATTCTGCTTTTGCTCTGCCTCTAAAGCTGTGGCCTCGCTAATTCTATAAGGATCATCTTAGTTTCTGTGAGGACCTTAACTTGTAAGGATATGTATTAGGTTAGTTGTTTTCTGTTTTGTTTTGTTTTTAAGAAGTTTTTGGTTCAAGAAAGAAGGCTGAGCATGTGTTTATCTTCCTTCCTGCCTGAGAGTACAATTATGTTTTAATTCATAAAGGTGTAGAAATGATACAAGAACCCAGGAAGGATGTGAACATGAGAGGTTGAGGACCTGCTGAGTCTTCCTGAAAGAGAGAGAGGAAATGTGTGGGGGACCCCACAGCAAAGGGGCAGGAGTGCCTCCTGAGACATGCATGGGGAGGGAGAGCCCCCTGCCCCAGGGAGCCGGAAATGTCAGGAGTGGGAAGTGGGCTTGGAAGGATGGGTGATAAGTGAAATGTTGTACGCAACTCAAGCTCATCGCTATACACAGAAGGGCAGCTGAGCACCTATCCCTGATGAAAACGGAGGGTCCTTTTAAAGAAAGCAGTCTAGAGAGACCTGGAGTGGCTACTGTATGTCTCCACCTGAGACTAAAGCCCTTCTCCTGGTAAGGACAGGTGGAAGGTAACTGGCCAGCGCAGCTGCCACCCTCATCCTGCCACCAAGGGAGGCCTACCTCTCCACCCAGCCTTTCAGTTCGCTCATCCGGACGTATGATTGGAAATACAAAACTGTAGGTCCTGAGTATAACAAAAATGATTCTGGAAACAGAAGAGAACTTAAAAAAAATAGTGTCCTGAAATTGGAGAAATGTATCTATAAAACTGAAACAGGATGACATGAAAAAGTCATGGTTATATTAGACTCAGGTTAATTAGAAATAATTTTTTAAAGTTTTTGTAGCAAGGTAGCTATAGTATAAAATTTCCACTGTAACAATTTTTAAGTGTACCATCCATTGACACTAAGTACATTCACAGTATTGTGCAACTGTCATCACTATTTCTAGACCTTGCCTTCACCCCGAAAAGAAATTCTGTACCCACTAAGCAATAATCTCTCAGCTCCCCCTTCCTCTGAAGATATAATTTTGGCATAAGAAATTCATTAGAAGGGTTGAAGGTAAGTCTCCCTACTCTCGAATATACAGTAAAATGACAAGACAGAAAGAAAAGAGGAAAGATGGAAGAGAGGAATTTCAGTGTCTGATTAACATAGTGGAGGAGAGGAAATGAGGAAAGTAACAGAAGGAGAATGTGTCTAGCTGAAGGGGATCACATTTTCCAGATTGAAAAGGCCCACTGCTACCCACACAATGGGCAGTTTTGAAATACAAAGGGAATATCCTGAAAGTTTCCAGAAGGAAAATCAGGTCACCTGTAAATAAAACTGGCATTAGCAGTTTGCTTAGCAGCATTAGATGTCAGGTGACAAGGGAAGGAAGGCTTTCTGAGTTCCAAGGGAAAATATCTTTCAGTGCGGAAATCTTTGCCAAACCAAACTGTCAATAAAAAATACAAATGAAACACGAGAAGTCTCCAGAAGGTCACGCCAGCATCCTTTCTTCGGATGTTGCATGAGATTGTGCCTCGGTGGAGTAATTGAGGAGAACAAGAGAGAGCCTACCTTGGAATCCAACCAGGCTGACCCTGAGAGCAGGGAAGGAAGGCTGTAGGTGAGAGAGAGTGCTTGAGGTCTGCTGGCGAGCCTACCTCGGGTACTCGCATCATGGAACAGAGGAAGGAGGGCTAAGATATCTCACTCATAAACTTGTGTGATTAAGAGACTTGATTAAATGTTGGATGTGATAGTGGCAACAGGAGGAGAGAGTTCCAGGGAAAACATGCAAAAGGCTGGGGTCTGAAAATGAACCAAAGTGAAGTGAGATGTAATTGGGAGCAGTAAATGGAGTAGGGACAAGGTCCATTTTTATACCAAGCTGAAATCGTTCTCCTTTGAGTGACTACTCAGGCAGTGACTTTGAACCCTTAGCAGGAGCCTGGTACACTCGGCTGTTGATTGCATTTCCACTTTCTGAGTCAACCAGTAGATGAGACTTTAGACGTTGTGGCATAACAGTTATGATGGAGTTATCCTTCTTAAAAAACAGTTTTATTGAGATATAATTCACATAATTCACATTCATTACATTCTGTATACTTTTTTTACATATTTGAAACTCTTCAAGTTTTTAAATAGAAAAAGGCACATTTTAAAAACTTGACCTCTCGGGTCACATACGCAGCTTCCTACAGAAGCCCCACAGGTGGCGGGCAGAGGGCCGCAGGCTGGAGCGGGCTTCGGCGTGGAGTGTGCGGACTGGGGCCCAGGGAGGCTGACCACCGTGCAGATCCATGAGCTGCATCGGAGTGGATAAGAAGCCAGCATCCCAGGAGTTCCGGGAAGATGGCGCTGTGAGCAGGGCGATCCCAGATGTCCTGATATTCCAGGGGGGGCTGGAAATAGGAATTTTGGTAGGAAACTAGGTGACATCCGAGTCAGAATTGCTTTCTACACAAAAAACGAATACATGTATTGGTCCAAACTGGCCTGTAAGCCACCAATTTTTCAACCTCTTTATAGACAATAATTAGGATTTAGTTACTAAACTGTGGATGTTATTAACTGTGACCATGTAAAAATAAAGTTACAGCTGATAGAGTTGAGAGGTGGAGGTAGGGAGAGGTGCTGGGGCAGGTGGAAGGTAAATGTCCTCATGTGAAAAGGGGCAGCTCAGGAGCTCTTGCCTGTACTGGTGGCCTGAGAAATGAGCCAAGTGGGGCTGTAAGGTGGCCTGTGGAGGAACTAGAGTGGCTCTAACCTACAGGGAGGAGGAAGGCAGAGGAGGGACCCATGTCTGTTGTGATGTGAGCAGGAGGTCGGTACTGTCTGACGGTGGCAGGGCTATAACTATCTCAGTCCGTCAGAAGTGGTTGCTGTGGGAACAGGCCTCAGAGACAGAAGGCTGTTGTTTTTCATCATGAGGCCCAGTGTTCTGACGGCCTTTTTTTTAACACTATACATCGCTGTGATAACTTTAAGCGTTTCTGGTTATGTCATCTACGGTCTTGGTCACTGTAGCTTGCTGTCACTTGCTAATATTACAGCTGCAAAATTTGCTATAATAAAAAGTAAGACAAGATGACATCAATTTGATGAGTTTTTTTAAAACTGTGTTAATGGAAATTGTCAAGCATACACAAAAACAGAATAATGAATCCCCAGGCACCCATCACCCCACTTAATTAGTTAACAGTATGCTAATTTTTCATCTGTCTTATCTGCAGGTTTCGTATGTTGCCAGAGCATTTTAAATCATCATGTCATTTCACTTGTAAATGCTTCAGTTTGCATCTCTATCTAATAGGGACATCTATTTAAAAATAACCATCGTGCCGTTATCACCCCTGGCAAAGCAAACAGTACTTCCTTAATACCGTCCAATACCCAGGCCATATCAGTATTCCTCCAGTTGATTAAAAAACATCTTTATAAAGTTGACCTGTTCAAATGAAGATCAAGGTCACTGCGTTTGATTATCGGTCGTCTCGTTTGTACCATTCCATAACCTTTGGTTTGTTTTCTCTGTCCAGGCCATGAGCGCTGCTGTGTGTTTTATGATTGACGGTAGGTACACCCGTACCTGACTTCAGCCTGGAGTAGACGAGGCTTATCTCTTTACAGTTTGCTGGGTTCTGTTCCCAAATGATAAATACATCATCATAAGCAACACAGAGGTCTGTGTTAGGCACTGTTCCCATCTGGGATGTCTGCCACCTTAACCAGCTATTTTGAGTATTTTTAATGCCCTCGCTCCTGCTTGCCAGCAGCAGGCCCTGGGCACGTTTCTCTGCCCCTGACTGTGCCATGATAGCAGGACCACCTGGCTCCCAGGGGCTTTGAGGATAAAACAAGGTAATGTTCATAAGGCACCAAACAGCACCTGGCCCATGAGTGCTGTGTAGTGTTTGTTGAATGAGTATTTGAGCTTCCCAGGCCTCCCCGGGGTAGGCAGCCAGCTCACCCATCCCACAGGGTGTGCCTGAATCGGCAGCCACAGTGAGATAGATCTTTGCCTCTTTCTCATCTGAAATGTAACTGATTGTGACTCTTGTATTTCTCTTCCGTTCGGGAAGGGAGAGGTGGGGGTCTGGTCATTTAATCATCTTATTTCCCGGATCAGTAAAGTTTTCATTTGAATACTGTTAAGACGGTAAAATGTTAAGACCTTTTTTCACACAAAGTATAATTACACTTACTGGTATTTTTTACATCACTTGTCAGCCTCTGTACAGCCTACGTTGGATTTTTGCCGAAGACTGGACAGCATTGTCGGGCCCCAGCTCACAGTGCTGGCGTCTGACGTCTGTGAGCAATTTAACATCAGCAAAAGAATATCTGGGTTTGTACTTTGTGTTTACTTTCAAGTGGTTAACTGGTTTGGGAAGAATGAGAAAGAATAAGTTAATTCTTAACCTGAGAATATGGCCGGCATTCACATTTGTGTTTTGTCAGACTCCAGAGGACAAATGTGTCCTTCAGTCCTGTCTGGGAAGCTTCCTGGGAGCTGTCCAAGGTGCTCTGCCCTGTGCTGGTGGTTGGGGCAGGGTCTGGTGTCAGTATTTCCCCTCAGCGCTGCCCTGATCGTGGCATGACCGCAGTAGGGGTGAGGTGCGCTGGGCGGCTGTGGACTTCGCCTTGGGCACCACTCACACCCCAGCCGACTGGCCCGGATTGTGAAGTTCTCCCCGGCAGTGGTGGTCAGCATGGTTCTGCCCGGCGTAGGCTGAGCGGCAGTGCGCAGGTGAAGGTGGCTGTGGTGTGAGGGCGCTGGTACTGCGTCTGGTGCTGTGGAGGGCTCTAGGCTGAGTATCAAGGTCAAAGTCGCCTTGGTTCTAAGAACACTGACAAGTCATTGAACCTCTTTCTACCCCCTTCTCAGTGTAAAGTGGAATTACTGTAAAGATAAAGTGAGTAGATGGAAAGTAATTTGAGAAATAAAAGCCCTTTCTATGGACTTCCCATATGTTTGAGAAGTTACTGAAATGCTGTGGGTTTACATATAACCTTGTGTCTGTAGTGTCACACGGTATCTGTATTTGGTGTCATGTAAGCTTCAGCCTATAGCAAGGTCGCAAACAGCCTCCCGGTGCAAGTACGTTTAGGTCTCCGGTCTGTGCAGACTGTTGCTGCTGACAGATTCCTTAGTTTCAGGGAAGATAAGGCCAAGAAAGGAAAGTGCCTGACCAACTTACATCTTGACTGTGCTGCTTCATCATTGAATGTTTCCTCCATGGAACTGCCAGATTTTCTGTTTTGAAAGAGGCGCGAGTTAAGTCTGTTTTGGATCACGCGAGTTGGGAGCCATCGAGGGGAGAGAGGCGGCGTGTACTTGCCTGCGTTCCCAGCCCGGGGAGGCCACTGGACAGGCTCACTGGCAGCCTGTGCTTTCGGTAGACATGCGGATTCCAGGTGACCGGCTGACCGACAGATGAGGTGCCTCTCCTTGGGGTCACACAGATGAGGGAGAGGCCTTGGGCGTTAACTGCCCATTCATCAGAAAACCGTTTTCCGTCCGATATTTTATGAAAATGTTCAAACATAAGGTTGGGAAAACTTGCACAGCGAACACACTCTGACTCTGTGGCTCACACTGTGCTGGGGTGGTCTAGGCACTCGTCTGTCTATCCTGGAGGACAGGTTCTGGACTGTTAGGAGAACTGTACAGTGTGTCACAGCCCCCTGGAGGACAGAACACCTGGAGAACATGGTGGTGGAGTTCGCACAGGTCAGGGGCATGCCCAGGAACAGGAATTCCAGTGATGTGATTGTCTGTCTCTGGAAGGTGGCCTTAAGATGCCTCCTGGCGCCTCTGAGATCTTAGATGTAAGGGGCTGCTGCTTGCCCGCCACACACACCAGCCTGAAGGGAAAATGTCTTTAGTACAAAAGACAAGGACTTTTCTTGTGGAAACCCTCCTGACCCAGATCACACCACTTTACACACCAGTCCTGGGGCCTCCAAAACGCATACCCCAGAGACGGTAGGGACAGCCCCGGAGGAGGGGCCAGCAGCGCCTCGGGGCAGTGCTGAGGGTCCGCAGCCGCAGCCCCGGGAGAAAGCGCCCGAGGGCGGTGCTCAAGGCATGCTCAGTTGCTGATGCATATTCATGACCGCACCTCCTTGAATGGTCCCATGACCGAGGTCGGCCCTTTAAAGAATGGTACAGAATAAGTCGGTTTGGTCTTTGGTTTCTGTCAAATTGTGTGACACCTCAGTTTTTTCTACTCAAGGACCTAAAATTCAATTATCTTTATTTTTTTTTCTTTCTTGACAGTTATCTGTACCCTTAAATTTTCAAATCGGAAGCATAAATGTTGGAAATCTTCATTTGGCTTCTGTCTTTCTAGAATTGTACACACATGTAACCATGGTGACATGCACACGGTGTTTTATACTGATGGACCCTGAAAACTAAATCATGCTGTTAGTCTGTAGCTTTAAAATAATACGGCCTGACCATCACTTTAAACCAGTGATTATGGGTGGGCCTTATTCTCTGTAAGGGCTTCTGGTACTCACTTGGGTAGATGTGTTCTGTTTGTTTGAGCTCCCCCCATGTGATCGGCAGCCTGGGGATGGCTATTGGCATTAAAACACTCTGGTACATACATCCAATTATCCCCTTAGGAGGAATCCCTGGATTACAGACCCACAGTGTGGGGGCCAAGGGAACACACTCGCTCTTTGTAGTATTTTGAAAGCCCTAGCTTCCTGCTTGGTGGCCGCAGGCCCCAGGCACCTTTCTCTGCCCCCGGCCTGTGCCGTGATAGCCGGAGGACCTGCCTCCGAGGGGCAGGGGGACCGCACGTCTGCAGTGCGGCCTGCCACCGGTACCCCAGCACTGGCTTGGGCGCTCCCACGTTTCCACGGCCTGGCGGGTGCCCCTGGGGTTAGGCTTCTCCTCACTGTTGGCTGGTCTCTCTCCTCCCAGTCCCTTTCCATGCCAGTCGAGGTGCTTTCTCTTTCTTTGATGGCAGTGCTCTTAAAGTGACACCCTTTAGACGTATCACACATTCTTCCAGCCTTGATTTTAGGATTTTCATAATATATAAGTTTGGGATTTATGTGTGGTCAGTTTTATTAATCTTTTCCTTTAGATTTCTATCCTTATTGTCACACTTAGGGCTTTCATTATCCCATTTTTATCTCTGGTACTTTTATGGTTTTATCTTTTGTGTATAAATCTTTCATTCACCTTGAATTTCTAAAGGCTTGAGGAGAGGCTCTAACTTAAGATTTTCCCCCCAAGTTGATAGTTTTTTGGATCCTAGACTTTAGTTTCTGTTGCTTTCACATATCCCTTTCCACTAGCCAATTCTAATACTAAATTTACAGAGGTGTGAGGAAGACGAAGTAGGAAGTTATTAGAAGAGGAAACTGCTGTGAGCAGTTTTTTTTATAGTCCTTTGTTGACAGTGTTTTTGAATAAAAACAACCCAGTTGCTTAGGAGGTTGGTCATGCTGGAATTTCTACAAGTGAGAAATGCCAACCATTAACATGAAGGGTGGGCGATCAGACCCAGACTTGGACCCTGGGCACAGGAGGAAAGTGAGAGGGCCTCCCAGCCCTGGCTGGAGACTGGGGTGCTGGAGTTCGTAGAACAGGGCAGAGAAAGTCTGCCTTCCAGGGGGTAGTTCATGTGTACTCCGCGGATTCTCAGCTGCCTCTCACTTCAGTTACTCTAGAGATGCAAAGGAGAAATAACTGTAACACATAACTGATAAATTAGGGACAGTTTTTCTTTTCACAATATCTAAATCGATCAGTTCAGAATCTTGTTTTTACCTTTAGCTCGGTTGGTTAAGTGAGGAATAGCCGTGCCCATGTAGAAACTGTATCTGGCGACCACGGCCATTGGGAGCAGAGCCCAGAGCAAGTAAAAGCCCCAGGCAGTGTGTGCTCACAGCCTGCCGCTGAGGTCCATGGGTGGGGCCTTCCCCACGCCCCCTCCCCGAGCAGTTAAGCCCTTGCTGGGCATCCGCCCTCCTTCATCTGTCCAAAGCACACAGTGACCTTTCCTGGCTTTGGAAGGGTTTTCACATACCTGGTCCTTAAACATTTAAGTCTCTGGCATCTCAGTAAAATTGATGCTGTTTTGCTCCTGGGAGAGCGCCTCGTGACCCTCCACCATCCGTAGCTACATGGCTTTTTGGCCCGTCAAAGGGACATGAAGAAAGGGCTGACAGAAAACAAATTCTTTTTAAAAAACCTAGTGGACACGTCGCAAACTGAGAAGGCACGGCCTAACCACCTAAGACAGCCTCCACCCTTCCACCTTCTTTGAGGACATAGTTTCTGTGCTGCGATATTTTATATATCAGACTTGAGAAAAAATGACCACAAAGAATTGTGTGTGGCCTCCCTGTGTGTAGTGTATTGATGTTGACATATTAACTGTTCAGTGTGTTCTTTTTTAAGAAGGCAAGAAAAGTGTGTGTTTGTATTTTGAAAAAAAAGGCTTTGGTGTTGAAATGAAGTATGTTTTAGCTCTTTGGAAAAGATACCAGGCAAACGTGACAGCTGCGGACTCAAAACTGCCACATTTAGACATTGATATTGATAACTAACAAGGCCCGCAGGGTGAAATCACCCTTGCTGTTTTTATTGTGAGCGTCTGTCTTTAACAGTCCAAGTTAATAGTAAAATAGCAAGGAGCTACTTTTCTTCTTTTGTTTTTATATTATCCCTGGGGGCAGGTGGAGTGGAAAGAGGTCCCATCTGGAGGGGTAGAGGGAAACCACAGAGGGTTTGGGGCGTTCAACAAAACAGCCAGAAATTTCAGCCAAAGCTGGGTAGAAGTCTATCTACCCAGGCAGCTAACTTGACAACTCTTGACAAACATCTTTAAATTTTTTCATTCTTCCAAACAGTTTTTCTCGTAGTTATACTTGTTTTTCTTAGCTTTAGGGGCCTATTACAAACAAATTCTGGTTTTGTAAGAGTTCTTTTTTCATTTTCCTGGAATCTAAACCACCCACATTCTTTCTTTGCCTAGATGTAAAGTATTACAGTAGTAACCCACTTGTCCGGAGATGGGGTTTCCGGCACCCTCAGCCCTCCAGACCTTGGCTGCTAACCCTGAAGTAAGCAGAGAAGGCTCCTGAGCCCCCAGTGGCAGGGCTGCTTGAGTGTGACTTAAGCGTGGGTGCAGCGGAGGTGCGGGAGGGGAGGCCCTGAGCCGCGGGGCCAGTGCTCTCGGTGTCCTGAGGAGGAGTCGCAGACTCCAGCCTGCCAGGCAACGTGCTAGTCTAGCACTGCCCAGTCGTTCACAGTAATAAACGATTTGTCCCAATTCAGGTGTCTGTTATGCTTTGGCAGAAAAGACTAACATGTTTTAGAATGATGTCCATTTAAGATGATGAAAAACTAGGTTACTCAGAGTGGTAAGCATCAGTTCTGTAGCAGATTAAATACATGGAACGTGTTTGTTCCCAGCTCTGTGGGATAAATGAGATGTTACTCTCCTAAAACTAGGGCTGGCAAACTTCTTCAAAGGGCCAAAAGATAAATACTTTAAATCTTGTGGGCTGTATATGTTGCAATGATTCAACTATTGTTTAAGCATGGAAGTAGTCATAGACGATACATAAGCATACGGATGTGGCAGTGTTCGAATAAAGCTTTATTTAGAAAAATGACCAGATTTGGCCTCTGGGCCATAGTTTACTGACCTCTGCACTAGACGATAAATGGCCTATACTGGCTTAGTTTGCTTTTTTCCTTTAAGTCAGCAAATAACCAAATAATTGCGGTTTATAAAACATTACACTTTATTGAGAAAGTCATTACAAAATAAAAATAGTTCTGGTTCTTAACAAAATAAACTTCAGCTTTCTGGAAAATTCCATCATATTGAATACCTCACAGGCATCAAGTAAGTCGCTAAAGAACGAGGAGCCTGTGGCATCTAAACTGATTCTTGACTGGAAGGCCCACCCACTGAAGAGGTCACGCCTTAGCCACAAGAATTTGAAGTTGTAGCAGTACAGTTGTATAGTTTGGATAATTATTCTTTCAGAATGTTACCATTTTAATGACATGTTTCCACAGGTCTGAGAAGGAACCCCAGTTTAAGTTTATCTACTTCAACCATATGAACTTAGCAGAGAAAAGTACAATTCACATGAGGAAAACACCCAGTGTGTCACTTACATCTGTTCATCCAGATTTAATGAAGATCTTGGGTGACATCAACAGTGATTTTGCTAGGTAATTCTGACAGCTTCTCAAATCGGATGTCCCCTGTCCAATAAGAGAAGAGACTTCCAAGGACTCATCTTTAAAACCGAGTGACCAGAGCCCCTTCAGAGGGCCCGCCCTCGATGACCACCTGCCTGGTGCCTCGTCCGAGCAGATCACTAAGCAAAGCCACTGGTGATGTGACGGGCATGTGACTCCCTGAACTTTTCACACCACTGGTTTCCTGTTTGTTTCAAATGCTTGTTTTTCACGGTGTAGCTGTCTCTCTATAATAAAACTGTTGCATCGTGAACCTCTTGTCTTACAGGGTGGATGAAGATGAAGAAATCATCGTGAAAGCAATGAGTGATTACTGGGTTGTCGGGAAAAAGTCTGACCAGCGGGAACTCTATGTTATTCTGAATCAAAAAAATGCAAACCTGATTGAAGTAAATGGTAAATAGGATTTGGTATTTGAGCAGACTTTTAATGCTACTGGTGTTTTAAAACTACCTTTTCAGTATCCTAAGAAACCTGCTAAGGAGAACAAATCATGACAGTTGGGCATTTAAGCAGATGCCGCTGTGCTTAAAGGAAACCATCATTTGATCCATTCTGGTTTTCTTTATCAGTTCCTTGAAAAAGTATGTGGGAAACTTGACAGAAGAAAATTATTTGCTATAATGCTAAAAGACAAAAATCTCATGGCTTTATATACTGTGT
Source organism: Smutsia gigantea (assembly GCA_032199065.1). Lineage (NCBI taxonomy): Eukaryota > Metazoa > Chordata > Mammalia > Pholidota > Manidae > Smutsia > Smutsia gigantea. Next base: position 240,263 of record JAVSCE010007689.1, on the reverse strand, counting down.
ATAACAAGATCCAGTTTTCTTCTCTGTGGATCTCTGGATTTTGACGCAGAGCAGTTGGTTCATACAGCAGCTTATGGCGGTCTCTGTCCTCACATGAGCAGAACAATGATGCAGATGTGTCCTCCCATCTTCCAGCCAGAGCAGCTGGTCTGGTCCCCGGCGGCATGATCTGAACAGCTGCTCTGGCTGATGGGATGGCGCTGTTAGCCTTGAGAAAGGGGGGCAGGACCTTCACTGCGTGGGGCTCCTTTGCTGCTCTGCATGAGACCTGCAGCAAGCAGTGTGATGGTGAGAGGAACGCACCCCAGACTCCTTTAGGAAAAGTCAGGTGTGAAGTTTCTTTTCTGCATATATCCTAGGGCATATTACATTTTTCTTTTATTAATACTTGTATGAATAGTCGTGTGTGTTAGAAACAGTAAATACACACCTCATTACAGTGGGAATTGAGTAAAATCAAGACAGTGGAATACTTGATTGACAGTTGAGGGTTGCAGCTTGAGTTTTTGTGTTTTATCAGACTTCTCAAGGCCTTCGATGTTGTGCTCTTAACTCCTTCCCAAGGTGTCTTAGACCGATCGGGTTCTGAGCGTGAGCTGTCCTCAGGCCCAAAGCAGAGTTCCCTGGAGACAGTACTGAAACCTCATGCACATGTCAGCCTTTTTTCTTTCTTTCTTTCGATTTATTAACATCTTTCCTGGCTTCAAGATTAAAGGTCAAAATCAAGGCAGACATTTTATTCTCAACTTGATTCCAGAAGAATTTAAGGTATTAATATATGTATCATACACTCTTTTAAGTGAGAACCTCTGTTCCTTACTGTTTTTTTGTTCTTTTTGCAGAAGAGGTAAAGAAACTTTGTGCAGCGCAGTTCAATAACATATTCTTCTTGGATTGATAATGGCTCGCCAAAACATCTTCTAGAAAACAAAAAGCAACTCAGCAAGCATTTTGTTTACCACTGCAGGTTATTGGGTCATATTCGTGACTGGATTAATGACAATAGTAAAGCAATACTTGCTCTGAAGAATCAAATTTCTACTCAGTCTGATGATCCTGAGGTTTTTAGATTTTAAATATTTATCCGGAAGCAATTAAGGTAGTCGGCTACATCTCTGTCATTCCATTCTTTTGACATTATGTGAATATTTTACTGGAAAATAAGACTAATAAATTGGTAAAGTTCTTAAAATTCTGGTTTTGCATCGAGTCTCCCTCTTGTTGCTTGTTTGTAGACTACGCTGGCCAGGAAGTCCGTGGCTCATCCTTGGGGATATTCGAGCAGCTGGAGCTCAAAGTTCGGGTCCATACTCCGGTCACTAGACCCGAAGTGAAAAACTATGAGGCATTTGCCCAAAGTAGTTGCTAGGTTGGTTTTTATGTTGAGTACTAGCTTGATTCTTAGACCACAGATAACACGCAGAACTTCCTGAAAGCGCGCCAGTGTGGCCTGAACATAGGGCGTCCTTCATTCGTCACGTGGGCCTCCCAAGTCGCCGCGGCTGCATGCATTTCGCAGCTGAGCATTTTCTCTAACTTCACCTGACTGTTGGTGGTCTGGCCATCCCAGAGTTTTGGTGAAAACTAGCCAGGCACGGTCTGGTAAAACCGGGACTACCCGGGCCCTAAGAGAGCTCTCCACAGCTCTTCCCCAACCTGCAGGAACCTGCTAAGTTCGGGCAGAGAGGAAGTGACTTCCCATCAGTGTACAGCCTCTCTTACATAACTCACAATTTTCATTATGATTTCCCACTAACCCATGAGTTACTGAAGGTTGTTTTAGTTTCCAGTGATGCAGGCTTGCTTCATTGTATGCGTTTGTGGCTGACTTACTAATCGCAGTGCATTAGATCATGGTCTCTGCTGCAGCATTTGAAATGGCACATCTCAACCTAAGGTACACTCAGTGTTTTGTCTGTTTATCCTGTGTTGCACTCTGGTTTCGGTGTATTAGTTCAGACTGTTTAGTTCAGTTCTAACCTTACTAAACGTCTGTCTTCCTGGTCTGTTTCTTCCCTCATTGATGACTAGTTTTCTTCACTGTAACTCTCAGCTTTTGCAAGGCTGGTATGTAAGATGTGTATGAATAATGCATCTCCTTGGTTATTGGTCCTTTAATTATTTTTACTTTTATCTCTATTATGCAGATATTTGCTTTAAATTCTGTTTTTTGTTTTTAATACTGCGTGCCATTCCATTCATTTTTATTAGATTTGCCTGGTGTATCTTTTTCTGTATCTTTATTTTCATCCTTTCTATCTGGTTTCGTTTAACACGTTTTCCTTGTAAAGAGAAACACTGAAGTGAATTTTGATTTTTTTGATCCTATCATTATCTCTGGGGATTTGAGGGGCGGGGGAGGAAGAGGTGAGTTTGACCTGCTCAAATGGGTGACGACTGGTATGTTTGTACTTCTCCTGCCACCTTTTGCGTCATCTGATTCCACCTTTGTGCTTTGTAGTTTTCCCTTTTTCTAGCTTTCTGGGGAATAATAGCCTCTTTCTTCTGCTAGTTTGGAAGCTGTTGGTTGTATGTTTATGCTTTTGGTAGCTACCCTGAAATTCAACACGTTATTAGCATAGCATTTTCTAACAGACTAAAGTTCTCCCTTAACCGCCAAGTGCATACCGGCCCCTGTTCCTGCTGTTTGCACTGCTGTGGGACGTGGTGGGAGAGAACCAGGGAAGGAGCCTGGCAAGAGGCCGCATGTGGAAGACGCAGGTAGGGTCTGGACACAGGGCAGTCACAAGGGGCCGGGGTAGCATTCCAGGCTGGGGGAGGGGGGCCTGGGGAAATGTTTAACAACTTGATCCACTCCTACTATCTTCTGATTGGCTTTATCAGATTCTAAACTTAAACACCAATACTTTTTATTTTTTGCTTTGTTAATGTACAATTACATGAGCGATATTATGGTTACTAGACTCCCCCCATTATCAAGTCCCCACCACATACCCCTTTACAGTCACTGTCCATCAGTGTAGTAAGAGGCTATAGAATCACTACTTGTCTTCTCTGCGTTACACTGCCTTCCCCATGTGCCCCCTTACATTATGTGTGCTAATCATAATGCCCCTTATTCCCCTTATCCCTCCCTGACCACCCATCCTCCCCAGTCCCTTTCCCTTTGGTAACTGTTAGTCCGTTCTTGGGTTCTGTGAGTCTGCTGCTGTTTTGTTCCTTCAGATTTTTCTTTGTTTTATACTCCACAGAGGAGTGAAACCATTTGATACTTGTCTTTCTCCGCCTGGCTTATTTCACTGAGCATAATACCCTCTAGCTCCATCCATGTTGTTGCAAATGGTAGGATTTGTTTTCTTCTTATGGCTGAATAATATTCCATTGTGTATATGTACCACATCTTCTTTATCCATTCATCTACTGATGGACACTTAGGTTGTTTCCATTTCTTGGCTATTGGAAATAGTGCTGCGATAAACATAGGGGTGCACATGTCTTTTTCAAACTGGGCTCCTGCATTCTTAGGGTAAATTCCTAGGAGTGTAATTCCTGGGTCAAATGGTATTTCTATTTTGAGTTTTTTGAGGAACCTCCATACTGCTTTCCACAATGGTTGAACTAGTTTACATTCCCACCAGCAGTGGAGGAGGGTTCCCCTTTCTCGCCAACATTTGTTGTTTGTCTTTTGGATGTTGGCCATCCTAACTGGTGTGAGGTGATAGCTCCCTGTGGTTTTAATTTTCATTTCTCTGATGATTAGTGATGAAACACCAATACTTTGACTTTTTAAAAAACACAACACACCCATATGCTTTATTTCACTCAGCTCAGTTTTCAAAACACAGGCATTTCAATGATCCAACCACATAAGAAACGACACACAATGTGCCCAGGTAGTCATATTTACAAAACACTGTGCTGTACTTCTAAAGACTTTATTAGTTAGGAAATCGGGTAGTATGCTTTGGTTCTAAGCTCCTTTACACCTTATTTTTCTGGCCCACTTACAAACCAGTAACCTCTACTTTTTCTTTTTCTTACTTGGGATGGACTTGCTGGTTTGGGACACCACTGTGTCCTCTTTAGGGGGGCTGGGCATGAAGTTCAAGGATGGGGCATCCACTGGCTCCATGACCACGGTGATGTCAACCTCACAGCCTTGTCTCTTGGCCTCTTCCTCTCTGAAGCTATTCAGCCTAACAAGAAGCAAACACAAAAGGTAACATTTTCCCTTTGAAATTTCAAAACCAGTTTTTATGCTGTATATTGTGTAAAGTAGTCCAACCCTGGATTTCAACAGCTTTTGTAACTAAACAAAACTGTAAATTGTCATCGCTTTGCCTGAAATAAAATGATGCTATATCTAGACAGTGCAAAATAAAATTTTCATACATCTAAAGTGACTTGTTTACAGTAGCCAAGATATGGAAGCAACCTTACTGTGTGTATATACACAATGGAATATTAGCCTTAAAGGGTGAAATCTTCTCATCTGTGACAACATGGATGGACCTAGAGGGTATTATGCTAAGTGAAATAAGTCAAAGACAGATATCATATGATTTCACTTACATGTGGAATCTAAAACAAAAATGAACAAACAAAAACAGACTCATAAATACAGAGGACAAACTGGTGGTTGCCAGAGGGGAAGGAGATAGGGAGATAGGCAAAATAGAGGGAGGGAATGAGGAGTACAAACTTCCAACTATAAAGTAGTTCATGGGAATGAAAAGTAAAGCATAGGGAATATAATCAGTAATATAACTATATGGTGACAGTACTCATTATGGTGAGCATTTCATAATTATATAATTGTCAAATCATACTACTGTATGTCAATTAAAAATTGTTTTAAAAATTGAGTTGTAAACTACTTTTCTATATAGAACTTAGCAGATAGTAAGTGGCCTTTTAAAATACTCTTGGTCTTTCTCCTTAAGTATAATGTAATGCTTTCTTTAACAGGCCAAGAGGCTGAAAGTGTACTTTCCAAAGGGCAGGAGTCTGGACAGACGCGACTGCACGGAACAGCTTGGACCGTGGTTCTAGAAAGGTAAGTGTGCAGCATTTACGGGGTGCTCACCATGTGCCAAGCATTGTTCTAGACACTTTATAACATTAGCTCTCTTAATCCTCACAGCAGTCCTGTAGGGTATTATCGTCACCTTGCATAGTGATGGACCTTTCCCATGGTCACCCAAGTGTTCAGGGGTAGGGCTGGGGTTTGAACCTGGCAGCGTAGATCTGTGGCCTCTCAGCCACTACGTTACATTGCCCCTTTGTGCAAGCCTTGGGACACAGGCATCACCCCCACCTTAGTCAACCAGTAAAGGACAGGTGTCCCCCAGGCAGAATTCCTCCAGTAGCTACAGGTTCTCAGTACCACATAAGGATGTGCCTCCCTAGGAGGTTGTATCCTTTTAATGAAGACATTGGGTCTGAAGATTATGGCAGCAGCAGAAGCAGGAAGGAAAGGCAAGGAGAGCTCATGAAGGAGAGGAGGACGGATGGGTTCTATAAAGTCACCTTGCTTCCAGTGCATCATTTTCAATTTTCCTCTGTTGGGCCATTGCTGCGGCACGTGACCTGTCTTCCTTTACTTTCTCCTTGAGAGTTTCTTCATGCTCATGTGCCTGGAAGAGCGTGTTCACAAAGAAGGTGTACACATTATTGATCCACATGTTGAGTTTCTCCTTTTGTTCATCCTTGGATTTTTCTTTTGTCTCTGGAAAAAAAGTTTAATTAAGATGAGTGTTAATACCAAAGAAATAAAAGGCATCCAGATTGGCAAGGAAGAACTCCAACTGTCCCTGTTTGCAGATGACATGATATTGTACATAAAAAACCCTAAAGAATCCACTCCAAAACTACTAGATCGAATATCTGAATTCAGTAAAGTTGCAGGATCCAAAGTTAATACACAGAAATCTGTTGCAGTCCTATACATTAATGATGAACTGGCAGAAAGAGAAATCAGGAAAACAATTCCATTCACAACTGCATCAAAAAGAGTAAGATACCTAGGAATAAACCTAACCAAGGAAGTGAAAGACCTATACTGTGAAACTACAAGACACTCATGAGAGAAATTAAAGAAACCAATAAATGGAAACACATCCCGTACTCATGGATAGGAAGAATTATATTGTCAAAATGGCCATCCTGTCTAAAGCAATCTACAGATTCAATGCGATCTCTATCAAAATACCAACAGCATTCTTCAATGAACTGGAGCAAATAGTTCTAAAATTCATATGGAACCACAAAAGATCCTGAATAGCCAAAGCAATCCTGAGAAGGAAGAATAAAGCTGGGGGGATTACGCTCTCTGACTTCAAGCTCTACTACAAAGCCACAGTAATCAAGACAATTTGGTACTCGCACAAGAACAGATCCATAGACCAATAGAACAGACTAGAGAGCCCAGATATAAACCCAAGCATATATGGTCAATTAATATATGATAAAGGAACCATGGATATACAATGGGGAAATGACAGCCTCTTCAACAGCTGGTGTTGGCAAAACTGGACAGCTACATGCAGGAGAATGAACTGGATTATTGTCTAACCCCATACACAAAAGTAAACTCAAAATGGATCAAAGACCTGAATGTAAGTCATGAAACCATAAAACTCTTGGAAGAAAACATAGACAAAACTCTCTGGAATATAAACATGAGCAACTTTTCCTGAACGCATCTCCTCAGGCAAGGGAAACAAAAGCAAAAATGAACAAATGGGACTACATCATGCTAAAAAGCTTCTGTACAGCAAAGGACACCATCAGTAGAACAAAAAGATCCTACGGTATGGGAGAATATATTTGTAAATGACATAACCGACAAGGGGTTAACATCCAAAATATATAAAGAACTCACACGCCTCAACAAACAAAAAGCAAATAACCCTATTAAGAAATGGGCAGAGGATATGAACAGACTATTCTCCAAAAAAGAAATTCAGATGGCCAACAGACACATGAAAAGATGCTCCACCTTGCTAATCATCAGGGAAATGCAAATTAAAACCACAATGAGATATCACCTCACACCAGTGAGGATGGCCAACATCCAAAAGACAAGGAACAACAAATGCTGGTGAGGATGTGGAGAAAGGGGAACCCTCCTACACTGCTGGTGGGAATGTAAATTAGTTCAACCATTGTGGAAAGCAGTATGGAGGTTCCTCAAAAAACTCAAAGTAGAAATACCATTTGACCCAGGAATTCCACTCCTAGGAATATACCCTAAGAATGCAGGAGCCCAGTTTGAAAAAGACATGCACTCCTATGCTTATCACAGCACTATTTACAATAGCCAAGAAATGGAAGCAACCTAAGTGTCCATCAGTAGATGAATGGATAAAGAAGAGGTGGTACATATACACAATGGAATATTATTCAGCCATTAGAAAAAAACAAATCCTACCATTTGCAACAACATGGATGGAGCTAGAGGCTATTATGCTCAGTGAAATAAGCCAGGCAGAGAAAGACAAATACCGAATGATTTCACTCATCTGTGGAGCATAAGAGCAAAACAAAAACTGAAGGAACAAAACAGCAGCAGACTCACAGAACCCAAGAACGGACTAACAGTTACTAAAGGGAAAGGGACTGGGGAGGATGGGTGGGAAGGGAGGGAGGGAGGAGAAGGGGAATAAGGGGCATTACAAGTAGCACACATAATGTAGGGGGTGGGGCACGGGGAAGGCAGTTTAGCACAGAGAAGACAAGTAGTGACTCTAGAGCATCTCACTACACTGATGGACAGTGACTGTGATGGGGTATGTGGTGGGGACTTGATAAGTGGGGGGATCTAGTAACCACAGTGTTGCTCATGTAATTGTATATTAATGATACCAAAATAAAAATTTTAAAAAATGAGTGTTGATACAATCCTGGAGCAACTTTGTGTCCACCTGCACCTGTCAGTCCTGCCACTTCCTGTGGTGACTAAGCGTCCTCTTCCCTGGAAGATGAGGTGACCGCTCCTCGTGGGCCTGTGAGGGCTCAGGCCTGTTTCAGGGGCTGCCTGGAGGAAGGCAGGTGTCAGGAGACAGGGCTGTGGTTGTCAACATTTCCTTTGAGTTTCCTGGTACCTGTATTTTTTTCTAAATAACTTAAGTATTTTGGTTTTTTTAAGTTACAGACTTTAGAAAATTTACATTTTCTATGTTTCAAGAAAAACTCGGCTTTTGCGTACATTGTCTTTAAAGGCAGTTCATTAAGAAAATAATAGGATTTTAACTCTGAATGGAATAAAGAAGTAAGATTATTGGCTTGGTAAGGAGTTATTTCACATCTGCTAAGGCAACAGAGACCCACTTCAGAATGTGTTGAACGTAGTTGATTCTGGGAAGATAATACCTTGGATAGTTCTACACTCTCGGTAAGATCTGGCCTCTTTCAAGACAGTTATATTTAGCGCCTGTCTATACTTGGGTGGTGATGGAGGCAGTGTGCCGACACACACTGCGGAAAGGTAGGATTCTGTGGACATCCACCTCCCGTGCCAGGAGGGCCCGGAGTGGAAGACTAATAAGAAGAATCTTGAGGCCAACACCAAATTTTACAGTTTGGACTGAGGGCTAAGGGCAGCCCTCACCTGCACCTTGCACATGAATCCTAGGTTCTAGAATGTCTGTAACCTGTGGCAGGCATAGGCTTGGCACACTTGTGCATGGAGGGGCGCGGTAGCTGCTGCTGAAGACCAGCTCGCCGGGACGATGGCCTTGCCCCTGACTGCTGGGGATCATGCCACGGACTTAAGCCAAACCACTCAGACTCAACGCTTGGCTCTGCTGCTGACTAGCTGTGTGAGCTTGGCAAGGTGACGTGTCTGTGCCCTGGTTTCCTCACGTGCAGTGAAGAGGAGACGCGTTAGCACAGGGACCCACTGAGCTCCACACACAGTGCTCAGTAATGCACTTGTGCTTCCCCATGGTGGGTCTGCCGATGCAAACTACCTTACGTATTACTAATAAAAGAAGAAAGACAGGTCGCACATCCGGAGGAAATATCTGCAGAACATATCAGTAAAGGAAAGAACTCTTGTATGAGCTCCTTCTTGTCTCAATGAGACAACAAACCCAATTAAAAAAATTTAAGCACTCTACTAAGTGTTGGACTTGGAGAAATTAGACCTCCTGTCACTCATGACACGGAAAGTGGTGTGGCATTAAGACTGTTGGGCTATTTTATTTTCAATGTTAAACGTATGCTTAGCATATGACACAACAGTTCCCCTGTTAGATATCTATCCAAGAGAAATGAAAACATACCCACAAAGCCTTGCACACCGGTGGTCATGATTCATGATAGCCGAAAGTAGAAACTACCCAGCTGCCCATCAACTGATGAACAGATAGACCGTGCATGTCCACCCAATGGACTGTGACTCAGCAACAGAACAAAATGCCAAAACATGTTACCCAGGGCATTATGCTAAGTGAAATCAGTCAGACTGAGAAATACAAATACTGTGATCTTTCTTATACGTGGAGTCTTTAAGGAAAAAAATTCATAGGTCAGATCTGTGGTTATGAGAGGCAGGGGATGGGGAGAAGAGGTTTGAATGAAGGTGATGAAAAGGTACAGACTTCCAGTTTCATACTAATTAAGCACCAGGGACGTAATGTGCGACATGACTCACGTGCGCAGTATGACATGAAAGTGAGGATCTATTCTCTTAAAGAGCTCTCATCACAAGGCAAAATTTTTTTCTTTTTTTTTTTTTTATCTACCTGAGATGATGGATGTTAGCTGATTGTATTTTGGTAATTTAGCAATATACGTAAGTCAAGTCATTATGCTGTGTCACACCTTAAACTTAGACATTATATCTCAATAAAACTGGGAAAAATATCAAAAAAAGAAACACAAACTTTCGGAGCTCGTGCCTTGAAAGGGAACCTCCGGGGAGCCCCGAGGACAGCACTGCCAGCCTGTGTGTCCTTTAAAGAAGGTCGTACATTTTTATGGACTTTACAAAATATTAAAGTTCTATAATTAAAATACTCACCATTTTGAGATAAAAAGGTTAGCCCTTTTCCTGAAGACTTAAATTTCATTTTAGGAATTACTTCGTCCCTTGGGGACTTCCTGACCGTGAGCTTTTTATATAAAAAAGAAATCAAATTAAACATATTACTTCTGTATTTCATCATGGACTAAAACATTTTCTACATTATAAATAATTACAAAATTATTAATGAGGTCACTCTCTTTAAGCTAATTACACTCTTTTAGCCTCCATAAAAATACTGATGTTTGTACTATTAAGGAAATGAATAACGGAGTTCTTGTAGCTACTGAAAGGCTCCCCACAAGAAACCAAAGATTAAGATCTTCCCTGGGTCTGTTGGGAAGTATTATTACATATAACTAATTGCATTTACATTCATGGATTAATGGCCTTACTTGCCATCTGGATGCTGTTTACCCTTTTCTGTCTCAAGCCAGATCTCACCCCTGCACTTCAGACTGGTGTCTCCCCCTGTACCACCTGCTGTCACCACGTGCAAGTGTCTAATCAAGCATGTTAAGCCTAACATGTCTAAAACCAACCCCTTAACGTTGCCCCCAAAACTCATCTCCCTGACCCCTGCCCTAGTCTTCCCCGTATCCTTCCAGTTGTTCAAGCCAAAAATTTTTGAATTATCTCTGCTTTCTCTTTCCCTCTCCAACTCCACAAACTTCAAAATACCTCCGGATAATCCCTAGAACTTCCTTAAGTAGTTTGTCAACAGCAAAGCCATAGTGAGCCTATTAACCTGTCTGCTCAGGGGACCTCCCACCTCATTCAGAATACAAGCCAGGTCCTCACCGTGGCCAGTGCCCTCCTGGTCTGGCCCCACTGCCTCACTGAATTCATCCTCCTGAGCCATGCTGGTTCCAGAAACCCAAATGCTCCTACCTCAGGGCCTTTGCACAGAGCACTCTCCCTGCAGATAATCACATGCTGTGTCCTCACTTCCTTCAGGTATACTCAAATGCACTTAGTCAAAAGACCTCCTACCCCACCCTGTCCCTCAACCTCCACAGCCCACCTTGCTTCTCACCATACCTCTCACACCTAGTAAGTATAAAGAAGTACTATGGCACTGTGGTTATGGGTGCAAATTCTGGAGTCAAACTGCCTGCATACAAATCACCAGCTCTACTACTTACTAGTTCTGTGACGGGGGGCAAGGTTCCTCACCTTTCTATGCCTCAAATTCCCTCTAGAGGTAACAACAGGCCGGGAAGGAGGTTTGGGGCCCTGGGAAGTGCGTGGCAGCCGGTAACCCCATGAGTGTTAGCTGTCACTGCCGTTCACTGGCTATCATCCCCTCCCCTCACTAGGTGTAAAGTACAGGAGAGGATGGGCATTTTATTCCCGGCTAGGACCCTAACACACAGAAGAGGGCTTATCACTAGGCACACAGCAGTGGTTGGTACCGCACCACGTAACTTTGTACAAACCTCTGATTTCCTTATTTTGCTGATACCAAGCGAGGGTGCTAACTTGCTTGAAGATGACTTGGTGCTGCCATAGGGTATATCTGATTCCTGGCTTGTTACTGCCCGTGGACTCCTGTTCTGGGAGTTAGAAGTGAGCGCCAACACAGAGGAGTTCTGGTTTCCACAGAGACACGTTTTTAATGAAGCATGATGTATGAAAAACTACACATAAACTGTTTTGACTTGTCTATACCTGTGAAATTCTAGAATTTTATAAATTGGGATCACAGAGTAGGCACCGTTTTTTGTCTGGCTTCTTTCACCCAGCATAATTACTTTGATTTGCTCATGTTGTAACGTGTAAGCTACATCATGGCTGCGTCCTACTCCATTGTACACATACGATTTACCTGGATGGACATGTGGAATGTGACATTGAAAACCGCAGTGACCTTGATCACTTGGTCTCTGAGGGTGACCCCCTCGCCCAGAGCGTTCCCACGCAGTTCTTGAACCCCAAGGCAGTGCCGCCCATGACACCGTGGGTAGATTTAAGGTGGACATTCATTGCCTTCAGAACAGAGCCCAGACCCAGACTGGGGCCCAAGTCCAGGCCCCCAGATGACCTAGAGAAGCCACAGTCTTCAACCTGGAGGAGGCATACCTAGCTGATGGGATAGACTGTGAAATGCTGCTGAACATGAAGCGCTCAGCACACAAGAAGTCTGAGACACATGCCGGGGATACGTGGTGAGTCACTCCTTCAACAACAACAGCGAGGAACCTCTTTGAGCAGCAGCTCTGAAGAGCTTCCCAGCTGCAGGCTTCCGCTGGCCCCCAAGACACTCCCTTGTGGCTCAGAATGAATGGCTCACAACCAGAAATCCTTCAAGCCCACTTATCTGAAACCCCCACCTAAAACTGGTTTGTCTCAATTTTTTCCAGAATTTGGACCCTTCACCCAGTGGAGCCTAGTGCCTAGGCCTTGGAGGAGGCCCGGTTCTCAGGGACTCGTCTCGCGTCTTGTGAATGCTGTTCCCTAGCACCTTCCCTCTGGGACAGGCTTCCCACTCTTGTGAACACTAGATCATGTAAGAAACAGTTCCTGACAAAATATCTCAGACGTTCTAAGACTTGTGAGCCACCCAGCGTGTCCGTAGGCAACCTGACCTTCGTTATGATGTCTCCACTTCTGAGGCTAGGAGCTGAATGACCAGGAAATACATTTTTCCAAACTTAAAGAAGAAAGAAGACAGTACACTCCTTTCAAAATGTAAAAAGTCTTAAGTTATTTCCTAAAGGGTTATGAAGGCCCACAATAGTTTTGATGACAGTTTAACCATTCCAGAACAAAACCATTTCTTTCTCTGTAAATTCTCAGATATTTGTTACCTGATTCGTTACCGTGTAAACACTTCCATGTTTATTTCCAGGCAAGTCATCACGTGGCATATTTAAATAGGATTTTGTCCTTTGGTCGGTGACAGAGATGAGTGCAAAGCTTAAGAGAGCTTCAAAGAATTCCAGGAAAACCAGCTGAAATATGAGAAAATATAAAGGGTCTTACTTATTCCGACGCACCTCAAGGTGGACCAGCGATTCATCTGAACGTTCATTTCTGTTCTCCAGAGAAGATCCCCTCATTCAATACTTGAACAGCGTGGGTATACACCGGTTTACAATAAAAACTACAGCATTTAAAATATGTATTGTGTGTGGTCATTAGGTAAGTCCTTTTTCTATTTTGATGGAAACATTTTATATCAGCTAATTGAAGACAGTCATTTTTAAGTTTCCTTTTTTTTCTTTAACTACCAGACAAGTGGCACTTGTAAACCCAAGTGACAAATAAAAGTATTTCCCACGTGGTAGCCATGCCTTCTGCCTGGGGACAACCCGCACAGGCGAACTGCTTGCTTAAGTGTCCGCCTGCACCCAGGGTCCTTTGAGTCTGAGCCAGAACAGGCCCACTGATTTGACCAGAGCCTCCAGGGTATAGAGGGAATGTACCTAAATATAATAAATAAAGGTCAGGCAGAGGCAGGTCTACATGTTGGGGCACACAGATGGCAGAGGGGCACGGCGACCACATGACAAACCCACAGACCATCTACAGAGAATTTACAGACTAATTTGCTCTGCATCCCCACAGTCCCATGTCTCCTGGTCTAACAGTTTGCTGAGACTTGCCTAAAAGTGGGTCTAGCTGACAAATTGAGACATTTGCTTAGTACAAGAGCAGGACATATTTAGTCTCTTGTGACCCTACCTGATACCTACTGACCACCCCCAGCCTGGCCCCCCAAAGCCTCCTACCAATATTTCAGCCCCCACCTTACAAAGGGGAAGCCTGACTATAGTGGGTTCAAAAAAGAATGAGAGCTATTAAACAACCAATGGGTCAATGAAGAAATCAAAGAAGACCTGGAGAACAATGAAAATGGAACATAACAGTTCAAAATCTTTGGGACACAACAAAAGCAGTTCTAAGAGGGAAGTTTATAGTAATACAGGCCTACCTTAAGGAACAAGAGAAATCTCTATAAACACTCTATCCTCACACTAAAGGAACTAGAAAAAGAACAAAGCCCAAAGTTAATAGAAGGAAAGAAATAATACAGATCACAACAGAAATGAATGAAATAGAGACTAAAAACAATAGAAAAGATGAATGAAACTAACAGCTGGTTCTTTGAAAATATAAACAAAATTGATAAATCTTTAGCCAGACTCAAGAAAAAAAGAGGGCCAATAAATTCAGAAATGAAAAACGTTACAACTGACACAACAGAAACACAAAGGATTACAAGAGACTTCTACAAAAAATTATGTGCCAACAAGTTGGACAACCTAGAAAAAAATGGATAAATTCCTAGAAATATACAACCTGCTAAGAATCAGGAATACAAAATCTGAACAGACTAACTACTAGTAAAATTGAATCAGTAATCAAAAACTCAAAACAAACAAAAATCCAGAAGCAGATGGCCTCACAGGTGAATTCTACCAAACATTTAAAGAAGAGTTGATATTTACCTTCTCAAACTATCACAAAAAGTAGGAGAGGAAGGAATTCTTCCAAAATCAGTCTGTGAGACCAGAATTGCCCTGATACCAAAACCAGACACTACAACAAAAAAAATGATAGGCCAACATTATTGATGAACATTCATGCATAATTCCTCAACAAAATGTTTGCTAACTCAATTCAACAATACATTAAAAAGATCATTCACCACAGTCAAGTGGGATTTATTCCATAGGATTAAAGGATGGTTCAATATCTGCAAATTGGTCAACATGATATACCAAATTAACAAAATGCAGGATAAAAATCATGATTATCTCATTAGATACAGAAAAAGCATTTGATAAAACTCAACAGCTGTTCCTGATAAACTCTCAACAAAGTGGGTATAGAGGGAACATTCCTCAGTATAAAAAACAAACCTAAAGCTAACATTATACTCAATGATGAGAAGCTGAAAGTTTTTCCTATAAGATCAGGAACAAAACAAGTATGTCCTCTCTCACCACTTTTATTCAACATGTTCTAGCCACAGCAATCAGACAAGAAAAGGAAATAAAAGTCATCTAAATTGGGAAGGAAAAACAAACTATTTGCAGATGACATGATACTATAAATAGAAAATCCTAAAAACCCCACCAAAAAAACAATTAGAACCATAAATGAATTCAGTAAAGCTGAATTCAGTATACAGAATCAATACACAGAAATCTGGTATTTCTATTCAGTAACAATGAACAAGCAGAAATAAAAATTAAGAAAACAATCCCATTTATAATTATGCAAAAAATAAAACACCTAGGAATAAATTTAACCAAGGAGGTGAAAGACCTGTACTCTGAAAACTGTAAGACACTAATGAAAGAAACTGATGATGACCCAAACTGAAATACAGTCCATGCGTACAGATTGGAAGAATACTATTAAAATGTTGATGCTACCCAAAACAATTTACAGATTCAATGCCATCCCTTCCCTATAAAATACCAATGGTATTTTTCACAAAATTAGAACAAATAATCCTTAAATGTGTATGGAATCACAAAGGACCACTTTTACTTTCTAGAATAGGTAAATCCACAGAGAAAGAAAGTAGATAGAGGTTGCAAGAGTCTTGGAGGAGAGAAAAAGTGGAAGGTAGGGAACTACTTTTTGGAATAATAGATTTGTATATTTTTAAATGTTTTCAGTGGTTCATTCAATTTAAAACAGGAGTGGGAGAAGGAAGAGGGCAGAACAAATGGGATCAGGAGAAGATTTTTTGTTAGTTTTTTTATTAAGGTATTATTGATATACACTCTTACGAAGGTTTCACATGAAAAAACAATGTGGTTACTACATTTACTCATATTATCAAGTCCCCACCCGTACCCCATGGCAGCCACTGTCCATCAGTGTAGTAAGATGCCACAGACTCACTGTTTGCCTTCTCTGTGCTACACTGTCTTCCCCGTGACCCCCCACACCATGTGTGCTAAACATAATACCCCTCAATCCCCTTCTCCCACCCTCCTGACCCGCCCTCCCCCACCCCTTCCCCTTTGGTAACCACTAGTTCCTTGGAGTCTCTGAGTCTGCTGCTATTTTGTTCCTTCAGTTTTGCTTCGTTGTTATACTCTACAAATGAGGGAAATCATTTGGCACTTGTCTTTCTCCACCTGGCTTATTTCACTGAGCATAATATCCTCCAGCTCCACCCATGTTGTTGCAAATGGTAGGATTTGTTTCCTTCTTATGGCTGAGTAGTAGTCCATTGTGTATATGTACCACATCTTCTTTATCCATTCATCTACTGATGGACACTTAGGTTGCTTCCATTTCTTGGCTATTGTAAATAATGCTGCAATAAACATAGGGGTGCATATGCTTTTTCAAACTGCGCTGCTGCATTCTTAGGGTAAATTCCTAGGACTGGAATTTCTGGGTCAAATGGTATTTCCATTTTGAGTTTGTTGAGGAACCTCCGTACTGCTTTCCACAATGCTTGAACTAATTTACATTCCCACCAGCAGTGTAGGATGGTGCCTCTTTCTCCACATCCTCGCCAACATTTGTTGTTGTTTGTCTTTTCAATAGCGGCCATCTTAACTGGTGTGAGGTGATGTCTCATTGTGGTTTTTATTGGCATTTCCCTGATAATTGGCGATGTGGAGCATCTTTTCATGTGCCTGTTGCCATCTAAATTTCGTCTTTGGAGAATTGTCTGTTCATATCCTCCACTTTTTTTTTAATCGGGTTATGTGCTTTTTGGGTGTTAAGGTGTGTGAGTTCTTTATATATTTTGGATGTTAACCCCTTGTCAGATATGTCATTTACAAGTATGTTCTATACTATGGGATACCCATTTGTTCTGCTGATGGTATCCTTTGCTGTAAAGAAGCTTTTAAGTTTGATGTAGTCCCATATGTTCATTTTTGCTTTCGTTTCCCTTGCTCGAGGACCTGCATTCAGAAAAAAGTTGCTCATGTTTATATTCAGGAGATTTTTGCCTATGTTGTCTTCTAAGACTTTTATGGTTTCATGACTTACATTCAGGTCTTTGATCCATTTTGAGTTTACTTTTGTGCATGGGGTTAAACAATAATCCAGTTTCATTCTCTTATATGTAGCTGTCCAGTTTTGCCAACACCAGCTGTTGAAGAGGCTGTCATTTCCCCATTGTATGTCCAAGGCTCCTTTATCATATATTAATTGACCATATATGGTTGGGTTTATATCTGGGCTCTCTAGTCTGTTCCATTGGTCTATGGGTCTGTTCTTGTGTCAGTACCAAATTGTCTTGAGTACTGTGGCTTTGTAGTAGAGCTTGAAGTTGAGGAGCATAATCCCTCCAGCTTTATTCTTCCTTCTCAGGATTGCTTTGGCTATTTGGGGTCTTTTTTGGTTCCATATGAATTTTAGAATGATTTTTTCTAGTTCATTCAAGAATGCTGTTGGTATTTTAATACAGTTGTTTGCTTTTAAGATGGGAGAAGTAAAAGCATGTTTTCATGTGTCCAGCAGAGAGGAAGCTTATGCTCAAATGAGGGAGGGCAGTGCAGATGGTCCCAAGTGCCCCAGAGCACAGACTGGCCACAGGAGCGAGGGACAGAGGCAGCAGCCAGGGGCGCAGATGTGGTTGTGAGAGTCTGGGAATGCCCTCTGGGTGGCTTCAGTTTCTCAGTGAGATAGGAAACATCAACTACAAGCAAGGATGGGGGACAAAGTGCTATGGATTGAAGACAGAGAGAATGAAGCAGTCCCCCAGTGGCGCTGGGACAGTGGCTAGACTTAAAACATGATGTAACTGTGGGACACTGCTCTGGTCACGGGTGTGAATGGGGGAGCAGGCGACAGGTCTGCGGTGTTTTTCTCCTGCCATGCTCAGCTGCACAGGGGCAGGTGTGGAGGAGGCAGAGTGCTCAAGGACTGAGCCAGAGCTCTGGCTTGCCTCACAATGCATGAACTTGGGGTTGCAGAAGTCACTGATTAGGTCCTGATCAGAGAGCCTGACTATCCCTTTGCTCCCTGTCCCACAGACTGCAGGGACAGCTTGAGGGAAGCCAGTTGTGCACCAGAATCAGGAAACACTAAAAGCTACAAGAGATCAATTAGTTGCTGGCCTTCAATTTACAGATGAAAAGACTGAGCCCCAGGGAGGAAGACTAGCCCAAAGTCACTCAGCAAGAAATGCCAATTCAAGACACTTAAATCTAATTCATTGGAGGAGGAGATCAACTGGTGTCTCTGACAGTTTTTAGGACGTGTATACCAAAAAAACAATTCATCTAGTTTTCTAATACAATCAAGGAGAGCGATACACACATTTACATACGTGGGTCAGAATGCTTTTCAGTCAAATTGTGGTTCTTGATACCCAAGGCAAAACATTCTGAATTGGGCCGGTACCACGTGTGACATCTCTTTACAAACCTCAAGTTCAAAGTTGCTGTCAATGCCATCATGCAAGAAGGGGTTGTCCTCTGCTATGAGCTCCACAAATTTGGTTGCTGTTAATCCTTTATTTATCATTTTAAAGTCCTATAAAAAGAAATAACCAATCAAACCATCATGGTCTATAATTACAAGCAGCTATGTTTTTAATGTCAATTTATATCAATACAACACTTTAAGGTGATGTTCTAGAAATAAGTATCAAAAACCGATCATTTTGAGGCAGCGTGCGGCAGCTCGGAGCCTCCGCCGGGCGGGCTGGGAGGGCGAGGGGCAGGTTTTGGTTCCCACCACGGCTCAGTTTCGATTATTTAAAGTTTGTACCTGCCTAGCAACAGTAGTCTCCTTCCTAAAGAGATGAATATGCAGATCTGGCAGAGGACATGAAAATTAAGTGGAGACCAAATAACTTTGCTAATTACATTTGATTATTCATCAGTTCCTAAACAGACAGATGTTGACGAGTGGACTTCCTGGGATGAAGACGCACCCACAAGTGTAAAGATTCAGGAGGGAATGGGAATGTGGCAACAACAAAATATTTGGGACAGTTGGAACCTATTTTAAGGACATGACACCAACTATAAGGGAAACTCAGAAAATCAGTATTAAGAAGAGAGAACCATTAAATTCTGGAATCCCAGATGGTAGCACAGGTTTCTCTAGTAGATTAGCAGCTGCACAAGATATGCCTTTTATTCATCAATCTCCTGAATTAGGTGACTTAGATGCCTGGCAGGAAAATACCAATGCACGGGAAGAAGAAGAAGATGCAGCCTGGCAAGCAGAAGAAGTTCTGAGGCAGCAGAAGATAGCAGACAGAGAAAAGAGAGCAGCAGAACAACAAAAGAAGAAAATGGAAAAGGAAGCACAGCGGCTAATGAAGAAGGAACAAAACAAAATTGGTGTGAAACTTTCATAACAAATGTTCTTCAAATATCATAGTGCCAGTAGGAGAATATGGGCTCCACAACCCAAGCAACATTTATATGGACTTAAGAGTATTTTCAGATTACAGAAACATTGCTTGATTTTAATGCATTCATCAGATCATCCAGGACACCAGAAATCTCTCAGAGTACCTTGAATTCTCAGTGACTGAAACTCAAAACAAAAAAAAGACTTAGGAGACAATATTTTCTTCAACATGCTCCAAGTGCAGGACAATTGTTTGCTGTAGAGAAATTATTACAAGTGGAATATATCAGTACCTCTTCACGCTAGTGTTTCTAGCTCAGTAAATGGGTGTAAATAATTTTATGATGGGAAAGAACTCTGCTGTCTATAATGCTTTCTTTCAGTGCGCATAATGATAAAATAAGTAATTTTAAATATTAAAAAAAACTGATCATTTTGAAAAGCATTCTGGATTCACGATGGTACTTACCTCTCCACTC
Source organism: Smutsia gigantea (assembly GCA_032199065.1). Taxonomy (NCBI): domain Eukaryota; kingdom Metazoa; phylum Chordata; class Mammalia; order Pholidota; family Manidae; genus Smutsia; species Smutsia gigantea. The sequence continues at coordinate 220,496 of JAVSCE010007689.1, read as the reverse complement.
CTTCCCTGATCCCTCTAAACAACAGTAAAGTTGTTTTAGAGGCATAAACACAGGGCAGAGAGAGTAGGAGAGATCTCAGCCCAGTTCTAGGGAGGGAAAGCTCTGCACAGACTGACTCAACGGGAGAGAAAGAGCTCAGGGAGTCCAGGCTGTAGCTGAGTCATGCTGTAGGGACTCAAGAGGGACAGATGGCCCCGAAAGTGCCACTCCTGAGATGGGCAGGTGCGCTGAAAGACCCTTTCCACATCTAAGCTGAAAACAGGTTTGCTCCGAGATGCTGAGCCCCAGGAGCACTTGGCCTGGGAAACACCCGCCCCCCTGAGTCAGTGTGCTGCTCGCACGGAGGGCTAGGTGCCGTGCGCCTTGGCAAGGCCCGCCCCGCCCTCTGTCTGAGAGCCACCAAGACCAGGCTCCTGCGCTATAACAGGAGGGGTACCCTGGCACCACCCGAGCCCACGGGCCAGTCTCAGCATCTCTGACCTGATCAACAGGCAGTATACAGACCAGCCATGGGGGCAGGAGGACCCTGACGGAGCAACCCTACCACCCTAGTGGGGACACGGGGGCAGAGCGACGTGTTGATCCACTCTGAGGATGCAGGCGTCTGACCAGTCTACAGGGACAAGTGACCTCATCTCTTCAATGATAAGGAACTGTGAAGAAAGGGGGAAGTGAACAAGCAGTTGCATGATACTCAATCCCAAAAAATCTCACGTGCCTGTTTAAAAAGCTATTTTCTTGTGGCTAGACACTTGGTTATTGTCAGTTTTCCATATATACACAGCACAGTTAAATCTTTTAAGCACTCTGTTCCCCATTAGTATTTGATTCTTTATCATTTATCTTCCCACGAGTATACATTCAAAGTTATAAAGCAATAGTTCATATAAGAATATGTATAAATTGGATGTTCTCGCTGTTTTCCAAACTAATAAGTTTTTTAAATTACTTTTGTGATGAACACTAAATTTTTTTAAATGACTGTCATTTATTTCCCTTCCTTTCCACTATCATAGACCATTCCAATTATTCTCTTTTGCCAGAAGAGACCCAGTCAATAGTCAATGGCTCTGAAAATCATCCCAGATCCTCACCTCGTCACTTGCATCTCATAGCTAGAATACTTTGCCTTTCTTTAATGAAAGTCAAAGCATGTAATATGAAACCAGTATGTTACCTTCAACATCCAGAGGAAATGTCTCATCTTCATCGTAAGCTCGTGGGGAGGCGCTGCACTTGGCCGGCAGTACGTTACATAAATCTCCCAGCACTTATGGATGTAGTTCATCGAATAGAGCGTCCGCTTTTGCCCACTGAATAAGATGCCTAAAAATATAATGGAAAAATAAATAGTCAAAAAGTGATTACAAAACTGTACTTTGAAAAAATTTCAATAAATGTAATCCTGTTAGAGACTCACAGACTCCAAGAAGGGACTAGCGGTGACCAAAGGGGAGGGGAGGGGAGGGGAGGGGAGGGGGAGGGCGGGTGGGGAGGGCGGGAGAAGAGGATTGAGAGGTATTATGTTTAGTACATATGGTGTGGGGGGTCACGGGGAAGACAGTGCAGCACGGAGAAGGCAAGCAGTGACTGTGGCATCTCACTACACTGATGGACAGTGACTGCCATGGGGCATGGGGGGACTTGATAATATGGGTGAATGTAGTGACCACAGTGTTTTTTCAGGTGAAACCTTCATAAGAGTGTATATCAATAATACCTTAATAAAAAAAAATGTAATCCCGTTAGTTCTGTATTTACCTTTTACACAGCAAGCATTTGGATGAATATTCTCAGCCATCAGTTTTGTAAAACACACAAAGAGTGACGGGCTTCTATTTCTGTGATTTAAAGGACATGACAATCACTCCTCCAGCCCGAGTGTAGGGTGGACGGGTAACTGGCTTCTAACAATCAGAATGTGGAGAAGGGAAACAGTACGTCTGCAGTAGGGAATCCTGGCGGACACCACTGTAACCACGTGATCAAGGTCAACGTCCCCAGCAAGCCATATCAAATCAGTGCCATGGACGCCTGATCTGATGCGACGAGAAGGGCAGTTCACCTCCATGGCCTCCTTTCCCAAAACCCACAACCCCAGTGTAATGATGAGGAAACATCAGCAAACCAAAAATCGAGGGGCATTTTACAAAATAACTGACCAATATTCTTCAAAAGTGTCAAGGTCAAGAAAGACAAAGTCCAGTTGTAGGGACTAAGGAGATAAGACAAATAAATGTAATGTGGGGTCCTGGATTAGACCCTGGAATGGACGTCAGTGGGAGCACTTGGGAAATCCTGGTAAAGCCTATAATTTAGTTAATGGTAATGGTAGCAGTGTTAATTCCTTCATTTTGATAAGGGCACCACGCTTCTGTAAGATGTTAGCATTAGGGGACGCGGGGTGAAGGGCACACAGGAACTCTGAACCTAATTTGGCACAACGCTAAATCTAAAATTATTTCAAAGTAAAGTGCTTTTTTAAAAAAAAAACCTCCGCTTTGCTCTGAGAAAGACAGGAAATTCTGGGTTGGTACTGATTATGTCTGAATAAAACCCTGAGAGCTATTTGCAGTGTTGAAACATGACTCCCATCTCAAGTGTTTTCAGAATTTTAACCTGGTTTCTCACGGTTTTGTGGCTAATACTTGTGGAAAACCTTTGTTTCTAATCTTTCATTTCAAGAGTATGCAAGAATCATAATGAATGTCGAAGAACAGAGGACCTTCTAAACACAGTGACATTCCCTCTGCCCCACCAGTGGTGCCGCCCCGTGGGGAGTACTCACTGGCAGTCTTTGTGATGAATGTGGTAAGCCAACTGCAGAAGGTAATTCAGAAATATTCTCAAAAGTATTGTTGTAAATGGAGAATGGATTTCTTCAGCTGGTATGTCATTATTGGCTAAAACGATAAAATTGGAGAAGATGCCTAGAATCTTTTTTAACTGAAGCATAAGTGACATACAACATTATCTTGCTTTCAGGTGTACAACATAATGACACAATATCTGTATATGTTACAAGATGAACAGCATAGTAAGTGTAGTTAACATCTGTCCCCATATGTAGTTGACAATTTTTCTTGTGATGAGAACTTAAGATTTACTCTCTTAGCAACTCAAACAGGCAGTATGGCAATATTAACTATAGCCACCATCCTGTACATTCCGTCCCCAGGACTTACCTTATAGCTGGAAGTGTGTACCCTTTGATCACCTTGGCCCATTTCACCCACTCTCTCCACCTCCCTCCCCACTCATGCAGACACCAATCTGTGCTGTTCTCTTATCTATGAGCTGGGTGACTGACTGGTTTTTTAGATTCCACCTACAAGTGAAACTATGCAGTATTTGTCTTTCTCCGTCTGACTGACTGCACTTAGCATAATCCCTCAAGGTCCATGCACGTTTGTTGCTAACAGCAGGATTTCATTCTTGATGCCTAGTATTTCCTAAAACCTTTTATTCTCCTGCTACACAAGTCAAAGAACTGAACAGAGTAGAACACTTGTTACCTAGCAAATGCTCGGAGCGGCATGTGCCCATCCCACCTGAAAGGTAAGAACCACACAAAAGTCCAACCGGTCACTTTCTAACTCACAGGATACTTCATCACAGTGGTCTCAGCCACGATTTGATTAATGTTGCTAATTCTAAATGGATTTTAAGTCTGTTTCAAATACTTAAATTTGAAGTAAATAGGCATTCCCATATTTTTTTTTTCAAGTAGAGAATTTTTGGCTTTCAGTCCTGCTTCCCGCAATTCAGCTGAAGGGAGTAAAACCTTCAAAGGTGTTAAATTTATTGCATGAACTTTCTGATTTAAAGCCAAGACTACCTAAGGCCTTTCCTGGGCTACTCCAAACCCTCCCTGACCCTCTCCTACCTGACAATTTAGTGGGTTTTGTTTTGTTTTTACTATAGATCTGGGGTAAGTGAACTTCTCTATAAAGGACTAGTTAGTAAATATTTTGGGCTCTGTGGGCCAGTCTCTGACACGAGCACTCAGTTCTGGTGTCACAGGGCAAAGCAGCCGCAGACAGGCTGTACACAGGCATGGCTATGTCCCGGCAGAACTACAAGAACGGGCTGGGGACTGGATGTGGCCTGCAGATCCTACTGTGCTGACCTCTGCTCTAGACGGTCTTTTACTGCGCTATCATTTCACAAGATCACCTCTTGCAGTAACTTTAGGGCCCTTGAGAAGAAGACCGTATGTTGGTTCCTGGAACACCTCTCCCAATATTTGTCTTCCCCGCTCCCTGAACATTTCCTACCTGGTTTCATAGTGACATGATGTCACACTACTCCTCAGACCAAAAGATGTGGAGGACCTGGGATACTCACCACTTAACACCCTGTCCATATCAGCAAGAGTCATGTTATGGTGATGGAGTTTGCAGTCCTTTAGAAACCTCCAGAAGTGAAGCTTTGTCATCAGAAAGGTGTTATCCAGAGAGCGAGCACATCCTAGGCTGCTGTAAAAGTTATAGATTCTTCTTAATTCTGTAATATTTCTTAAGATGGCATATTCTACCTGAAAAGAGAAAGCCAGCATATTATAACCTTACATAGAGCAAAAGTAAAAACAAAAACAAAAAAAACACCTGTTTTCTAAACTAAATGAGATAAAACATGTTAAGTAATAACATTACCTCTTACAAGTTTTAAGAGCTCAATGAATGTTACACATTCTCCATCCAAACCCATGCCAATAAAATGAAATTTCTGAGTAACAGTAAAAACCATGCTGCTACCACCAGTGGAACGGAATGCCTTTCCCACCGCTGTGCGAGGCCGGCCCACCTAACGACAGTGGTGGGGCCCATGTCCACAGAGCAGGGTCCGTCGTGAACATAGATGCAAAAGTCCTCAGCAAAATATTACAACAAATTGAATCCAGCAGTATATGAAAAGAACCATACGCCAACACCAAGCAGGTGTTTATCCTGAGATTACAAGACTGGTTCAACATTTGAAAAATCAATCAGGGTAACTCATCGTAATGATAGACAAAAGAAAAAACAGGATCATATCAATTGATGCATTTGACAAAATTTAGCATCTATTCATGATAAACACCCTCAGGAAATTAGGACTAGAAATCCTTAACTGAAAAGTGGCATATATAAAAACATACCATTAGCAACATATTGCTGGAAGTCTGAACTAGGCAATATTCACATTGACTGTTAACCTCCCCCATGGTCCCCAGACCCTCTGTGCGTTATTGCTGCCCCAGATTCCCATACGTGCAACCCTGTAGCCTATGCAGTGTCCTCCCCCAAAACCCCTTACGCTATGCCTCACCCTCCCAAAGGAAATACTCAGATGGTATGTGGAACAATTTGGCGTCTCCACAGAGACAGAAAGTCCCCCCTGGGCAGCTGCATCAGGTATCTGTTGCTCTCAGCATTGACTGGTACTTTGTAAAATTCAATTCAATTGGGTAAACATGTATAGATGCCCTATCCAAAGCTTTGTTCTAGAGAAGCACACAGACCTTTGACCATGAAGCTTAAGATCTAGTCAAGAACACAGGCAAACACCATAAGGAACAGAGCCATAGAGGAAGGAGAGACGGAGTCTAGGAAGACCTACATTCAGAATGACTCCCGGAGAGTTGGAAGAGGAGCAGGTCCCCCAACTAGAGGCTGGTGCGGAGGAGTGGACAGAATGGGGTGGTCCAAGGTATAGAGCCGCATACTGTGGACAAGACTGTCACCTCTGTCCACCCAGCTCCCTCATGTGCAAATGGAACAACCCCAGCTCCTGTGGATTCAGGGACATGAGGGCGGCATTTGGAAAAGTGCCCTCCATGCACCTCCAGCCATCATGACCACGTGAGTGCACAGCAAGGAGGGGGCAGGTGGGAAAGCCAGCTGATGTCAGATCCTAGAAGGCCCTGGAAACGAGACTAGAATCATGGAGTTGACAGCAGAGGCGATCATTTGGAGGAGAGAGGACATAGCTAGAAGGTTGAAACTTGAAAAATCCAGAACCCCTGCTCAAAAAAAGACATCCACATATGGTGAAGTGATTCAAGTAACAGATGATAAATATGTATAATCATAAGGAAACATCACATAAACCCAAATAGAAGGACATTCTTCAAAATAACTGGCCAGTACGCTTCAAACGTCTCAAAGTCATGAAAGACAGTGAGGATGGAGGAGCTGGCAGAGATTGGGGGAGGATAGGAATGTGACGTCTAAGGCCGCGTGGGGTCCTGGGCGGGATCCTGGAACAAAAACGGCACTTAGGACTTCCGGGAAGACGGCGGTGTGAGCAGGGCGGCAGAAATCTCCTCCCAACACTATATTTATCTACGAAAACACAGAAAATACATCTATTCCTAAAAGAGAGACGAGAATACACAGAAAAGCGCACAGCGTGCAGCTACACCCGAGAGGACTCGGCACCCCAAGAGGCGGGTAAGATCCGGAGCCGCGACCCGGCGGGACCCGAGCCCTCCCCCACCCCAGCGCACTGGCGGGAGGAGAGGATTCAGAGCCGGGAGGGAGTGGAAGTACACCCCGCGAAGTAGCCAGCCCCGGGGATCTGTGCGGGGAGCGCTGACCTACATCGCGCAGTGCAGCGGAGATTGGAGAGACAGAGGGGCAGGATCTGAGCAGGGAACGCGCCAGGGTGCTTGCAGCCGGCTCCCGGGAAGGAAAAAAAAAAAGCGCATGCTTTCTTCAGCTGTCTTAAAGAGACAGGAGCCCAGCGGAGGAGCCGGATCGCCCCGGCACACTCAGCGCAGCAGGCTGGGAGTCCTGGGGAGTTTCAGACGCCTTAGCTGGCGACTGAGGAAGCGTAGCCATACTTAACACTTCTCACTGAGATCAACAGCCTCCTACTCGTTCCCACCCCTGCCCGAGCGATAAAGGGCCCTGCGGAGCGGCACAGTCACAGCTGTGGAATAGTGGGGCAATAGCGCCACCTAGAGCATTCCCACAGAATCTACGTCTGGTGGGCGTTTTTTTTTGTTTTGTTTTGTTTTTTGTTTTTTCTTTTCTTTCTTTTTTTCTTTCTTTCTTTCTTTCTTCTTTTTTTTCTTTTTTTTTCTCTTTTTAAAGTCTTAAAGAGCCCAGCTGACATACGTGGCAACTACCAGTGACCAATTCTATAGCCATGAAAAGACAGAGGAATATGGTTCGGACCAAAATCAACCAGACAACCCTAGAGAGGGAGTCTGAAGGGATGGAAATGCACAGCCTTCCTGAAAAAGAATTCAGAGTAAAAGTCATAACCATGCTGATGGACCTACAGAGAAATGTGCAAGAGCTGAGGGAGGAAGTGAGGGAACTGAGGAACGACAATGCAGAAATCAGACAAGCGATCGAGGGGCTTAACAGCAGAATGGATGAGATGCAAGAGACTGTTAATGGAATAGAAAACAGAGAACAGGAATACAGAGCAGCTGAGGTAGAGAGAGATAAAAGGATTTCTAGGAATGAAAGAATATTAAGAGAACTGTGTGACCAATCCAAACGGAACAATATTCACATTATAGGAGTACCAGAGGAAGAAGAGAGAAAAAAAGGGATAGAAAGTGTCTTTGAAGAAATAATTGCTGAAAACTTTCCCTCGCTGGGGAAAGAAGTAGTCTCGCAGTCCACCGAAGCTCATAGATCTCCCAACACAAGGGACCCAAGGAAGACAACACCAAGACACATAATAATTAAGATGGCAAAGATCAAAGACAAAGACAGGGTATTAAAGGCAGCTAGAGAGAGAAAAAGATCACCTACAAAGGAAAACCCATCAGACTATCATCAGACTTCTCAACAGAAACCTTACAGGCCAGAAGAGAATGGCATGATATATTTAACGTTATGAAACAGAAGGGCCTCGAACCAAGAATATTGTATCCAGCACGATTATCATTTAAATATGATGGAGGATTAAACAATTTCCAGACAAACGAAAGTTGAGAGAGTTTGCCTCTCATAAACCACCACTACAGGATATCTTAAATGGATGGCTCTAGATGGAAGCACACCTAAGGCTAAAAAGATGTCACCAGAGAAAATAAAATCATAGCAAAGAAAGCAGACCATCCAAATACTAACTAAAGGCAAGAATAAAACACCTATTATAGAAAGAATGGAGGAGGAGGAATAAGAAGGGAGAGAAATAAAGAAACATCAGACTGTGTTTACAATAACTTAACAAGAAAGTTAAGTTAGACTGTTAGATAGTAAAGAAGCAACCCTTGAACCCTTGGTAACCACGAATCTAAAGCCAGCAATGGCAATAAGTACATATCTATCAATAATCACCCTAATGTAAATGGACTGAATGCACCAATCAAAAGACACATAGAAACAGAATGGATAAAAAAGCAAGACCCATCTATATGCTGCCTACAAGAAACTCACCTCAAATCCAAAGATATACACAGACTAAAAGTGAAGGGATGGAAAAAGATATTTCATGCAAACAACAAAGAGAAAAAGCAGGTGTTGCAGTACTTGTATCAGACAAAATAGACTTCAAAACGAAGAAAGTAGCAAGAGATAAAGAAGGACATTACATAATGATAAAGGGGTCAGTCCAACAAGAAGATATAACTATTATAAATATATATACACCCAACACAGGAGCGCCAGCATATGTGAGACAAATACTAACAGAATTAAAGGAGGAAATAGACAGCAATGCATTCATTTTAGGAGACTTCAACACACCACTCACTCCAGAGGACAGATCAACCAGACAGAAAATAAGTAAAGACACAGAGGCACTGAACAACACACTAGAACAGATGGACCTAACAGACATCTACAGAACTCTACACCCAAAAGCAACAGGATACACATTCTTCTCAAGTGCACATGGAACATTTTCCAGAATAGACCACATAATAGGCCACAAAAAGAACCTCAGTAATTTCAAAAATATTGAAATCCTACCAACCAACTTCTCAGATCACCAAGGTATAAAACTAGATAAAATTTTAGAAAGAAATCAAAAAGGCTCACAAATACATGGAGACTTAACAACACTCTCCTAATTAATCAATGGGTTAACGACCAAGTCAAAACAGAAATCAAAGAATATATGGAGACTAATGACAACAACAACACAAGGCCACAACTTCTGTGGGACGCAGCAAAGGCAGTTCTAAGAGGAAAGTATATTGCAATCCAGGCCTATTTAAAGAAAGAAGAACATTCCCAAATGAATAGTCTAAAGACACAATTACTGAAATTGGAAAAAGAAGAACAAATGAGGCCCAAAGTCACCAGAAGGAGGGACATAATAAAGATTAGAGAAGAAATAAATAAAATTGAGAAGAATAAAACAATAGAAAAAATCAATGAAACCAAGAGCTGGTTCTTTGAAAAAATAAACAAAATAGATAAACCCCTAGCCAGACTCATTAAGAGAAAAAGAGAATCTACACACATAAACACAATCAGAAATGAGAAAGGAAAAATCACGACGGACCCCACAGAAATACAAAGAATCATAAGAGAATATTATGAGAATCTATATGCTAACAAGCTGGAAAACATAGAAGAAATGGACAACTTCTTAGAAAAATACAACCTTCCAAGACTGACCAAGCAAGAAACAGAAAAACTAAACAGACCAATCACCAGTGACGAAATCGAATTGGTAATCAAAAAACTACCCAAGAACAAAACCCCTGGGCCTGATGGATTCACCTCTGAATTCTACCAGACATATAGAGAAGAAATAACACTGATTCTCCTTAAAGTTTTCCAAAAAATAGAAGAGGAGGGAATACTTCCAAACTCATTCTATGAAGCCAGCATCACTCTAATACCAAAACCGGGCAAAGACCTCACCAAAAAAGAAAATTACAGACCAATATCCCTGATGAACGTAGATGCAAAAATACTCAACAAAATATTAGCAAACCGAATTCAAAAATACATCAAGAGGATCATACACCATGATCAAGTGGGATTCATCCCAGGGATGCAAGGATGGTACAACATTCGAAAATCCATCAACATCATCCACCACATCAACAAAAAGAAGAACAAAAACCACATGATCATCTCCATAGATGCTGAAAAAGCATTTGACAAAATTCAGCATCCATTCCTGATTAAAACTCTCAACAAAATGGGTATAGAGGGCAAGTACCTCAACATCATAAAGGCTATATATGACAAACCCACAGCTAACATCATACTTAACGGCGAGACGCTGAAAGCTTTTCATCTAAGATCGGGAACAAGACAGGGATGCCCACTCTCTCCACTGTTATTCAACATAGTACTGGAGGTCCTAGCCACAGCAATCAGACAAAACAAAGACATACAAGGCATCCAGATTGGTAAAGAAGAAGTCAAATTGTCACTATTTGCAGATGACATGATACTGTACATAAAAAACCCTAAAGATTCCATTCCAAAACTACTAGAACTAATATCTGAATTCAGCAAAGTTGCAGGATACAAAATTAACACACAGAAATCTGTTGCTTTCCTATACACTAATGATGAACTAACAGAAAGAGAAATCAGAAAAACAATTCCATTCACAATTGCATCAAAAAGAATAAAATACCTAGGAATAAACCTAACGAAGGAAGTGAAAGACCTGTACTCTGAAAACTACAAGACACTCCTAAGAGAAATTAAAGAGGACACTAACAAATGGAAATGCATCCCATGCTCTTGGCTAGGAAGAATAAATACTGTCAAAACGGCTATACTACATAAAGCAATCTACAGATTCAATGCAATCCCTATCAAACTACCAACAGCTTTCTTCAATGAACTGGAACAAATAATTCTAAAATTCATATGGAACCACAAAAGACCCCAAATAGCCAAAGCAATCCTGAGAAGGAGGAATAAAACAGGGGGAATTACACTCCCTGACTTCAAGCTCTACTACAAAGCCACAGTAATCAAGACAATTTGGTATTGGCACAAAAACAGACCCACAGACCAGTGGAACAGAATAGAAAATCCAAACATTAACCCAAACATATACAGTCAATTAATATTTGATAAAGGAGCCTTGGATATACAATGGGGAGATGACAGCCTCTTCAGCAGCTGGTGTTGGAAAAACTGGACAGCTAAATGTAAGAGAATGAAACTGGACTACTGTCTAGCCCCATACACAAAGATAAACTCAAGGTGGATCAAAGACCTGAATGTAAGTCATGAAACCATAAAACTCTTAGAAAAAAACATAGGCAAAAATCTCTTGGACATAAACATGAGCAACTTCTTCATGAACATATCTCCCCGGGCAAGGGAAACAAAAGCAAAAATGAACAAGTGGGACTATATCAAGCTGAAAAGCTTCTGTACAGCAAAGGACACCATCAGTAGAACAAAAAGACATCCTACAGTATGGGAGAATATATTCATAAAAAACGTATCTGATAAAGGGTTGACATCCAAAATATATAAAGAATTCATGCACCTTAACAAACAGAAAGCAAATAATCCAATTAAGAAATGGGCAGAGGACATGAATAGACACTTCTCTAAAGAAGAAATTCAGATGGCCAACAGGCACATGAAAAGATGCTCCACATCGCTAATCATCAGAGAAATGCAGATTAAAACCACAATGAGATATCACCTCACACCAGTGAGGATGGCCAACATTCAAAACACAAACAACAACAAATGTTGGCGAGGATGTGGAGAAAAGGGAACCCTCCTACACTGCTGGTGGGAATGCAAATTAGTTCAACCATTGTGGAAAGCAGTATGGAGCTTCCTCAAAAAACTCAAAATAGAAATACCATTTGACCCAGGAATTCTACTCCTAGGAATTTACCCTAAGAATGCAGCAGCCCAATTTGAAAAAGACAGATGCACCTATGTTTATTGCAGCACTATTTACAATAGCCAAGAAATGGAAGCAACCTAAGTGTCCATCAGTAGATGAATGCATAAAGAAGAGGTGGTACATATACACAATGGAATATTATTCAGCCACAAGAAGAAAACAAATCGTACCATTTGCAACAACATGGATGGAGCTAGAGGGTATTATGCTTAGTGAAATAAGCCAAGCCGAAAAAGACAAGTATCAAATGACTTCACTCATATGTGGAGTATAAGAACAAAGAAAAAAACTGAAGGAATAAAACAGCAGCAGACTCACAGAACCCAAGAATGGACTAATAGTTACCAAAGGGAAAGGGACTGGGGAAAATGGGTGGGAAGGGAGGGATAAGAGGGAAAAAGGGGCATTACAATTAGCAGATATAATGTTGGGGGGGCACGGGGAGGGCTGTACAACTCAGAGAAGACAAGTAGTGATTCTATAGCATCTAACTATGCTGATGAACAGTGACTGTAATGGGGTTGGTGGGGGGGACCTGATGAAGGGGTAGTTTAATAACCATAATATTGCACATGTAATTGTAGATTAATGATAATAAAATAAATTATATTAAAAAAAAAAGACCATCACGATCCTGATTTGTCTCATTCTCTAGTCGCCTGGCTATGGCGAGCTGCTGCTATTATATGGCATTCTCTAAGCCCGAATCCTGACTGATTCCCTTTCAGAAGTGTTTTTTAATATTATTAATACATAAAGGTGTCCTCTAAAAGCAAAAACATCCTATGTAGAAAACTTAGTTTTAGTCAATAATTGCTTGTATACGAGCACCATCTTCTTTCTTCCCACTCAAACCTGCGCTAGTGTGCAAATTCAACGCTTAGCCTCTCAAGCAAGAATAAAATATCACTTCCTTTGCCATGATGCCATTACATGTATATTTCCATTTTGCTCGAGCTATTAACATGTTGTGCTTTTATAAACAGAATAAAACAATCCATTTGCTTGTTGCACTGGCTTAAAACAACAACAACGTGAAAGTGTAAAATGAGTAACAAACAAATGCACAGGATATTAAGCAAGGGTTGTCTGATGAAGAACAAGCAGTGCGGGACAATAGTCCAAAGACATAAAGCATTGACTCTCACCCTCCTGCTTTCCATGAGCATGGCAAACAAGCTCTCAGGTTAGGCAGTCTACCATCTCTTCCTCCTCACGTATCGGCTCACCTTCAGGTGGCCAGTGTTCTAGGCAGCTACTCACTATGTCTATTGTTTCCTCTGTACTATCTCAGCATGCAATACCTCCCACTATAGGGAAAACCCTGTACTTTCTTACAGAGCTCATTTTAACTTGTTAAATTTAAAGTGCGACAATTATGCCAAGAGAATATAATGTAATTACAGAAACATAGAATTTTTCAAAGGAAGGGTCATTGGGTCATCTACCCTACCCCCCACGGTTTTGGCTGAGCCATGAAAAAGACAGTACTGTTGTCTATAAGCATGAAGGCATGCCAGGGCCACGGAGGAGATAACTCCAGCTCTAGGATACAAAGCAACCCATGCAGCTTCTCTTTGCCAAGCCAGAATACTAACACGGCCCCTAAAGCACACTTGCTTCACTTCCATGCGGCCTTGGGCTAGCTTCCCTTTCTGGCCCAGTTCCCAAAGACAAAGATGAGGTCTTAGAGCCAAACAGCAGCACAAGAGGACCCGAACCTAGCTGCCACCAACACAGGTTGCGAAAGAAAACTCCTCTGGACACGCAGGTGCCATTGTCTGTGGGTAGCTTTTCAAACACGGATTTCTGACGCTGATGTTTGAGAGTCAAATTCTTTTGTTCTATTTGGATAAAAATAAACTAACACCCTAGAGTTACAAAGAAAGATTATTATGTCCCAAAACACTGTCACGTAATCAGCAATCATTTATGAACTGTACACAGCACGCCTGGCATTAACTAGATGCTGAGATTCAGAAATAAAACAATATGGTCAGTGCTTCCAGGGTTAATATTCTAAAACGGACACAGTAAATGTAACGTGTAGCGGAGAAGAACCTCCACAAAGGCATCACATAATAAACACAAAGGAAATGTGGTTTTTGTAAAAAATGTACATGTGATACATTTTTAATCAAAGAAAAACATACTCATAATAACGCATTTTTATCAAACGACATAGTTGGATAACATTGCTATCACCTACTAACTGTTCTATTTCTCTCTCTCCCCCCCGTTCTGTTTCTCCTTTCCTTTTTTAATGCTATGGTTTAAAGTAGTTATTCCCAGACTCACATATTCCAGAAAAAAAAAATAGGTGTGTGTGTGTGTGTGTGTGTGTGTGTGTGTGAATCAACACAAAGTTGCAAACTTATTTGTCTAACAATAGCATTTTTCTTTAATAAAAAGTATATATCTATTTGGACTAGCTTCATTTCATTAAAGACCTTTGATCACATAAAAGAACATGACCACATTCATTCAAGTACAAACCACCAATATCAGATCCTTTCATGTTTAATTAAAAGTGTGAATCACAGAGCAAGAAGAAAACCAAATAAACAGAAGGAGAGAAAAATCCTAATGGCTCAACAGTGTAATGGAGAATAGAGGTTGGAGATGGCAAAGACTCCTTATTTCACAGTTTTCACTAGGGCCAACCCAGAATCTTAAAATGATGTAGAGACAATGGGAAAGTAATATAGAGATGTTACCATGGGGGAGTTTTGTTAACGATGGAATACTGAGAAAACCCTTGGAAGAAAATTACTTTTTTAGTGTGGATTGAAAAGAGAAGAAGTGAGAAGCCAAACAACAGGCCTTGGCAGCACGAGACAGCCCAGGGGTAGGCGAGGTGGCAGCCATTGAAAAATAAAGTACAGATCTGAGCAGTTTTAGGGAAAAAAATAACAAGACCCAATAACAGGCTCTGTGAACAGGCCTGAAGAGAGAGATTTAAGCCATGAGTCAGATGTCACAAGCAGAGGATGCGCAGGTCATCAACAGGACTGCCCGTGACAAAGGAAGTAAGACAGGAAATGATGCCTGTGATAGCTAAGACACACTATAAATAGTTACAGATCTGTGGTTTCTCCAGCAAAAATTCATGTGTGAAACATTCTGTATTCTACACTTTGGTTAAAATCTAACTGGGAGCATGACATATTAACAGTATGAACTGTTACTTTAAAATAGCATGCCTAGGAATGTGTGGGTAGGAAAAAAAAAATACTGAGGGAAAGTAAAATTCAATAGTGGCCAGCTCTGGAGTAGTAGTATAAAAGGCCTTTATTTTCTTCTTTACAATCTTAGTTATTTTTCCAAATTTTCTCTAATGAGAATGCTATTTTATTGGTAGGAGTTTTGAAATTCCACCCCTGAAAATGTTAGAATGTTGTGTGTTAGTGTGTCACAGATTCACATACACCCACGCAAAACAGTCCACTCACTTTTAAGCATTACGGAATTGAGCACTCAGGAAGCGCTGCGAAACGTCACTGACACATCCACAGAGGTTGATGTGGATCGTCGTGGTCGGCCACCTGGTGACTTTCACACACTTGACGTATATCAGAGGTGCACGGACTGCACATGCTGCGACCAGAGTTAATCACAAAGCCAAGAAATTTCAGTCCAATAAATAGGTTATTTAACCTAAAGCTTGTCATTGCCAAGGACCGACTGTCACAAGGAAGTTTTCGCTGAGATCTGTAAAAAGCCCGTCTAGAATAGAAGATATCAGCACTAAAATTTTCTAGTATGAATTAAGCCACTTCATGGTCATAAAGAAGTAGAATGAGTACTTTGAAAGCAAATCGGGCAAATCCAGTACACAAGGTCACTGGACTAGAGAATGGGCATTATTCCTACCCCAAACCCAGGCTGTGCACCGTGGACAGGGCCGTCATAAAGAGAACAGACTCTGTGAACACCAGACTGCTAGGGTTTTGAACCCAGCTCCACTACTTTCCTAGTAGTAAGTTGAGCAAGTTTCTTAACCTCTGTGCCTCAGTTTCCCCAACTGTAAAATAGAGATAATGATCATACCACCCCTCACAGTATTGTGAAATATATATAGGAATCTCTATTCATATATAGAATATTGTAAAGTGCATATACAGGACACTGTATAAAGGTTAGCCATTATTACATATTTTTCATCATAAAGTGAGATGTTGAAAAAGACCAGCCTTCTCAAAAATTATACTTAAGTGCAAGCATGTACTGTGCTCATCATATTGGTGATCATTTTATAAAGTTTTGCCATATTCAAGAATACAAAGTTGCTTTTTTTCCTTCCCACTTTCTTTTCTTATGTTCCCCCAGACCTACATACAAAGATTAATGCAGTTGATACTAAAGCTCCTCAGAAATATCAGTGCCCCGAGAATGAGAGGCCCAGATGGCTTTTCCCCCGCAGTATCACGTTCTTCCTTGCTCAAGTCCTCTCCTTGGAAACCAAGAAAACTTATTTACTCAACAATCCAGTATGTTGGCAACAACTTTCAAAATCAAAAGCAAGTTGACTCACTGTGAACGAAAAATCTGTACTAAAGGAAAATTAAATAAACATATATTTTACAAAAGGCCATAATAATCAGAGCTCCTGCAGTATAACGGAGCCTCTCGGAACCCAACTCTGAATATTTCCTCAAGTCACCTATCTGGATAAAGAAGCTTTTCCCAACAGGGCCATCCATTCGCATACTAAGTGCCAGCAAAATCTAAGATCCTATCTCCCACCAGAGGCAAACCTTACTGCAGTGTTTGGCTTCTGCATTCCTCAGTCATGCTGCCATTTGCACTTGCCCTCCGCAGGCTGGACAGCAGTGAGCCTGTCTTCCCACCCATGCACACGAGGCTCTCGGGGCACTCTCCCCATGATCATCAGGGAGCCTTAGAAAGCCCACCCCACCCCCAAATCTGGCCAATGGCACTGGCTTTCAGCCTAGCACACCACCAATAAGATGCTAGGCCAAAGGTTCCCTGTCAGGTCAACTAGCAAATGCCAGAGGCCTACCCAGAGTTCCCTTGGCTTCGCACAGGGAGCTAAGGTCTTCCCAGCTCAGCCTCTTCCCTGGGATACTAAGAAAGCTAACCAGCTGGCTATTTCAGTGAGATATGTGCTGAGAGCCTCCAGAATCCTCAGCTGTGCAACACCAGGAGTTTTTATTCAGACTTCTGGCTTTTTCCAGATTCACATTTCTTTCGGAATTCAGGGGAGTTACCTTGTCAACTTTCACTGAATTATCTCCCTAAAAATCCATTCTTCCTAAGTACATAGTTTCATTACCGCAAAATGTCAACTGGCTGCAAGGCTGAGCGGATATTCTGCTCACTGATAGAGCCTGGCTTCTTCGTACCACAACCTCAGGACTTGCAGCTCTACAATTTCCTGGAGACCCATGAACTAAATTATCAGTTTACAACCTTCCAAGCAACTGCAAATGGTAGAGACTACAAACATTAATTCCGGAAATGCAAAGGGTCTGAGGGTCTGTTGACAGAGCTTCTGACTGAACCCTCACTTCCATAGAATTAAGAAACTGTTTCCTGCCAGTCTGTGGCTGACAAGCCATAATCTCTTTCCTCTCCTCGGGTATCAGGTAGGATTCATCAGGACACCTGAGCTCAGGCACAAAGCTCATCAAAGCAGGCCTGGCCTGAGGACACGTCTTTTTTTTTTTTCCCTGAGCATAGAAAGGTGGTAGGCAAGCACCTTTATTCTGGGAAGGCAGTCTTCATTACAGGAAACGAATTTACAGGCTGCTTACTTACCTTTTATACAAAATGCCATCCTTTCTTCTAACCTACATCTTTACCTGTGTTGACCATCTCTCTATCTGCCCATCACACTTTGTCTCTCTTAATTCCTTAACAGATGCATTGTGAGCTATTCCCGCAACAGGACAGGTGAGGGAGACTGTCTTAGCATAAGACGTCCCGTAGGAATAAAGCATATTTTTTTGTTGTTGTTATTTGCAGTGGGCCACTGTGCTTTATGTAGTTTACCTCATTTAATCTTCATATCACCAGAGAGGCACAGAGAGGTTTAGCAACTTGTCCAAGGTCACGTAACTAGCTGGTGATATATCCAAGATAGGAAACCACACTGTCACACAATCCAGAGTGCCTTCTTTTCATCACAATGCCATCATGATACCTGCCCCAGTTCAGTAGATCCAAGAGTTCTGATGTAGCCATTGGGGATTCTAAAAAGTGGGTAGGTCACAAGCACACAGTGATAGAAAGAAATCCTAATTCTTCAGTCAAATTCAACCTTTAAGGCTTGCCACAAACTGGACTCAACCTCCATCTCTGGCCTTTCCTTCCTCCTCTCCCCAGCATCCTGTCCTTCAGCCAAATTAGGATCCTTACAGAATTAACGCCCATCTGAACTTCCTTCTCCTCCAAATGCATTTGCTTTCCTCCCCCAAAGCCTAATCATGCCCAAACCTGAAACTTTCTCTGATCCTCTCAGTTGCACGTAAAATGTCCTTCTTCTGGAAATATCAATAGGGTTGTTGATTTCTTTAACCTCTTCCTGTTCTATGTCACAGATACAGGACACAGCTCATCTTCCATAGCAGAAAGTTGAAAACTCTTTACAGGAGTTTATCTCTAATAATACAGTGTTCCTAGCCTAAGACAGAACCCAAAAGACCTGCAACAAAGTTTGAGGAGTTACCACAGTACAGCTTTTTTTTTTAATTGTCTCATTGACTGCTACTGCACTGGGTAACGATAACAAATACAGCTGCTACTGTTGATGATGAATCCATCTTTTAGAGATTCAGTAGCCTGATTCTAAGTGCATTGCATCTAATTATTGTCTAATATAAAAATCTGTTTTCTTTCTATCTCCTTGAGGAGCTCAGTGTCACAAGACCAAGAAGAGGCAGATTCTAAATAATTAACATCCAAAAATATATATGCTGTTCCTCTTCTTTGTCTGGAATTTATTGAACAAGCAGAATCAAGGGGGCTAATCTTAAATGTTTAGAGGAATATATAGTTGCTACCACTAATGATCACTCCCCAGCCGGCCTCTGAGGCCTTGTCAGCCGCTTGGAAGCAAACGTATCTCTAACGAGAATCTGACACAGGAAAGGCAACAATCTCAGAGGCAGAAGGGGAGGGTTCCCCAGGAAAGGATAAATGGGCAGATGATGTTTCTGCATTTGAACCTTCACCAGAGGACTTCAGTGAAAGATACAGGAAGGATAACCCACTCACACATTTTTTTTGCTTTAAGATGTTCTTTTGAAATATTTTCACAAATCATTGCAGGTGTGAAGACAAAATACATACATACAGGTATCTCTGTATTCTTCTCTTTCAACACTCAGAAAAATCATACATTTTTTCCATTTGCTTTTCATGAAGACATAGAAAACAGTAGCCCTGGAAAAACAATTCTGTCTATACCACCCTCACTCCTGGCATCCCAGAGTTCAGATTTCCATACTGAATTCTGTGACTATACAGAGGATTGACCATTTATATCAACTTGACATTTAATTTTAAAAGGGTACTAGTTTATTTCTGTTTTTAAATTAGATACATTTAAATCATGAATCTAATGCTAATAACAAGAAAACACAGGACTACTCTAGCTAAACAGTCCATTTATAACATTCCATTCATCATGAAATCAATATAATTCCCTGCCCATGTAAACTCATATGTATGTGAAACAATTTATATGGAATTTATAAGTAAAAATTAACCAAATGATTTATTAATAAAGTATTAATATTATCTTAATATATGTGCAGTGCTTAAAATGGTACCTGCCATTAAAATGAAAAAACAAAACACAAAAAAATACACCTGAACTAAATATATGCTTACCAGATATATTCCCACAAATGCTATACATACTTAAAATGGAAAACACGTCAATATCTGATGTGGCTTTAGCAAAAGTGATGGATTTTTTACCCCAGTCCCAAGCCATCTATTGTTACATACAACATACAAATCCTCCAAATGGAAAATGATTCATGTTCTAAATGTAATAAAACGATGACAATTAAGCTATAAGCAGTTGATTGTTTATATAACTCATAAGTACAATTTTAGATAAGGTTCATTTTCAAACAAATAATACTGTCCTTATTTACTTCCCCAAGATGTAATGTAAATAAAATATTAAGTACTGTAAATATTCACTTTTAAGATATTCATGCATAGAGAAGATGATAAAGCATTATGTACATCTGCAGCATTTAATATTCTTCTCCAAAAAAAAAAAAAAAAGGAAAAACATTTCACACTATGACTTGGTGTATTAGATAATATGTGTCACAATTTAGAAGATTCAAGAGGTACCAAATAAATCTTATATGCTTTCACAATATTTGGAAGATTTCTTCAAATCTCTGAAATTGTAAATTCACTTCGATGCTATCATCATTTATTCACTAAAAGCTATGTTTGAGTTACTGAAAAAAGATGCTAGTGGTATGCAAAAACACAACTTAACAACTGTTTTACCCTTGATCATTCAGATACTGGGCTCAGATCAAGCTGTTCCTTGATGAGTAATATAGCATGTTCTTACTGCACAAAATCCTGCCAACTCACTCAGTCATTAACTTAGTCCTTTAATAAAAATGAGGTGGAGGAACGAGCAGTGAGTATATAAGGAGGGAAAGAAGTGGATGACCCAGACATGGTCACCTGCAACACGAACACACAAACACTTTCTCTACCCTCGTCCTTCATAAAGAACTACACAGACATTGGCCCCAGCTTTTATCACCCTGGGGCCCTAGAACCCTGGGGAACTCCACTCAGAGAGCAAGGAGGTGGGGCCCGGGATGGGGAGACACTGAATCAGGCAGATCTTTGCTCTAACCATTTCTGTGGAAAGATCACTCTCCATCTACAGGGAACTCTGTGCATTTTAACATTTTGCTCAGTAAGTTGGTTTTTGCTGATGAAATTGACCCTTTCAATATTATCTTTAAGATGCTTGGATTATTTGGATTTCAGATGGAAATATGAAGACTGGCTCGCTCCCAGCTTTAAAACTTCCTGGCCAGGTTCAAAATGGCAACATGAGAGGTGAGACAGAAAACTCCTCCCAAAAGCACAGAGAGAGTGTGAAAATATAGTTAATACAACTAACGCTAAAACAACAACAGGAAAGAAGGCTGCACCAGACTGCATACAGACCTCGCGAACAGAGCAGACCTCATGAAACAGGGTAACGTACCAAAGCCTTGATCCGGCGGGACCCGGGCCCTTCCCCAACCCCAGCTCACTGGCAGGAAGAAGAGAAATGGAGTGGGGAAGGGGTGGAAGCCTGGGACTGCTGAATATCTAGCCCTGGAGATCTACTTTGCAAGCAGAAACCTACACTGTGTGGTGCTCTGCAGGATGGGGAGCTGGGACAGGTGGAGTGCTTGAGAGACAGATTCTGGCCGTCTGTGTAGGATGGGATCCACACTGGGCTACTCTGGGACAAGTGAAAGGCAGGTGGTCTGACAGGCTTCCTAGCAGCAAGCAGGCTGCTGAAGGGGTGGGGTTTGCATGGAGCTTGCTGTGCAGGAGAAGGGATGAGGGACAAGGTTGTCTGGGCACACTCTGCCCAGAAGATTAGGAACATTGAGGAGATTCAGACGCTTCGCCCCCTGGCTAGCTACTCAGCTCTGAGGCCCTCTACTGGGATACACAGTCAGCCGAGCCTTCCTCCTGGCCTGACGGCATCAGATAGCAATCCAGCAGTCACTGTGCAGCCGTCAGGCTAGTCAGAGGGAGGCCCCGCCTATAACAGCTAGAGATGCAAAACACAGAGGCTTACACCAGTGTGCTCTGCCCACTGGCTCTGACACTGGAGACAGGCACCGCAGGCGGGAATCAGTTAACAGATTTTTCCTCCCCCAGGAACCAGCTCCACTCCCCTACAACCGCCAACCTCACTCTAGGGGCTGAGCAGCTCCAGAGACTGGAGCTTCAGGGCACTAGAGGGCACCACACAGAAATATGAAACATCCAAAGAACATGGTTCAGACCAAAATCTCACAAACACCAGAAAAAGGGCCAAATGAAACTGAACTTACCAATCTTCCTGAAAGAAAGTTCAAAATACAAATCTTAAACATGTTTATGGAGGTACAAAAAAATATTCAAGAACTCGGGAATGAATTTAAGATGGAGATTCAATCTTTAAGAAATTCCATATCTGAAATGAAACATACAATGGAGGGATTTAAAAGCAGATTAGATGTAGTAGAAGAGACAGTAAATGGAATAGAAATTAGAGAAGAGGAATACAAAGAAGCTGAGGCACAGAAAGAAAAAAAGGATCTCTAAGAATGAAAGAATATTGAGAGAACTGTGTGACCAATCCAAACAGAACAATATTCGCATTATCGGGGTACCAGAAGAAGAAGAGAGGGAAAAAGGGGTAGAAAGTGTCTTTGAGGAGGTGATTGCTGAAAACGTCCCCAATCTGAGGAAGAAGATAGTTTCTCAAGACATGGAGATGCACAGATCTCCCAACACAAGGGACCCAAGGAAGACAACATCAAGAGATATAATAATTAAAATGGAAAACACCAAGGATAAACAAAGACTTTTAAAAGCAGCTAGAGAAAGAAAAAAGATCACATACAAAGGAAAACCCATCAAGCTATAATAAGATTTCTCAACAGAAACCTTACAGGCCAGAAAGGAGTGGCATAATATATTTAATGCAATGAAGCAGAAAGCCCTTGAACCAAGAATACTCTACCTTGCAAGGTTATCATTTAAATTTGAGGGCAGGATTAAACAATTTTCAGATAAGCAAAGCTGAGAGAATTTACCTCCCACAAACCACCTCTACAGTGCATTTTGGAGGGACTCCAATAGATGGAAGTATTCCTAAGGCTAAATAGATGTCACCCAAGGGAAGACAAAGAGCACAGAACATGACTCATAACATACAAAACAAGGAGGAGGAGGAAAAAGAAGGAAAAAAAAAAGAACCTTTAGGTTGTGTTTGCAGTAGCATACGAAGTAAGTTAAATCAGACTGTTAGATAGTAAGGGAATTACTCTTGAACCTTTGGTAACCATAAATCTATACCCTGCAATGGCAATAAGTACATACCTATTAATAATCACCCTAAATGTAAATGGTCTGAATGCACCAATCAAAACACATACAGTCACTGAATGGATAAAAAAAACAAGACCCATCTATATGCTGCCTAGAAGAGACTCACTTCAAACCCTAAGACATACACAGACTGAAAGTGAAGGGATGGAAAAAGATATTTCATGCAACTAATAGGGAGAAAAAAGCAGGAGTTGCAGTACTTGTAACAGACAAAATAGACTTCAAAACAAAGAAAGTAACAAGAGACAAAGAAGGACATTACATAATGATAAAGAAGTCAGTCCAACAAGAGGATATGACTATTATAAATACCTATGCACTAAACACAGGATCACCTACATATGTGAAACAAATATAAATGGAATTAAAGGGGGAAATAGAATGCAATGCATTCATTTTTGGAGACTTCAACACACCACTCACTCTAAAGGACAGATCAACCAGACAGAAAATAAATAAAGAGACAGAGTCACTGAACAACGTATTAGAACAGGGGGACCTAACGGACACGTACAGAACACTCCACCTAAAAGCAACAGGATACACATTCTTCTCAAGTGCACATGGAACATTTTCAAGAACAGATCATATCCTAGGCCACAAAAAGAACCTCAGTACATTAAAAAAGATTGAAATTGAACCAACCAGCTTCTCAGATCACAAAGGTATGAAACTAGAAATAAATTACACAAAGAAAATGAAAAAGCCAACAAACACATGGAGGCTTAATAACATTATCCTAAATAATGAATGGATCAATGACCAAATAAAAACAGCAATATATGGAGACAAGTGACAATAATTCAACACCTCAAAATTTGTGGGACGCAGCGAAGGCTGTGCTACAAGGGAAATATATTGCAATACAGGCCTACGTCAGGAAAGAAGAACAATCCCAAATGAACAGACTAAGTTCACAATTAATAAAACTAGAAAAGGAAGAACAAATGAGGCCCAAAGACAGTAAAAGGAGGGACATAATAAAGATTAGAACAGAACTAAATAAAATTGAGAATAAAACAATAGAAAGAATCAATGAAAGCAGAAGCTGCTTCTTCAAGAAAATAAACAAAATAGATAAACCCCAAGCCAGGCTTATCAAGAAAAAAAGAGTCTACACACATAAACAGAATCAGAAATGAGAAAGGAAAAATCACTACGGACACCACAGAAATACAAAAATTAGGAGACAATACTATGAAAAAGTATATGGTAACAAACTGGATAACCTAGAAGAAATGCACAACTTTCTAGAAAAATACAGCCTTCCAAGGCTGACCCAGGAAGAAACAGAAAATATGAATAGACCAATTACCAGCAAAGAAATTGAATTGGTAATCAAAAAACTACCTGAGAACAAAACATCTAAACCAGAGGGTTTCACTGCTGTATTTTATCAAACATTTCGTGAAGACCTAATACCCATCCTCATTAAAGTTTTCCAAAAAGTAGAAGAGGAGGGAATACTCCCAAACTCATTCTATGAGGCCAACATCACTCTGATACCAAAACCAGGCAAAGACACCACAAAAAAAGAAAATTACAGACCAATATACCTGATGAACATAGATTCAAAAATACTCAAAAAAATACTAGCAAACCGAATTCAAAAATACATCAAAAAGATCATCCATCATGATCAAGTGTGATTCATCTCAGGGATGCAAGGATGGTACAACATTCGAAAATCCATCAACATCATCCACCACATCAAGAAAAAGAAGAACAAAAACCACATGATCATCTCCATAGATGCTGAAAAAGCATTTGGCAAAATTCAACATCCATTCATGATAAAAACTCTCAACAAAATGGGTATAGAGGGCAAGTACCTCAACATAATAAAGACCATACATAACAAACACACAGCCAACATTATGCTTACCAGAGAGAAGCTGAAAGACGTTCCTTTAAGATTGGAAATAAGACAAGGATGCTCATGCTCCCCACTTTTATTTAACATAGTTGTAGAGGTCCTAGCCACGGCAATGAGACAACACAAAGGAATAAAAGTCATCCAGATTGGTAAGGAAGAAGTCAAACTGTCCCTGTTTGCAGATGACATGATATTGTACATAAAAAACTCTAAACAAACCACTCCAAAACTACTAGATGTAATATCTGAATTCAGTAAAGTTGCGGTATACAAAATTAATACACAGAAATCCGTTGCATTCCTATACACTAATGATGAACCAGCAGAAAGAGAAATCAGGAAAACAACTGCATTCACAGTTGTAACAAAAAGAATAAAATACCGAGGAATAAACCTAACCAAGGTAGTGAAAGACCTGTACTCTGAAAACTACATGACACTCATGAGAGAAATTAAAGAAGATACCAATAAATGGAAACACATCCCATGCTCATGGATAGGAAGAATTAATATTGTCAAAATGGTCATCCTACCTAAAGCAATCTCCAGATTCAATGCAATCCCTATGAAAATACCAACAGCATTCTTCAATGAACTAGAGAAAATAGTTCTAAAATTCATATGGAACCACAAAAGACCCCAAATAGCCAAAGCAATCCTGGGAAGGAAGAATAAAGCAGGGGGAATTATGCTCCCTGACTTCAAGCTCTACTACAAAGCCACAGTAATCAAGACAATTTGGTACTGGCACAGGAAAAGAACCACAGACCAGTGGAACAGACTAGAGAACTCAGTTATAAACCCAAGCATATATGGTCAATTAATATATGATAAAGGAGCCATGGACATACAATGGGGAAATGACAGCCTCCTCAACAGTTGGTGTTGGTAAAACTGGACAGCTACATGTAAGAGAATGGAACTGGATTATTGTCTAACCCCATACACAAAAGTAAACTCAAAATGGATCAAAGACAGGAATGTAAGTCATGAAACCATAAAACTCTTAGAAAAAAACATAGGCAAAAATTTCTTGGACATAAACATGAGCAATTTCTTCATGACTATATCTCCCCAGGCAAGGGAAACAAAAGCAAAAATGAACAAGTGGGACTATATCAAGCTGAAAAGCTTCTGCACAGCAAAGGACACCATCAGTAGAACAAAAAGACATCCTATAGTATGGGAGAATATATTCATAAATGACATATCCGATAAGTGGTTGACATCCAAATTATATAAAGGGCTCACACACCTCAATAAACAAAAAGCAAATAAGCCAATTAAAAAATGTGCAGAGGAGCTGAACAGACACTTCTCCAAAGAAGAAATTCAGATGGCCAACAGGCACATGAAAAGGTGCTCCACATCGCTAATCATCAGAGAAATTCAAATGAAAACCACAATGAGATATCACCTCACACCAGTTAGGGTGGCCACCATCCAAAAGACAAACAACAGTACATGCTGGCGAAGATGTGGAGAAAGGGGAACCCTCCTACCATTGTGGAAATCAGTATGGAATTTCCTCAAAAAACTAAAAATAGAAATACCATTTGACCCAGGAATTCCACTCCTAGGAATTTACCCTAAGAATGCAGCAGCCCAGTTTCAAAAAGACATATGCACCCCTATGCTTATTGCAGCACTATTTACAATAGCCAAGAAATGGAAGCAACCTAAGTGTCCATCAGTAGATGAATGGATAAAGAAGAGGTGGTACATATACACAATGGAATATTATTCAGCCATAAGAAGAAAACAAATCCTACCGTTTGCAACAACATGGATGGAGCTAGAGCGTATTATGCTCAGTGAAATAAGCCAGGTGGAGAAAGACAAGTATCAAATGATTTCACTCATCTGTGGAGTATAAGACCAAAAAAAAAACTGAAGGAACAAAACAGCAACAGACTCACAGAACCCAAGAATGGACTAAGTTACCAAAGGGAAAGGGACTGGGGAGGATGGGTGGGAAGGTAGGGATAAGAGGGAAAAAGGGGCATTACGATTGGCACACAAAATATAGCGGGGGCGGGGGTCACGGGGAAGGCAGTATAACACAGAGAAGACAAGTAGTGATTTCTATAGCATCTTACGACGCTGATGGACAGTGACTGCAATGGGGTATGTGGTGGGGACTTGATAATAGGGGGAGTCTAGTAACCATAATGTTGCTCATGTAATTGTACATTAATAATACCAAAGTAAAAGAAATACCTGCTTTTGCAAATAAAAAAATTAAAGGATATAAAGCAAAATGGAACATATTTTCCCCATCTGAGAATAAATTTATTATTAATAAAAAATTTATCAAAAAAAAAAGTTCCTGGCCAACGGTTCATAGTACAAACTCTATAAGACATATTTTGAATTTCAATAATATCAGTCAAGAAATAAAAGGTACACCTGAATAGGTGTTTCCATGGCCAACTATCCAGAAAGCATAATCAAAGGGACACAAACCCCCCAACGATGTTTATAAACAGGCTCTGGTAGATACCCCATGAGGGTAGTTGCAGGAATCTTCTCCTGTCATAGTCTGTTTTCAGGTCCCCAGAAGGCTGCTGAAAGGCTATATACATACCTTCGTGCAGCCAAGCTTTCTGGTAACTTTTCTGCCCACCAGCCTAGTGCTCCCATTCATGGTGAGCCAGCCGTGGTCTTCACTCGTCCTTGGCTGCTCGTACAGGCCACCTCCGTGGCCGGGGGCGCCCCAGTGCTGACACAGCCAGCATCTCTGTAAGGTGACAAGAGCAACTGTCCCTTACTTCCCTAGGAGGCCGACTGTTCAGGGAGCTAAGCCTCCCTGAACAGGCCCCCTTCCTGAAACTATTCCATCACGCCGGGGTTCCCCAGCAGTACCTGGTTCAGATTCTCATTCTCCCTCTCTGTCCTTCCTGCACCAGATCTGCAGTCTTGACAGTTTTGGAAGACCACTCAATGCAAACTATTTGCTCCAGGACACTAAGAAATAATATGAAGTCAAGGAGCCTTAAAAGGCACAAAATATCAGAAGACAAAAAGGAAAGCACACAGGCCTCTATCTGGTAGAGTGGCAGAGGAGTGGTGTCCTAGGAAAGCAGGAGTGCTCTGAGTGGACACAGAATTCTATTTTTACTAAGATCAGCAATTTGTGGCAGCAGGACATTTATGGGAACATGTCATGCAGGGACACCTTGGCCTGTAAATCAACTATTTATAAAACAGGTTTAGGAACGGGAACAAGGTAATTCCTAACCTTCGGCTTTCTGACAAATTTCAAATTACTTTGTCTAAAAATGAGAAAACTCCAGAAAGAGCTGTGGTGAGTTGATCATTTGGTGAACAGTTATAAAATAAGAAAACCTATTTGCTATGAAAAATATGCATAGCTAAAAGATAGTTACAAGTGTATATTCACCAGCCAGCCAGCCCTCACTCAGCACTTTAAATATTTTCAGTAGTTCAATCAAAAGCACTTTTGGAGCACCAAATGGGTTATTTTACTTTGAGACTTTTGGGTCTGTGGTAGGCCAAGACTTTAATGTCCTTGCAGCCCCTGAAATATTTGAATGACTTTAGTAAGTGAAAAAGATTTGTTCATTAGCAACAAAAGGAATTCCACACTTTCACAGCTAAAGGTAATTGCTAATTTGGGCTTCAATGGAAAATTCTAATGCAACAGACAGATTACCAGACCATCCAGACTGTTGAGGACAACCTGCAGACATGTAGGCTCACAGCTGTCTTACTATCCTATTTGTAGGGCTAAGGAAAAACTGGTTATTCAGACTTCATAGAAAAATACAACCATCTGATGGCAATAATGGTAGTGGAGGTGGAGGTGGTGGTGGGGTAGCACCAGTGTTTTTCAGGCCTTCTTAGTTACTGTGTCATGCTGGTTCTGGGAGATTTTCAATGCATTTGAAAAGGGTTTTCAGTTTACAAATGCCCACTGATGGAGAGACAAGAGAGGTCCCAGCCTGGGGCTTTCTCCTCTACTCTATCCACAGGAACCTTTCCTTCCCCATCATCTCTCAGACCCCACCACAGCCAAGGCATACCCAGATAACTGCTTCAAGAGAGCCCAATCAGAGCCTGCCACAGAAGACACCTTCCCATGAACTAAGGCCCCACTGCCATTCAGACACACATGCTTTGAAGTGAGAAAAATCATAACTGCTCACCGTAGTGCCACCAATAGATGAATGGATAAAGAAGATGTGGTATATATACACAATGGAATATTATTCAGCCATAAAAAGAAAAGAAATCCTGCCATTTGTAATAACATGGATGGATCTAGAGGGTATTATGTTCAGTGAAATAAACCAGGTGGAGAAAGACAAATGCCATATGACTTCTCTTATTTGTGGAGTATAAAAGCAAAGTAAACAGAAGGAACAAAAACCAGTAGACTCACAGCACCAAGAAGGGACTAGTGGTTACCAAGGAGGAGGGGTTGGGGCTGGTGGTGGGGAAGGGGATAAAGGGGCACAATAATTCTCAATCACAATAGAAGTTGGGCATGGGGACAGTAGTACAGCATGGAGAATATAGTCAGTGATTCTGTAACTTCTTACTATGTTGATAGATGGTAACCACACTAATGGGGGTGATATGGGTAACTGCACTACCGTTTTGTATATTTGAAACCAACATAAGATTATATATCAATGATACCTTCATAAAAAAATGATAACTGCTGTTATTCTATGTCTCTCGGTAGACCGAAAGTCACCAAGGCTCAAATCAGAATTGATTATATACAAGTTGAGCTGAGACTAGTTACTCCGTGTACATAAGCTTTCTTTTTTTTTGAGATGAGGATAAGAATTCTCACCTTATGAGGATGAGATAAATTCCATTTTAAAGGACTTTGAACACAGAGTACTCAATAAATATTTGTTTTTCTTTCATTTGATACAATTTGCCCCAGTTCCATGAATAGCTGGCCACAAAACGTCTGGAGACACCTCAAGGCCGCACAAAATTTACTAAATGGCAGAACTGAGTAAAACTACTATTTCATTACAGTAAAAGGTAGTTTAGGGCCTGAAAGTAGTTAACGTGAGCTCCTAAAGTGTCTATCTTACCACCAGTGAATTGCTTAGAATCCAGATTGGCATGATCTTCTCTCAACACTGAAGAGAAAAGTGTTTATGATAAACACATACACAAACTACCAGATGATCAAACATTCTGCTGTAATTAACTTGCTTGGTATAGACTTCTAGAAACCACATTCCGTTTATTAAAATTGCAAGCAATTTCTACAAATGGCACGGTGGTGAACTCCCCAACAGCAGACTGTGCAGGTCCAAATCCCAGCCCGGATGCTTACTAGCTGTAGGAGGTCAGGTTGCTTTACCTCTCCAGGCCTCCATTTCCTTCATCTGTAAACTGGGAGGAATACCACCACCTGCTTGGGTCGTGATGAGGACTAAGTGAGTTAGGATAGCCTCTCCAACCTGATGCAGTAACCCTGACCCAAAAACCAATGTTCTGAGAAATAAATAAAACAAAACTGAGATTGTCCTATATTTTTAAATGGAAAGAGCAATAACACATCTACCCAAGACCTTCAATCACTTGTCTAAAACATAACACACAGCAAACCTCCACTACCTAATAAACAAATCATCAAGTTGACTGCAAAATGCTTAAAATTCTGTTTACTGAAGATTAAACAGTTAGTAAGATTAAGTGTTATTTCTAGGCAGTGACACAGCACACATCTTCTTTGCTGCACTAGGTCTGTTTTTCAAGATGTCCACATCATTCTAAAAATGTAGCTCAAGATATTTCTTCCACACTTATGTTTAAAATGTCAGAATGGCTTTGGAAGCATACATATAAATTTTCCCTATAAAATAACCTAAAAAATGCATTGAAAGACATGTTCCGAGAAGCTTAGTTGATAAAAAGCAAGAAACATTCTTACTGTGGAAACACATTCACCAAGGGGAGACTCTACATGCTCTCCCTGTATCAGTGAAACGGATGGTGCCAGCACAGGAAGGGCAATTAAAATTTTTTACTGCTAGTATTGCTGCTGCTACAACAAAGCCCAAAATATCTTCCAAATCCCAAAGTACACAATTTTTAACATTTTCCTACATTTAAAGATACAGCAATATTTTGGGGGATGTCACAAACTGTGTTCTCTGGAACACTAGTAATAAGTGTTCTGTGAAACAAAAAGTGGGGGTCGGGGGGGCTTCTAGGTCAAATTTTGGAATATGCTTCTTGCTATAAAATTTTTAGGAATTCACAATACATTTTAAGATATGTGCTACAAGGATGCCCTTCAGTCATCTTTGTTTATGCCAGAATATTAGACCACAGAACCCTTTTTTAATAGAACACCCAGTTAACAGTTTTCCACACACAATTTGGGAAACAGATCTAACATAGGTTTCTTTATTGAAGAAGTTTTGCTTTAAGCGATTAACAAAATACTAGTCTTTACTGAAATGTGTAAAAAGCTATTAGAATGCACCTTGCCTTTTCAGGACACCTAGCTGGACTTTGCTTTCAAGCTTTAGCCTTCAAACTCAGTTCAAAAGGGATTAGTCTCTTTAGTTGGCCTGAAAAAAATGTAGATTGTATGATTTTCAATCTATAGTATAGGGATAGGAAAACTGGCGAAAATATATTTCTCTAAATGACCAATATTCTCTAAACTTACCTAAAAAAGCAAGGCAGAGGGACAAGGGCATGTAGGAAGTATATATACTAGCAGTGAATTTTAAAGTCAAGCTCCAGGGAACAGAGGTTTCTGTATAAGTGCAGTAGACAGTAACACTAGAAAAGCCAGGCAGGGCCAGATACAGAGACAGTGGAATGATAACTGAGAAGCTTGTTACCAAAGAGGGTCTTCAGTGGGCAAGCCACTCCCTCACTGAGAAATTAAGCCTATTGCTCCATGCTTGTGAATCTGAGCTGGATACAATTAACTGGCCAGTAGAATAAGGCCAAGTGGCACCGAGTAACTTCTGAGGCTAGGCCCTAACAAGCCTAGTGGCTTCCACCTAGACATCTTAGAATGCTCACTGAGGGGTAAGCCAGCAATAATGTAGGACGTCTGACTTCCCTGACACTGTCATGCTCTGACGAAGACCAAGGTAGGCACGTAGAGAACTGCACAAAGAGAAAGAGATGGCCCACCAGCCCAGGTGCCAACCCTTTGACTACCACCTCAGCCCATCTTGCTTGCTGGACGCCAAGGAAGAACTTGGGGTTTTCCAGAATCATGAGAGAAATTTGTTATTTCAAGCCACTAAGTTTTGGGGTAGTACGTTACACAGCAACAGATAACTAAAAGCACCACCCTGACCTTCAGGTCAGGGGTTACAAATGGGTGGTACCTGGGTCAGATCCAACCTGAAGACAAGATTTTGGGGGGCTTACTCTGTATTTTAAAAATTCTAACATTTTCTACCAAAACCCAAAATTTTCTGAGGGCTTGCATTTTCCAGTCATCTATTTCATTCATTCATTATGTAACCTGCCAGGTTTTACTGGTTCTGAAGTATATTAACTGTTCTCTAAAAAATGGTGCCAAAGGATTCATGCACTTACAGAAGTACTTAAATATACCCAGTACGATATACTGTGTATTTTATACTCCAGAGTATATACTGTGTAATTATACTCTAAAGGTCAGGTACTCAAAAATGATTAAAAAATTATATAATTCAAAACAATTTTAGTCTGGAAATACTAAAACATATATATCCTCATTTTTAATAAAAAAAGTAATATTATTTTAACACTAATTTTATTAACATTCATTTTATTGTAACACTACACAAATTTACTTCTGCCTTGACCCAATAACTCCTATCAGATAATGGACCACAGCCTTGACGGTATTATTTGGACTAGAGAGAAATGAACTAACACTCACTTAGTAACTCTAGTAAAAACATTAATTATAGAATAAGTTGATCGAGTTACATGTTTCCAGACCACCTGTAAATAGCCAAAGTTCTTTTCAACTTTTAGTTGCCAACTTAACCTTTTCTTTCTCAAACCCAAAGTCAATTATTCAACAAATTCTTTTAAAGTTTTATACATCAAAAGAGAGAACCATGCCACAGAACCATACCTAAATATGACACTGAAAAAGTTATATTACAAGCTCCCTCAGAGTAGAAATTCTTATATTTATTTTATTCTAGGCTTATCATTTACACTCAGGAAAGACCTTCACAGGTAAGATACATATTAGGATTTTTAAAAAATGACTTAATATTTAAGGTAGATAGTCCATAGTTCCATTTCTTTAATGGCTTTATAAGTTACCAAATCTCTTTCAAGGTAGGATTTTAATATTGTACTGCTCATCAACAGTATATAATTCCTACTATTTTCCTCAAAATATGGGTGGTATCTGACAGATACTAGCATTCAGACATAAACCAGATCTCTACAGCCAAACCTCCATACCTGTCAACGGAATCCACTGGTTTTCTACATAACGGCAGTTTCATACCAGCATGATGTTAAACATTTCCCACTTTATTAATGACCTTATCTTTTCATCTGAGTCAACGAGGGTCACAAGAACATCAATTTCCACCTTCCTAAATCTTCCAGAATTAAGGACCCATTTGGAAAAGTGCATAATCCCTAATGGTAGACAGACGCACGCTTAGGAAACATGGGAAGACACAGTCATTGGGCTGTGGGGAGCACCCGTGTGTCTCAGGAAGCATGCTGTACTACAGTAATAAAACTAAATGCAGTAAAAACACAGCACTTCACTTCTCAATTCACGGAGGTCCTGAGAGACAACAAGAAACATTGAACAGTAACTCCCAACTTAGTTGAAAATTTATCTGGGTTTGCAAATTTTATTTCTAAACCTGTTGTTGGAAACTCAGAACATATTTTCCCATAGCAACAAATAAACAGTATTTTATATGGGTTTTCTGACTAGTTAAAGGAAATCTGTTAATCCATAAAATGGCACAATCGGAGAATTTACAGCTCTATGGAATTTAAATATCATTTTATGCTCTTTGTTTCCCTATGGAAAACAGCTTCTACATTCCTAAGTGGCATACATCTTTTCTCACCATCCAATTCACCATCACCATCTTCCTCTAGTTACTTCCACTTCCACCAAAAAAGTCCCCAGTCTCTTAAAGGTGGGTGGAACCTTGCTTGCCATTTGTAAACAGCACCTATTGAGTTTATAGCAATTTGCAATGCAGGTGCAGGGAGGGATTTGAGAAGAACTGGTTAAGGGAGTTTCCTAGCCTGAGACTCAGTGCACAATAAGCATTTAAAGTAAATTCATTTTGTATGATATAGATGAAGAGAAAAATCAACAGTATAGTTTTCACACTGGTGCGCTAAGCTGGAAAGGGGATTGTGCATGGGACTCAGGGAAAATGAGGTGGGAGGGGAGGGACAAATCTGCCCAGATCTGTGGCATGGATATCACACCCTCAGCTTCTGCTCTGCTCCATTAAACATCAGGTTATGAAATCAAGAGTTGTTGGTAAAACACATAAGTATATTTTAAGGGAAAAGAAGTGCAAAATTATCCTCTCTCCAAATACTTTATGGTGATATGCTAGTACTTTCACCTGCAGGTATTCAAATAACCTGAAGTCAGTTTGCTCTTTGAGGAACACGAGCAAATAACTTTTCCTTGCTCTGCAGGAGATGGTTTTCCATCTTATTAAGAGTAAAAAATGATTTAGAAATTTACATCCACCCAAACTAAACTACAGAAAGGTAATCAAAACAGTCACCTGGGCCTAAAAAGTGTTCAACACTTTTAAGTCCTTTCAAGATACTTTTTTGGTATTCTTAGTAGTTTTTTAAATAAATATAATCAAATATTTTTACAACTTATTCCACAAGTATTATATTTAAAATTAAGAAGTTATACTGCATATGTATTAAAGCAAACATTCTTTTTCTCAAACCCCTTACAAATCAATCTCACAAATGCTTTCGAACAATGTTTCCAAATTAATTAACCAACAGGTAATCATCTTTGACTGTCCTATATCAAAGAAAACTGTTCTGCCTTACAGCAAGCATCTTACGTATATTAACTCAGTCAATCCTCATATTAACTCTTGAGTTGGGCATTATGATCCCCAGTCTGCAGAAGGAAAATAAAAAGTCCCTGAATTCAAAAAGTCCCTGACTACAAGCTATACTACCAAGTGACAGTGATTAACTGTATGGTACTGGCACAAGAACAGACCCATAGCTCCACAGAACAGAATAGAGAGCCCAGACATAAACCCACACATATATGGTCAATTAATATACAATATAGGAGCCATGAATAAACAATGGGGAAAAGACAGCCTCCTTAAAAATTGAGGTTGTGAAAACTGGACAGCTATATTCAAGAGAATGAAACTGGATTACTAACTCCATACACAAAAATAGACTTGAAATGGATTAAAGACCTAAATATAAGACATAAAACCATAAAACTCTGAACATAGGCAAAAAGCTCTTGAACATAAGCATGAGTAATTTTTTTTCTGGATATGTCTCCCTAGGCAAGGGAAACAAAAGCAAAAATAAACAAGTGGGACTACATCAAACTGAAAATCTTCTGTACAGCAAAGGACAACATAAGCAAAACAAAAAGACAACCTAATGTATGGAAAAATATATTTACAAATGATATACCTGATAAGGGGCTAATATTCAAAGAATTATATATAAAGAATTCATATACGTATATATAAGGAATTCATATGACTCAACACCAAAGAACAAATAACCCAATTAAAAGTTGGACAGAGTACATGAATAGACATTTTCTGAAAGAGGCCATAAGATAGCCAACAGGCACATGAAAAGATGCTTTACATCACTACTAAACAGGGAAATGCAAATCGAAACCACAATGAGATACCACCTCACACAAGTCGGAATGGTTACTATCCAAAACACAAGAAATAACAAGTGTTGGCAAGGATATGGAAAAAAGGGAACCCTCCTACACTGTTGGTGGGGATGTAAATTGGTGCAACCACTGTGGAAAGCAGTATGGAGGTTCCTAAAAAAAAAAAACTAAAAATAGAAATACCACATGATCCAGTAATTTTACTTCTAAGAATTTACCCAAAGAAAACAAAATCCCTGATACATAAATATATATGCACCCC
This sequence comes from Smutsia gigantea, assembly GCA_032199065.1. Classification (NCBI taxonomy): domain Eukaryota; kingdom Metazoa; phylum Chordata; class Mammalia; order Pholidota; family Manidae; genus Smutsia; species Smutsia gigantea. The sequence continues at coordinate 184,568 of JAVSCE010007689.1, read as the reverse complement.
TATGTTTACTGCCACATTATTCACAATAGCCAAGATATGGAAGCAACCTAAGTGTCTACCAACAGATGAATAGATAAAGAAGATGTGGTACATATATACAATGGATTATTATTCAGCCCTAAAAAAGAAAGACATCTTGCCATTTGTGGCAACATGGATGTGCCTAGAAGTATTACGCTATGTGAAATAACCCAGGCAAGAGAAACAAATACTGTATGATTTCACTTATAAGTGGAATCTAAATACAAAACAAAACAAAATAAATAGCACTAAACTCATGGACACTGAGAAATGACTGATGGCTCCCACAGCAGAGGGGTTGGGGTTAGTGGGTGAAATAGGTGAAGGGGACATAGAGAATATAGTCAATAATTCAGTAATATCTCTTTCTATGTTGACGGACAGTAACTACACCAGTTGGGGCGAGCATCTAATAATGGAAATAACTGTTGAATCACTATGTTTTATACTTGAAACCAATTTAAAAATTTTTAATTAAAAACTGAGGCCTTATGACAGTAAATAACTTGCCCACAGTCACACAGCTATTAAATGACAGAACAGGACTCTGGCCCAGCCTAGCTCCAAAGTCTGTGTGGAAGCACTACACCCTACTCCATTTCACATTCATTCATTCAAACTTTTATTACCTGCCTAAAGCAAGTCAAGCACTTTGCTAAAGCCTAGGTGTAAAGAGATAAAAAAAAAAAGGCAGTCTCCATCCTCAAGGAACTTACATTTTTGTACACACCAAAAAATGTAAAATTCTTATTAAACCAACAAGTTCAGTATGGCAATTCTGGTTAAGTGAACTATCTAGAGAAAATCTAAGATACTGCACTGAAAAGGATTTATAATACTCCTCATCTGTATATTTTTTGAAAGCTACATATTTGATCTTCGTAATTAACTTTGTGAAGCAGATAGAGCATTCTCATGCTCATTTCATAGATGAAGAAACAGATAAAGGTATGCTGTCCTAAACAGCTTAGCAAAGATGCCACATCCCTTCTTAGGGTGTCTGCCCAATGCTCAGAATCTGCTGCTGCTAAAGAAAAAAAATCTGTGGTCAAATCATAGGTTTCCTTGGGGCAGCTCAAAAAGATGAACTGGGCAAAACTGATCCCCTTTCAAAATTTTAAATTACAAAACAGAGAGATGGGTCCATTTACTATGAGATATAAGATGATAGTGGATAGAGGACAGAGCCTGAAATGGTGAGATTAGAAAGCCAGTGGGCAGAAAAGAATTGAGCCTCAAGGAGATAGCAGACATGCCACATGACCAGTCTTTGAGGGAAGAAGACAGATAATCCTTCCTTTCCCTATGACCCAGATGCCTTGTGATAAACCTCATTTTCCCTACAGACACTTAAGGGTTTTTTGGAAAAGCAACTTCCAAATAGCACGCATACAAGAAATGACATTTCACACTCTTTCAACACAGAAATTCAGACACATAATGAACGTGAGTATGAAAAAAGATTCCAGCTGTTATAACCGGCCACACAGGTTTCATCTCCTTGGTTTCTGTTTACTTCTTGCAAAAAAAAGGATAACGTTGGCCAGCTCACAACAACAAACATAAAAGTCAGAAGAGCTGTCTTCAGAATTATTCAGGGATCATTCCTTCTGCCCCCTCTGCCCTAATCCTCTCCCAACACCTTTATTCATCCCCATGCTCCTCAAATAAGGAGACGTCTTATTCTCTATCACCTCTTATCAAAAGAAGAAAGCTATTAAATATCAGTACCGACTAAAATTTTTACAACAAACCATTCATCTCAGAGTATTTGATGACATGACAGAAAGCACCCAGAGGAGTATCCTGGGGAGGACGGACATGGCGCCTAGCCCGCCCGGCACACCTCCTTCCCTAAACCAAGTGTGGAGGTCATGCTGTTAACCTCCCCCACTCTCCACCCCAAGCAACAGCCTGAAGCCTCAAGTTTCTGCAGTTCCAAGCCCTCCCACAGTGACAACACTAGGGTGATGAGCAGAGAGGCTTCTCAGGACCCATGGGCAGAGCCGAATCAAGCAGTAGGGGGAGAGAGAAGGCGCCCAAAGGGAGTGAGCCCTCACAGATCCATGTCCACGGGGCACAGGGAACTTCCACGCCTGACATGTTCAACCTGAGCCTGTAGGATACAGGGTCCTTTTTCTAACGTGTGAATGATGCTCATGTATACAACTGATGAGTAATTTAAAAATAAGAGGAAAAAAACGTTCATCTTGGTGGTCCAATTACTAAAAACTGTTCAGGCCTAATTGCCATGCAGTCCAGTAGCAATCATTTGCATCATTAAATGCATCAATTTTTGTGAGTTCACTTTGCTGCAACACTCTTAAAAACATGACAAACATCAAGAACTTAAAACATAAAAAGAACAATCATAATCCTGTAAATAAGCACAAGCCCCACTTAGAAAAGAGAGACAAGGGTGGACAGCGCAGGTGGATGGTGAAGGAAGTTTAAGTGCACCATGAAGAACAAGACAAGTTTTCAGCAGGTTGATTTTTTTTTCTGGGGTGAGGTGGCGCACGTGGGGAGGTTCCTTAAGACTTATAAATCCTTACACCGGTAAATACAAACTTAATATAAGTTCCATGAAGATAACTTTCAACGGGCCCACAAAAATCACAGACCTCACAGAGGAGGGCAGTTAAAAGGCAAGTATCACATAACTCTAAATAAAGGTAAAGCTGGCCCGGTTGGAATACAGGGTGCCTTAACAATTCAAGAAATTATGGATAAGGCTTCTAAACTACACAGTAAAAAAAATAAGAGGGAAATGAGTGAAAGGGGAAAATATTTGAAGCTCAATTTTGGACATACAGTTTGAAAACATCTTTTTGAGAGGAACATTGAGGGAAGAATGTGGTGGTCTTATTCCCTACATAAAACTAACCTGTGGTTATTCTTATCCCCCGTTCACTCCAGCAGTCTTACCCACCTAAATGAGTGGAATTGCATCGGCCAAACCTTGCAACAATCTTCAATTCTCATTGGCTCACAAGCCATAACTATCAGGAAATCCTAAAGGGTCTGCCTTCAAAATATTTTGCCATTTACCACCTCTACTTCTCAAACAACTGGAACCTTGGCCAAAGCCACCATCACCTTTACTTTCTGAGTAGCATCCCAACTTCTACAGTCTACAATCAACAAAAGAGCCAGAGGACCGTTTGAAACCAAAATATGCTCTGTTCCTCCCATGCTCAAAACCGTCCCCACTCACTGGCTTCCCATCTTACTTGGAGCAAAACTTATATTCCTCAGGAGGTCCACAAGGCTATTAGATCAACCTGTCTACTTGGTTTTCTCCTCTCACCCTATTCCCACTACTCCAGCCATGCTGGGCTCTTCGTTCCTTTAGGTGCTTGCTGTGGGGCTTACTCTACGCTTATGGCTTCTACAACCTGTTTCAAAAGCTCTTTCCCTAAACTCTTGTGCCCACATATCTGCACACTCACCTGCTCAGGGCTTCATTCTCTAAGCCATGCCCTCCCCTTCCCCCACATAAATATTTGTTATCCATTGCAGCCCCAGCTCCTGGACAACTGGCTGCACACAGTAAGAGCTTAGTTATTATATGTGGACCAAGTGGTTTTGCATACTACATACGTTTGTAGAACCAAGAAATGGGTAGAATTTGAAAAAGTCTACGAGTAAATTAAGAACATGAGATGGCGGTCCTCTTCCATTTGGCACACCCGGCAGGTTGTAGCTCCTAAAGGAGGAGGAGGGAAGTCTGGAGGCAGCAAGGAGTCCAATTGCCAAAAGAGGACCTACCCACATTCCATCTTGCCATAAAAGTCAATGTTTGCGGAGCTCAGCATGGCCCATCAATGCCCCAGAGCAGGTCTGCTATAAGTGGCTGCATTATTTTAACTTGTAGATTTGTTATGAATCAAAAGGACATTTCCAAAATCTTTCAAACCTCAAAGGCCTGATATTATGGTTAATTTTCAGTTATGTCACTTTTAGTTAAGCATATGGATCATGCCATTTCTTGACACATGACAAAATGATATTTATGAAAATACTTCTAAAAGAAAGAAGAATATATGCCACAAAGCTCAAAAATTTCTTTCCCTTTCTTAACTGAGCATTAAGGAAAATAGTAGCCAGCTACAAAACACTGTTCTATAGGCTTTACATGTATCATTCCATTTAATCCTCCCAATGAAGTGAGTACTATTATGAAGTTCAATTTACAAGAACAGAGTTAAATGACCCCTCCAGAGCCATACTGCTAATGAGTGGGAAAGTCAGGAAGCAACTTAGGCAGGTTGGCCCCCAAGCCCAGAGTTTCATGATGACTGAGTATATGTTGGTTCTGCTTGCCAACAACTATGGCAAATGGAGTCAAACAAAACAAGACCTTATGTGATGAATGTTACATATTTACTCATCGAAATTTTAAAAAAAGAGCTCCTATGCAACTAGAATTCAAAAGTCTAGTAACTAGGAAAATACCATTTGACATTAATATTAATCAAATATTAGCAAAAACTGATACAAAGCTGTTTTTCTTAAAATGGCAGGAAAGTCAAGGGAGAACAGTGAGAACAGACAAAATGCAGTATTCTTTGGGAGACTGCTTTGCAAAAGCAAACATTAAGAAAATTGCTTGAAAATCAACAAGTAAATAAAGTTTTATAAATACAGCTACTCATAAAAAGCAGTTTCCTCTGGAACCATTTGACTGTGTACAATTCAGTCAGAACAACTAACATTAGCACATTTCATCAAATCCTAATGTTTTGAGGTGGAAATGTGACAAAAAAAATTGAAAACAGGATTCTGTAAATATTTGAGAGGCTCTAATCAGAAGGAAGAGGAATTCCCTAATCAGGCATCTAATGAATGTGTCCTGATAAAGAGGGATAGTAGAATGTAATGGAGGGAATTTTAGGCTAACAGATTACTTACAAAAATATTAACTCCCTACTATCGCAGCTTCCTCAAAGACCAAAACAACAATAAACAAGGACTTCGTAAATCAAGGCTAGAAATCTACCTTCTATAAATATCCTAAACTCACATTCATAGTCCTTTATACTTTTCAAATGGCATCGTCTTACTGAACCAAATGTTTGATTAAACAGTTTAAAGGCGAGAAACAACCTTGTGTTAAGCGAAGTCAGACTTCTGCGCTCCCTGCAGCAGCTGTTCAATAGGTGGGAAGAAACACAGAAGCCATCTTTGCCTCTTTTTAAGAGTTTTGTTGATTTGGTTCCATGTTTGGAAGAGCTTTCTACAACAGGCATCAACCATCAACCTTGCACCTCAGAGCAGCTTCCCGGCGCTTAAAGCACGAGCTGACCAACCCAGCCAGAGCCAAAGCCCTGTGCACCCCCACACCACCTTTAGGGGGTTACTCCTGACCCCATCCTACCCTCAAATCTCTCTTCCTTCTAATCCAACCCCCTCCCACCCCAAATGCAGTATCTCAACCCTTCCAGGCTGAAGAAAGTGCCTCCCACAGTAACACTAACCTTATCCAATAAATTATTGGCATTTTCCATTAAGAATGGAATAAAGACTATCCTTCTTCCCTCCTTCCTGCCTTTTCTCCCAGCCCCCTCAAACCAGGGCTCCCACCTTTTCCAGCCAATATAAATAAGTATCCCTAGGACTCTAATTCCACGGTAGGAATTTGGAGTCGGTATGGGCAAGCAATATGGCAGCTGGCAGGGGAGGCGCTTGGGAGGACCTGGCGCTGTGGCCCCATGCAGAGCACTCACTGTGTGGCCAGCTGCCCAGCCTTCCACCTTAGCACCTCTGGGTTCTGCTTTAGCCCAGGCTGCGGATGATCTGCTCCCCTCTTGTTCTCCCGACCCACTCAGGTATGGCACCCACCCACAACGGACTGCAAAACTGCAAGCACATGATAAAGTCTCCAAAACTGGCCATGCAGCCCCAACTCACTCCCAGGGTTTGAGTCCTCAAGGTGAAAAAGTGAAGTTTGGCCTTAAAGTCCCTCAGGGTCTTTCTACTTGCACAATCAAGATCTAAGATTCAGCTCAAATCCTGAGGCCACCCCAGAGTAAAGGGCCTGGAGACGGTGCTAAATCAGCATTTCAGGCATTTTTGACTGTCCTGTGGACTCCAAGGAAAGGTTACTAATATCCTTCAGTGTCCTACAGAAAAATGGATGAGAACACTTGACGATCTCTCACAGAAAATACTCAAGAGGACAGAAACTGAGGTGGTAACACATCTAAAGCACAAGTAGCAATTCCCTTTTATCTTTGGAAATGAATGCATTCAATGGAATACACACTGTGATCGCTCTGTAAGAAAAAGTTCTAGTCAGCCTGGGAATCTAACACAGAGCATTACAGCCACACCTTTGATTTCTATTCCCCTCCCCCACATTTGGAGATTTTAAAACAAATGAAAGAAGGCATTATATCATCTTAAGGCATAAATGTAAGTCATATAAGAACAAAGAAGCTTTTATTATCACATTAAACATCAAGGAGGAAATGTGCTTACTGATAACTAATTGAATGTCTTACACTATTACGTTAGCGTTTGCTTTTTGCAAGCTTCTAGGCCAACTGATTTACAACAACACACCGTACATAATTATTACAAATTGTAAATAACTAAATAATTGTATCTAAGACTGGAGGTTAAAATGGTCAGCTAGTGAGAAGGTCATTAAGGGAAGGAAGGGAAAAAAAAAGCCCTTGGAAAAAACAGAACAAAGTACACAGAGAGAAAGGTACTCTTTGCGCCTCAGTGGTCTATAGAGCATTTGCCCTCAATGCCTATAAAGTGATTTAATTTTAACCATATTTCACTCTGGCAGAAGAGTTCCACCTCTTGATAAAAACTCCTTTTTGAAAGCATCCCCCCCCCCATGCCCCCACCAAAAAATAATAATAATCCGTATACACAGGAGAACGTGAAACAGACTGCCACAGGCCAGTGTCCTGGGCTTTTTGCTCTCAGCGAGGAGAGGGGAAAAAAAACACACGCTAACAACAGACTGTACAGTGAACGGCCCCCCGCTTGCTGGCACACTTTCCCAAGTAGCAGTTCCAACAGCTGTGCCCTGAGCCCATTCAAGAATTCCATCTCACAGGAAGTGTTTCAAATAGAGTCATTCGATCTTTCAGCATTTGCAAATGCACCTGCTAAGCCAAAAGTCTCACAGCCATATGCCCCGCGCCCTCTTACCATCTTCACCAGTGGTCACGCGGGCTATTTCAGACTTGGACTAGCCGAGGCACAAAGTGCACGGAGCCCCTGCAAACACTGCTGCTGCAGGAGGGCAGGTCCGACGGGCCAGAGTCCTTGCTTTCTGCCCACACCAACTTCCCTGTCACTCTTTTCCCGGAGCAGGTAAGAGAGTTTTGTTTTGCTCCCAGGCTCTCTTTAGCCACGGCTTACCTCGAGGTGGCCTCCTCCCCGCCCTTGCCGGGGCCGCCCCCCACGGCCTGGTTCTTGCCGCTGGGGTGGTAGGCGGTTAGCACGACTCCCTGGGAACTGGAGAGCCAGCTCATGCTGACCGAAGGGGCATAATCTCTGCGATCCTGACCCAGAGGAGGGAAAAGAAGTTCCTGGCGGCAGGGCTCGGCTCATTAGCATGGGCAGCTCCTCCCCGCGGTGATACACCCAGGGGGGCGGCGCCTCCGCACGCTGGGCCGGCCGGCTCGCCAATGAGAAGAGCTGTCACTCAGAGTATTGTTTCAACCCGGGCATTTCCAGCCGGCAGCTTTCTCAAAGGGGTAGGGGTGGGGGCAGGCGTCTACTGCTTCAACCCCGAGTGATTCTCACCGGATTACACTGCCAGGCCGGGTGGACTCATCCATGTAAATGCAAGCCATCTTGCTCAGGAAACAATGAGTTACTGCAGAAGTATTTTGGGGTTTTTTTCCCCCTTCCCAATTCCTGTTTCCAACTGTTAATTTCTGCTACTTCGTGTAACATGAGTAAGGGCACTTCTTAACCCCTTCACGTTCAGCGTTTAAATCAACCACAGCAAAAACCAGTGAACCCCTTGCTTTTGTCAAAACACCCTTCAGTACCAAAAAGAGACACACCACTATTGTAAAATGTTAAGAACTTTTTTATTCTCAGCAGTAACATCTGTTGAGTACCTACTATATTCCAGGTTCTCTCTGCGACATGTGTTTAATGTTATCTCATTTCGTTCAGTTCAATTCACACACAGACACACACCTTGTAAGATTGGTATCCTTATCATCTGCATTTTGCAGAGTATAAGGAAAGTAAAGCTGAGGGTCAAATAACTTGTCTAAGATAACACAGTTATCCTGTGCCAGAAACTGGATTTGATAAGAATTCTAGGCTAAATTCCATTTTTTGAACAGCATACTGTTCTTGTAGATTAAAAATCATAAAAAAATAGACATTTCTATTTTAATTATATATTTTTTAATCTCCTCTCTCATATTTACAGTGAACTCTCATTTATAAAGGTCTTCCAAAAAAAATTTTTTTCCTAAAAAAGATTATATCTTCCTCCCTCTCTGCGCCACAACTGGTTGTGCACCCTTTGCATTGCCATCTCCTGCTGTCTCCTTTCTATGACCATTGCCTGAGTCCTCTCCAGGCCCTATAATTTTACAACTACCCTTTTAATTCAATGCCTTGCCTTCTCCTCTAAAGTATCTTATACATTATTATCACACCCAAGCACAGCCCTACTGAGGTCTCACCTTGCTTAAAAGCTTTCACGGACTCCCCCCTGGCTAACAGAAGCAGTTCCAAGCCTCTGAGTAGACCAATGAACATCCTTGCTACCTTTCCCACACAAGTCTTTCCACCTCATCTGCTCAACACCATTCCCTCTGGCCCCAATGTCTTTCTGTTCTCTTCCTTCCACATAATGCGCCTTCAGTGAATGTTGATAGGATAAAGAATTGAATGAATTGAATGAATTTATACTTAGAAGGTGTACTAAAATTTTAAGTTAAAACTGGCAATATTAAACAAGTGATTCCCATGGACATACCAGTTTGAATGTATGATGAAACATTCACCAATTCAGGCAAAATGAAAAATACAGGAAGAGTGGCTAAAGGTAAGTTGATGGCAGTATCTGAGTTTTGTCTTTTTAGTGTCCTTATGTGGAAAAATGATTAATGGTCCACATCCACTCTTCTGTTTTCTTGTAGCTGCTCTCAAATGTCAAAATATGGGAATCACTACCTTCTACAACTATTGGTGGTTGGACATACACTATCTTTTGGAAACTTTTTTTTTTTCCTCTGCATTCCATTCCTTCTTTGCCTTTACTTCCTTGGACCTTTTTATCTTCTTTATTTCAGCATTTTTCTTCTTAGTTTTCTATATAATCAGCCTGTCACTGTCAGACATACCCTTTGACAGCTATAGAGATTTTGCCCAGTTTGAACCAAAATGATGATATATATCTCTCTACTTGCTCAATAGCAAGGGACAACATGCAGATTATAATGTAACTATTTTACAAATTCAAAGTAATTATTTGGATTCATAATAACCATGCTTGTCAATTTTTGTGAGGCAGAAAATAAAATGTGGTACAGATGATTTACATAGCTTAGTAAATAAAATTTGAATCCTAATTTAACTTTCAACTTATATAGAAATCCTCTAGGCTCCTCTTTTATGCTCACTAAGCCCTGCTGTTACTGGTCTAGGACGTCACCTGTCACAGACAGACAGCTGGTAGTGCACAGCCTCAATATAGGCTCAAATACACAAAAAACAGTTTTCCGAATTTTCTTTTGACCATCACAGAAGCAAACCTTACTACCAATGTGCTCCCTTGAAAGACTGTTTCATACCCCAGCCCCTACCAACATTTAGCTAGAGTCCACATCCCTTATACCACATCACCCTTCCTTCAGGAGACACATTTTATGAAAAAAGTGCTATTTTACTCCCTTCCGCAACCACTTTAAACAAACACTGAGAATCTAATGTCCTTGAAGATGTTAATATTTCAGGCTACTGATTGCATGCCAAACACTTTCCTGTTATGAAACATCTTACAAAGTAATTAACAACATCAAGACAGTTTAAACACTCATTTCATTCATTCCTTTCAAACGGGCTGTACTAGATGGCATAGGAAGGAAAAGGAAGCTGTAATTTATGTAGCTAAACAGTTTGTTAAAAATAGGGTAGAGATAGTACTGCAGCTTCCGACAATTTGACAACCATGTTCAAAAATAATGAAAAAAGAAATTCTTATGTTCAGGGCTAGTACCATCAAAGAGTTTAGTAACTGGTTTATACTTTCACTTAGGAGCCTATTCAGTGTGTGGAAATAAAATTGCAATGGAAGCAACATATTTATTAAAATTTTTCTCAATAGGTTTCTGTTGCTTTAAATGGAATTAAGTAAGGAGAATGTGTATAATCAAAGTCTGTAAGATGGTTGAAAGCCTGTATGTGACACAAGGTCACATGAAAACTGACATTTTAATTGGCAAAGTTAAACTCAATTTACAATATATTATAACAAGAACATGAATAAATTAATCATCAACTGTGAAGGTTTACATAGGTGATTAAAACTAGATTTAAATGTAGCTTTGACTAATGAGGAGGGAATGTTTTAATATCCCCTACCCGAATTTTCACCAAGCCTCTGAATAATTCTCATGCGCTTTCAAGCAACTGACTCTGTACTGGGGAGCTGTGATGCAAAATTATTCTGGATACAGAATCTAAACCTCCCTCCTTGGAAATGGCATTCATTGTTACTAATTCTGCCTCTGAAGCAACAAGGAAAAAGCCTTTTCCCTATTTCCAGACAGCTCTAGATATTTCCTCAAAGTTATTTTCTTAACTTCCTCCAGGGAGAAAATTCTAGCCATGCCTGGAATAATTTGTAACTGCTATTGCCAGAGGCTAATTTAGGCTTCTTGGCAAACAAGAGAAAAGATCCTCAAAGTAAAAAGAGTTTATTACCAATAAATAATAGCTAATGTTGGAGTGTTTATGCTTTGCTAGACATAGACACACAGTCTTTCATTTAATCCTCCCTACAGCCCTGAAAGATAAATATTAGAATTATACCCACTGTAGAGATGAGAAATGTGAGGTCGCTCAGCTAGTAGGCAGCAGAATGAAGACATGTGAACCTTGGTTTATATAATAACCATTGAGCCTGAGTTCTTAAACCATGCAAAGGTTACAGCTCTCCTGGAGCTGACTCTATTTTGTTTATGAAAAAACTCACATGAGTAATTAATGAGGTAAAATAACCTTTAGGAAATCTAAAGTGTTTAAACAAATGGAATTATCAATGCAATGCTATGGAGGTTATTTAGACAGGGACAAACACAGTAGTTTCTTTCCTGGTACTTTGAAACTTCTTTTTTATGTCATATTACTGTGGGAGCATGGCTTAGGTTGCATACTACCATACAACATGATACCCTATTTATAGACGGAGCACCTAGAATGTTCAGCAACAACCTGGTTTTGCTTCTCTGGTGAAGAAATTAGATTCATATGTCATCACAGAAATTAGACTCATATGCTCCCGACAAGTGCACACACTGGTGGCAAAAACAACTACTTTAAAAACCATGAAAGCTACCAGCAGCGTTGGAGCTCGGCCTGAATCACTAACTTTTCAAAATGGGGTATCAAGAAATAGAAAAATATTAGTATCCTTTTCATTACACGGATCTTCACTAGTTTCCCAGAGGGTGTCTAGATATGTTCAAGTGTTTTTTCTGGAGAAGTTGTAGTTTGTAAAAGAAAAACCCTCGAGTTAATTTCAGAGAGGAATTTACTTTGGGAGTTTGGCTCATTTAATAGTAATTACAGCTGGTTAGTTGAATGAGTAAATCTTTTTATTTTTAAAGATGCAAAGCAAGCAGAATTATTTTGGACAAATAGCCACCATGCTAACAGAGGTTGGAAATTGAAATACTGGACAAAATTTTGAATGCCATAAATTGAATGCTGGTATAGAGAAGGAAAACACCTTCTCAATTTCTCTGCAAGAAAAGCATCTCAGAACTTTTTTTCAGGTTTGCTTCTACTCAGATGAATGGGAGAGTAACAGTTCTTGACTTCCTAGCTTAACTTAACTCCGAGTCTTGGAGGATTCCAGAGAGGCCTGCCTTGACAAAGGCCTGTATCTAGCAAGTTACAGGAAGTCTCAGGTTCTCTGCAGCTGCTGTGTACATCTGGTAATCAGTGTTTTCAGGAATTCTTACTATCAAAACTGAATTGCATATAAAAGAAAATATGTACATTACTTTGTGGGAAAACAGCCCTTTCATTAAAATTTATGTTGGGAAGAATTTATTTTGTTTCTTGTTTGACCATTTGGCGTTTTGTTTTCTGAAATAATCATTAATATTTTTTCAAGTAAGTGAGTCATAGTGCCTGGTGAAAATTTTTATACCATATTCTACCATATTTCCTCAATTCTAAAAAACATATTTTAACATTTTGAAATTAGTATATACCTTGAAATCAGATTATTTTATATGGTGGCAACACTTATTTCCCAAAAACCTGTTAACTTGGTTTATTTCACAATTAATGGCAACTTGGAATCAAGGATATAAAATATTCTGTCTCTGCAAAATGTTGCTATGATATACTCACTTCTTTGGGTATAATGTATTTGCTTCATTGGTTATAATTTACTTATTTCATTGGAAATTTAAATTTAAATAAGTAAATTATATCCAAAACTTTTAGTATATTTACTTATACTTTTTTCAGCCAGAGCCCATCACTCTTAAATAATGTCTTCAAAACTTCTGCCCCTCCCCCTGCCCCCCAAAACCCATAAGGTTCTCTACAATTCAAATAATGAAAAAATCTGAATTTCACTACATAGAGTAAAAAATATATACTTTCCATCAATCTGTCTTCTTCCTAACTGTATTTCATTTTGTATTTTTCTTTAAAAGTATGTAGGATATATATATTTTCCTTTCCCAATAATGAAATTACATGCTTAATATCAGATATGTCATATTTCTGCAGGTTAGGAATAATAAATAACAATAAACATAATAGAATTTTCCTGTCATCATCCTTTGAAGCATGTCACATACATCAAATACCCACAAACACTGTAGACTAGATATATTCATAAAGAACAGCTTTTATCAGGAAGAGAAGTGCCTCAGTATGACAAAGGTAGAGTATTCTCTCAGAGTTTCCACACACATGTTCTATCACATTGCCTCTTCCTCTTAAATAAGAGCAGTTTCTAAAAATTTTTCCAGAAGGTGAATATAACCTTCAAGTCTTTGAGTTTAAAACCATACTCTAACATTCTAGGAAATTTATGTCAGTATAAATTATCAAGGATTCAAATCAAGGCAATAGAATCACATATCTGGTCACAAAAATGAGACATCGACCAGAATTCTCCTTACTGCCATCTTCCCCTCTCAAAAGTGATACTTGTCTTACCTCCGAAGATCACCCAGAACAAAGCTGCAGGGAACAAATGACCTTCCACAGGGAAGGCAAACAGCAGAAGGGAAGGCACGGCTCTGCCCAGCTGCTTACACCAAGTCAAGGTGTGTTCAGAGCCAAAGAGTTGTGAAGAATGTGAGATGGAGAAGGGGAGACAGGACAGAGCCAACGTAAAAAATACACAAATCTGTAGCAGATGTTTAGGGACACAGAGCCTTGCAAGTATTCAGTCTGTATTCCACAAGCAGTGAGGAATCAAAGACTCCTGAACAAGATAGTAACTGAATCAGCTCTACTAGAATAAAGAACACTATGCCCATAGATGGGAGAAAAAGATGGAGAAGACAGATCTGCTAGGAGGTTGCTGGGGTAGCGCACATCAGTTAGGTGGTGTGCAGAATCTGCCAACCCACGCTACATGAGCAGGGGCGACCCAGAGACACAGTGTGGCGGTCGATCTTAGCCCTCAGCACATGTGTGGAGGTGGGACTGGAAGAAGGAATTGTCCAAAATTACCCCAAGGCTTCCAACCCAGATGGATGGAGATGTCTAACAAATGGTTAAAAACAAAGTCGTTTAAAGAACAGGCTCTCATATGTCCCCACAGGGGAAGGCCTCAAGCAACATGTGTTTCTGAAGTACCTGGAGATAGCCAGTAGATAAGGAAAAAGTGATGAAAACTTTCCTTTCATAATTGAAGGATCACTAGTTGTCATATACTCTCTAGAAGTTTTTGACCTCCTCAAGGGAGGTAATTGGTTTTGTTTTGTTTTGTTTTCTTCTGTGCCTGCCTCATAGATGAGTATACATTTATCCATTTATCAGGAATGCTTAATTTCCATACTGGGAGTCCACTTAGATCCACTGAACTCCAAACTGTTTCAGACAAGGAAAGTTTTCCATCAAGGACAAAGGATTAAGAAGTAAGGGAAGAAGAAAGATGGGAAAGGTGAATGCATTCAATACCCAAAGTTTCAGGCACTGGCTAGGCCTTTCAAATGTTTTCTCTTAATCCCGCATCTCATATACAGGGACACTAAGCTGTAAGCAGCACCCACACATTGCCTGGTATCATACAGTCAGCCCTTGGCAGAGTTTGGAAGCAAGTTAGGCTCATTCAGAAACCCACATTTTCTTCATTTAATTTCAGTATTTTATTACAGGAATAAATCTATTTCCTTATTATTTGATGCATTTGCCAGCTAATTAAACATGTGATTGCCAAATAGGAAAAAGAAATGCTGAGGCTAACAAAACCAATCTTGTAATTGGAATTTTTCAGGCAAAATTGAAAATGTAAAAGCAATTTCCATAGCTCCTACCAGTGATTCCACCCTGGATGTTTAAGGCCCGGGGATCTAATATCCAGTGTCTCTGGATACTATACTATAGCAATGATAACTTGTATTTAGTTTTGTATCAAGCTCTGGGGTTTTAGTACTGTTCTTAATTTCAATCCATCCTTATAGTTCTGTCCTATCCAAACAAAAGAGTAGTATGAATTGATTTATGGATTACAGTATTTTTGAACATTGGGTTATACCATCTTGAACCAATTCTCTGTGAACAATGAGACAAGGAAAACATCTGCTCCCAAAATGTTAGGCCAGGTGATATAATATCCTTTTCCCTCTTCCTTTTCCTCTTCTTTAAATAGAGGCCCATCCTGGTTTACAGGATGAGGGTAAGAGGTAAAATCCTTTCCAAAAAGGATGTAGTGTATAATATTGTTAAGATACTGTGTAAAATTGTTACACAGGTGGCCTACAGAAATCTATTATCCGAAAAGTAGCTAAGCTCTTACATGTGGATAGTCACCTGTGAGAAGCCTGACAGAGCACTGGGGAATAATGGACGATCAGGCTTCAGGGAGGTCCTTCTCTAAATTCACTCATGCTGCTAAGCCTCTGTGGCTGAATCTGTAAAATAGATATTACAGCTCCTACCCAACATGGCTATTCTAAGGTACAAATAAGCTGATGGATGGGGTGGAGAGAAAAAAGGAAAAGGGAATCACGGAACGTGTTCATTGACTGTCAACTAGTACACAACCCTAATTGAATGCTTTATTTCCATTATAGAGATGAGAACACTGTGACTTGAAGATTAATGTCAGGATAAGCTCTTTGCTCAGATTTTTTTTTAATGGCAGTGTCAGGATTCACAATAATATTCCTTTGATAGAAAACCCATGCTTTTCTCATTCTCCTATACTATAATATATATAAAGCAGCATACACATTAAGGTGAGTTTGTATTTATTATTATTGTTGTTTACCAAATTTAAGAAACCAGTCCTTTTGTAGACTCACCATTACTTTGCATGCCATCAGTAAAGAAAAAAATACTTCCAATAATATTATGAACACCACCAGGTGAACATTCCATCCCAATTTCAGAGAAGTTCAAGTGTGAGAAACAGATATACATTGCAGGATCAATGAAATATTAGGAATAGAATGACCAAACAGAATTTTTTAATTTCACCCAAAAGTCAAACTTTTTTTAAGATTTGTCAGGTATTTCAAATCTTTAATAAATGATACTGATATAGTCATGTATTCAGTCAATAATTTATATATTTAAGTACTATGTGTTTAGCACTGTCTCAACCCTCAAAGACATGTTACCAAAAAAATGACAATCAAATTACCAAATGTTACCAAAAACAGGATACCAGAAAACAGCAATGTTACCAAAAAATAGCAATCAAGTAAGTGCTCTGGGTATGGGGATAGAAAACTACAAAGGTAAGAGGAAACACAAAAGTATGGAGTAGTCAGTTCTTCCAAATATGGTTCAGATTTTAGTCTCTCCATGGAGACACAAAGGCCAAGTGGTTGCCCGAGTTAGTTACTTCCTCAGCTCTCTTACAAATAACTGACTTCAAATGTAAAGCCCCCATCTTTAATACGAAAAACAAGGAAGAAATCTGGAGTATGGGTTATCTGTTCATCCTTCTTCATCTTTAAGGAGGCTCGTGGCCTTTCAGAGTAGTACAGCAGTCCTTGCAATGAGGCATAGTTTAACTGGAACCTGTCCAGGCCTGAATTTTTCCAGACTTTGCATGTTACCACTTATACCTGTCATATTCACTGGCTTGATTTGGGGATCCTGGAAAGATGTTGGGATTGTCCCTTGGGTGACCCACATGAAAGCGTCTTCACTGAGCCAGTCTGCTGGGGTGAGAGTCTGTGTTCTCTAGGAGGGTACATGAGCCCCCCGTGAAGTCCAGAACCCACCTGATGTGCCCTGGATCACTTGGCAAGGGCATGATCTACCTCCTTTCAGATCTGTTTTGTACCAGCCAGTGAACTTATAGTAGCCTGACAGATTTCAGATAGAAATACAAGTCATTCATTTCTTAACACTAAAGCCAGTTAACCATCCCATTAATTGCTACACGGCAAACTTAAAAGAAAATTTCTAACTGCATAGTACAATTCTCTTAACTTTCCACTTCCTGGATTAATGTGAAGATAACTAGATTGGCCCTAAAATATCACTCATGGCGTAAATACTCTCAGTCCATTTATTGTTCTATGAGAATGCATTCCTTGGCCACTCAGTTTATTCACTCAACAAATAGTTTAGCTATGCACCTGCTAGTGCCAGGCATTAGGTGACAGTAAAAAATCGATGATTAAGGATGAAATAATAAACTTGCAAAATGTTAGAGGGCCCAAATTTTTAGATCTCCCAGTTAAGAAAAAATTCATTTATTAAATGCCAATTACATGCTACTCTGTGCTATTTCATTTCTATTATCTTGATTAACCTCACCTCTTCACCTCTATTTGACAAATGAGGAAACTGAAAGTTTAGAAAGATTAAGCAATGAGAGAGAGAGAGAAACATCAGGGCTTAACTGAACCCCCATCTCCTGACTTTGAATCAGTCATACAGTCTTTTTACTGAGGCTCATTGCTCGGTGGCCTCTGTCCAAAGGCATATTGCAGTGCAGTAGAAGTTCCTGGGTCAGGCAGATTTGTGTTGTGTTGATTCGAACACTGCTGTGTCACTAATAGAAATGCGGCACACACATTACTAGCAGCTGAGCGCAGTACTAGAGCTACAGTACCCCGAACACTAAGTCTTTTAACCCTTGTATTTATGGTCACCTGACAAAAGAAACACTTAGGGAACCCAGTTCATCATCCAAGTGCTCCACACGGTCTCTCTGCAGTGAGCAGTCTTATCCTTTCAAGGGAAAAGTTACACTACGAATATTTCTCAGACTTTGTGTTAATGTTCCAGTGTAGTCATCGGAACCTCACTGTAACGAATTCTATGTTCACAACAAAGGATTGTTCCATAGGTGACTTATTTTTATGCCAAGATAACACGTGGTCCTAATAACTAAGTCCCCTTGGACCAGAGTCAGTTATGTAGCCAAGCACTTCCCTACTTGCTTGCTTTCCTTCTCTCTCCTCTACCTTGTCCTACTACAAAAGGGATGGGAGACTGTCCTTTTAAGCCTTTCAGTGAAATGTGTACCACTGACACATAGCATAGCATTTTTAAAAAGTGAAAGCCTTTATTTCTCACAGGGAAGAACCAGGCATTAAGTTAAATCCCCCTTGGACATTCTATGAAAAGGTCAAATTGCTGAAGTATGAACAGCTCTTCAATGTATGATAATTTCACCTATAACATGTTCCCATAGAATATGTCTGACCCTCTATTCTACCACTCATCCTGTTACACTGAAGTTATTTATGTTTCTGATAACTCCCTCCCCCTACACACACACACAGAGGATTCTATAGGATTATATGACCCTAGAGGACAGAAAGTCCTACTCATCGCTGTATTATCAATATAATATCTGACATAGTCACACATCAGTATTCATTGACCAGATATGCCAAAGTACCATGTAAAAGCACTGAGCTGGCCATGGACACAAGTAAAAGCCTCAAGAGTCCTGCTTCCCCACAGATGGGGGTGGATGGGGAAACCCTGGAAACAGTATAACAGAGAAATGCAGTAGATTTAGATCCTTGCTAGAAGTTTCTTGGCTGATAAGATAAATGCTGGAAGTCTGTAGTAAGAATAAGTTATTCTACTGAATCTGTCATTGTTAATACAACCCTGGATCTCCTGTGAAGCAATGTCAACTATGCATTCTGAAATAGGAGGGAAAATAATCACTTTCACTCTATTCTTTTACCCACCCTTTCCTAAAAAAACAAGAATCGCTATCATCCTAGAATTGACTAATTGTCAATAGTCTCAGCGTGTCTTCATCTTGCTGAGCTTCAGAATATCTGACAAAAACACATCAAATGAAGAACAACGTCCATAATTCCCCACAGCACAGATTAACTACCACTGTAATTTATAATTAGGCTTAATTATAAATTACAAGTAGCTAATTTTAGAAGACCTTTGCTTTATAAATCCTAGACATTAGAGACGTTATTAACTTAGCTACTTGAAATTATTCGAAGGCTGGAAACATTCTCTGTGTGTTCCTGCCTCGCGTAGCTGGCCCAGAAGCATGTAATCAGGATCCTTTCCTCAGTTTGCTGGGGTCAGAGGCAGCAATCTGTCTGGTAAGAGTTGAGCATCTCTGATAAGGTAACTGTATGTGATCTGCCCAAATCTCTCTTCCACTTTACCTGAAACATCCCCCTTGGGTTCAGATTTTCTTTTACTCAATCCTCTGTAGTCCTACTGTGACTTCTGATATGAATCATCCAAGGAAATGTGGCAAATCCAAGCCCTATCAGTTTAACAAAGACCTGAATAAGGGAGAACCCTGAAATGGGAAACCAGTGTCAGAAAAGGAAGAAACAAGTGCACCATAGAATATACACAAGTGCATGGCAGAGCATGTAAGCCCCTTGCTTCCGACTTTGAGCCATCATTATTGTGCTGAGATTGGGTTTTGAACATTTCCAACTAGAATTGAGAAAAAGTATTATCTTTGCCAGGTATAAGTACCTGGCATAAAAAAAGAAGGAGAAACCATTGCAGTCATTCGGGACATAATGGCCCAATGATGTCCTGATGTTTTCTGAATTGTAAAATGAAGGGCCGCACTGCACAAAGGGATCTTTGTGCCCTTTCAACCCCAGCATGCTAGATCTGCATGAAGTTCCTACAGGATGATGAACCACATTTCCCACACTGGTAGGTTATGTAGAAATGTTGGTGGCAATTACTGACTGATTCAAGGCAGGATCTCCAAACCCTTACCTCTAAAGATACTGGATGGCCAAGGGTGGCAAGCATCTAGCTAAACAGGGGGACATGTTTGCTTCTCTGGCTTTCCCTGAAAGGCCTTTTATAGGAAACTGCAAATCATAAGGGGAGCTGCAGGATAACAGCCTTAGCAAAGGAATGTAACTCTTTTTCCTGGAACACAGGTGGTATTCTATTAGCCATTCCTGACAATCACAGGATGCTGAACATATATCAAGGACAATGGTTAGTAGGCATGGTCTTCTTCCTGCTGAGAGAAAGGTGGTGTAGCAGGGACTTACTTTGGAAAAGAAAGCTAGTATTAGGGGTTTATTATACTGTTTAGAGTTCACTTTATCTCAAAGTATACCAGCAGCATGTATCGAATGACTGTGGTTTTATGTGACATCTCTTCTAAATGCAGTGATCACAGCACCTAGCACTCCCACTGCCTAGCCTACAGTCCAGAAAAAGGATAGTTAATCCTCAGTAAACATACTTTCCACCTCCAGCCAGAGCTAATGATTAACCCAGGGGTGTCACTGTTGAAAAGAACAGTGGCTTCAGGAGATTTGGATTCCAAAACTGATATTGATGTTAATTAGCTCTGTTGCTTTGTGTAAGTTAACTTCTCTATGCCTCAGTTTCCTCACCATACAATGAAAGCGTTAGTTAGATCATATGGGTCCTCAGATCCCTCCCACCTTTAGTGATTCTGTGATAATATCAATCCTCTAAAGTGTACCATTCATGTGCCACGTTCCATTCTAAGTGTTTTTCATTCATCATCTACTTTAATCCTTACAATACATGATATTATTCCGACTCTACAGATATAAAAAAAACCCACTAAGACTCAAAGACAGGGTTTAGAAATAGTTCTACCCTGCTTATACCTTTTTAAGCCTTTTTAGTTAAAAGATGTTCTTTGTTTAATAATAGCACACAAATTCACAGTGGGCAAACCCAAAAAAAAGGAAATCACATAAAACCAGATTAAAAATGAAATAGTATTTTTATAACCGTTCTATCAACTGATGGCTTTATTTTTTACTATACTTTTTAAACTGCCAAATCAAGAGAATAGATTCATAAACTGAAACTCAATTTTGCATAAATCTCAATGATTCCTCTGACAAGCCTTTAAGAAGATGTGTGACCTTGATAGTCTGGTACTGAAATCAAAAGTAGCTCTAAGAAAACTAATCTGTATCCAGGGCTAATGGTAAAAATGCCTTAGCCAGGGGTGCCTCCACTTTAGAGCCAAATGTTTTTCCTCCACCTGTCATTTCCATCAAGCATTAATATGAAAGGAAATATTTTTACCAGTTATCAGAATGAGGTGAACTTTTAGCTTTCATTCGGTTGCCACCTACTGGCTAAAACACAAAATCTTCCCTCTGCCGCAAAAACAGCTCCGTAATTCAGGACAAAATATAAACAATGAATTCTCTATCATTAGCATGGCAAGTTTGGGTTACATCAGGTTATCTTCTAAAGGGAAAAGGAACTAATATTTAATGTGTTTATAGAATGCCAGGCACTGCGCTAGGTGCTACTGATATATTATTATATTTAACCAGCTGCCAACTCTGAGACTGATCTAAGTTTGAACACCACCATTTTGAAGAAGAGAAAACAAGTTAACTGTCTTCAAAAAGTGGCAACCAATTCAAAACCAGGTCTCCCTCAGACATCAGCTTTTCTTCAGCATCAGTGCATGCTCTCTCCATTGTTCCATGATTTTTCTCTACCATGGTGTCTAAGTAACCCCACACTGCAAAGAAAATACTGTTGAGTTGAGGCTTAGAAGCAGAGCTACAGCTCACTGCTTAGTCACAAAGCCTTCATGATATTTCGAGCCAGATAAACACTTTGTAAAGCTGGCAGAGAGAACCATCGATGATGAGTCACAGTAAGGTAGAATGAGAGTGCTGTGAGAGCCATCAGTAAAGACATTTCAGGGGGTCAGAAAAAATGAATTTTAAATTTCAAACATTTGGTTCTTCAGCAAAAATTCTGAGAAAAGGAGGGCTTTTCTTTCATCCATTTAGGAGACACCTGCATGCCTATCTCCTCATGGACACCTATAATAGGTACCATGTGACACATACACAGCCCAGCTCCTGGCCCTAAGTTGCTTGCTATCTAGTTGGCCAGACACCAAAATAAATGAAAGCTTGCTACTCAGAGCCTCTTTCTCATCTACCATCTCATTTGTCTCTGAGGGGCACTACCCTGAAAATAACAATGGCTAGTGTTTGAGTGATAACTGTGTGCTAGACACAGTTCTAAGCTCTTTACTATATATGCTAACTAGCTTAATCTTCATTCAATGGTATCAGATATCTGGTATCTTTAATCTCTCTTTAAATGCAAGAGAACAATTTGCCTAAAATCACACTAAACTCTTAAGTGATGAAATGGTGTTCAAAACTAGGCACTTTGCTCCATAGTTTGTATATTTAAAGACTAAGCTATGCAGCCTCTAAGGAAAGCACAGTTGTCCTGGTTTCAAAGAAGAGCTGGAGCATAAAGATCAGGTGACTTATTAGATGTTGCATAGTTAAGTAGCCAGAAGTGCAACTTGCTCTCCAACCATTAATCCAGTTCTCAACTACTTGTTGCTTCTGGAAATAAGATGATACAATAAGCACAGAGAATATTCATCCACATCACCTAATGTAGTTCCAGGTCAGGTTGTTGGGAAAGAACCTATAGCAGTGATGACTATAGTGTGGGCCTGTTCCAAATGAGGCTACTTGCAAACTGACTTAGTTCCAGACCCTGCCCCTCAGGCTGTGAACTCCTCCTCTACCTTGGAAGCCCAGCTTCCCAGGGGGGCCCAGCGCAAAGTAACTGTTAGGAGAGGCAGTGAGTCAGACATAAGCAGGAGAAAGGGGCCAGCCCATCACTAAGGAATACTCCTCCCTGGCCAGCCCTAAGCCCTCCTTAGCTACCCGTTCCACAGTCAAGGACACCTAGCTTTATCAGGAGATGCAGACAGTCAAGGACACCTAGATCCTCAAGAGGCCCAGGACCACAGGCTTCCCTGATTACAGGGCATACCCAAGGCCAAAGACGTCCAAAAGTAACCCACCTCATTAAAATAACATCTAAATCTAATAAGCATTGCAATTTTAGCCCCCTAGTGGTCTTTGCCTAGGTAAGGTACCTGTGCACAGAGAAAAAGGTAATGTAACTTAGAGCTGTCAATCAACCTGTCAATCAAATAACATAAGACATTTAGAGGGCAGGACTTCCTACTATCGTTAAGTAAAAATAAAGACCCACCTAACCCTAATAGCAGGGCTGCTTCTGGTTGCCAGAGAGCCTGCTCTCCTGTCTCAAGAAAACAATGCATTCCACTAGTAATTCTGTAAGTGAAGAGCAGTGATTAGCTAGACATCTCAGATATCCCCAATACTTTGAGGATGTGAACCCCCATTTACGTTGTTTATCAAATAAGAATGCTCATTGAGACTCCTGGGGCAATTTCAAAGGACAGACTTATGTTCTGGAGTCAGTTGAAAAGAGGAGAATTACAATCCACTCCAAACATCCCTCTGGAAGGAACGCCTACACAAAATCATTATCCTCAGATGAAATTATACTTGGAAGTTTTAGGAGGAATAATCATTACCATTTAATAACTATTTCTCACATTTATGTAAAACTGTTATAATTGGAGGATTTAGTTTTCACTGTCAATCAAACAAAATATTGATACTGAAAGCAGTGTGTGTATAATGAGATACACAGCTCTGGGAATAAACTTGTCCAAAATTACAAAGAAATAAAGTTATGGCTCATGGTCACCCTTGAGTATAAAACTAAAGGAATTTGACAAGTGTCTCTTCTTTGATTCTTATTATCTAACTTCTCAGGGCATTAATGTTTGTATGGCTCCATGTTTTTCTTTTTTTTCCCCAGCCAAAGAATATTTTTTTTATGAGCACTATGGGAAGAAAGAAAAGAAAAATGCAAGTGAAGAACAGAAAAACATACACTGGTAAATGTAGGTGACTCCATAGAGAGTTTGACAAGTGAGTTATAATTTTCATGGCTCTAAAATGCTTTATAATCACTGCCAATAGCTTGGAGACAGATTCATCATACTCTGTCCCTGAGCTCAATAAACTATTTAAGCCCAGTATCACATTTTGAGAAAAACATGTATCTAGAGGATGATTGGGATGGTATAAAATTCCCCAAAAATACCATATGAGAAAAAGGAAATCAGGATGCTCACCCTGAAAAGGAAAAAATCACTCAGAAATAATAGCAAACATTCACTGAATGTGTATTATAAACTAAGTGTTGTAAATAGTTTACATGCTTTACCTCATTTACAACCACTATATGAGGTATTATTACATTTTACAAAGATACCAAGGACTAGAAATACCCACGATTACAAACTGATGAATGCAGAAGGTAAAACCTCTCTACGGGTCCGCCTTATCAGAAGCCTAACCTCTTGTTCAATCTGCTGGAGTTACTGAAATGTAAGAGACAACAGCCCAGGCTCTCTTGTAGAGGATAAGGCTCTGGTACCCCTACTAATACCACCTGGGAATATGACTTGAGGTAAATTATCATCTCAATGCATCACTGTTCTGTCATCTATAAAACAAAAGTTGGGATGATCATGAAAGTTCCCCATAGCTCCAATTCTGTAACTTCAAGTATTTAAAAGTGTACTGAGCAGAGATTGAATTTTGTGTTGCTCTGAAAAGCAGAACTAGAATGAATGGGATTTCTCAAAGACAGATTGCCTCGAATACATGGATTTTCCTGGCAGTGTTCAAGAATAAAATGGAATGGCGAGTCACAGAATACTAAGGAATGTGAATAAAAATATAGATTTCAAACTCATTAAGTCAATGTTGAGTACATCTACACTTCAGCAGCATTTTTATCTATTTCCTATATAAAAAAAAACAAGTAATTGTAAAGTAAAACCTTAGGTAGATCCTGATTTAAACTTTTATAATATTCTAAAGTTATACTTTGTACCTTCTATTATTTTTTCTCATATTTGAGGCAGCGTCTTTCAAAAGAACTAGTCAAATTCTGAATTCCCAAATGCTAACATATTTTAATGATTTGAAAGAGTTTATATATAATTTGACAGGGCTAATGAAAAATATTTTAAAACTTCCATAGTCCACAGGAAAATTTCATGTTGACAGTATTGTTTGGTACAATCCATTATCAAACATAAAAGTTTTAGATTAAACATTTAATTATTTTTCTATTGAGCTAAGGCAATGGTAAGAAAATAATTGAAGGATGAGTTCAGGGAAGATGGCGGCATGAGCAGAGCGGTGGAAATCTCCTCCCAAACCCATATATATCTATGAAAATACAGCAAATACAACTATTCCTAAAAGAGAGACCAGAATACACAGGACAATACACAGCCTGCATCTGCACCTGAGACGACTCGGCACGCGGCGAGGCAGGTAAGATATGGAGCCGTGACCCAGCGGGACACGAGCCCTCCCTCACCCCAGCGCACCGGTGGGAGGAGAGGATTCAGAGGCATGAGGGAGTAGAAGTACACCCCACAAAATAACCAGCCCCGGTGATCTGCGCGGGGAGCGCTGACACACATCGCACGGTGTAGCGGAGATTGGAGAGACAGAGAGTGCAGGATCTGAGCGGGGAACGTGCCAGGGTGCTTGCAGCCAGCTCCCGGGGAGGAAAAAAAAAAGAAAACCGCGTGCTTTTTTCAGCAGTCTTACCATCATCCCAGCACACTCAGCGCAGCGGGCTGGGAGTCCTGAGGAATTTCGGACCCCTGCCTGGCAACTGGGAAAAAGTAGCTGCATTGAAACTTTGCATGTAGAACAATAGCCTCCCATTCGTTCCCACCCCAGCCAGAGCTGCAAACGTCCCAGCAGAACGACACGGCCATGGCTGCAGAATAGTGGAGCAGCAGCACCACCTACAGCATCCATACAGAATCTACTCCCAGGGGGCTTTTTCCCCCCCTTTTTTTTTCTCTTTTCTTTCTCTTCCTATTTTTTTTTCTTTTTTTTTAAAGTGTTAAAGAGCCCAGCTCACATACGTGGCACCTGCCAGCAACTACTTCTATCGCCATGAAAAGACAGAGGAATATGGTACAGACTAAGACCAACCAGACAACACCAGAGAGGGACCTTAAAGGGACAGAAATGCATAATCTTCCTGAAAAAGAATTCAGAACAAAAGTCATAACCATGCTGATGGACCTACAGAGAAATATGCAAGAGCTGAGGGAGGAACTGAGGGAAGTCAGGAAAGACGATGCAGAAATGAGACAAGCTATAGACGGGCTTAGCAGCAGATTGGATGAGACGCAAGAGATTGTTAATGGAATAGAAATCAGAGAACAGGAATACAGAGCAGCTGAGGCAGAGAGAGATAAAAAGGATCTCTAGGAATGAAAGAATATTAAGAGAACTATGTGA
Source organism: Smutsia gigantea (assembly GCA_032199065.1). NCBI lineage: Eukaryota > Metazoa > Chordata > Mammalia > Pholidota > Manidae > Smutsia > Smutsia gigantea. The sequence continues at coordinate 158,490 of JAVSCE010007689.1, read as the reverse complement.
CCAATCCAAACGGAACAATATTCACATTATAGGAGTACCAGAGGAAGAAGAGAGAGAAAAAGGGATAGAAAGTGTCTTTGACGAAATAATTGCTGAAAACTTCCCCAAGCTGGGGAAGGAAATAGTCTCCCAGTCCATGGGAGCCCACATATCTCCCAACCCAAGGGACCCAAGGAAGACAAAACCAAGACACATAATAATTAAAATGGCAAAGATCAAAGATAAGGACACAGTATTAAAGACAGCGAGGGAGAGAAAAAAGATCACCTACAAAGGAAAACCAATCAGACTATCATCAGACTTCTCAACAGATACCATACATGCCAGAAGAGAATGGCATGATATATTTAATCTAATGAAACAGAAGGGCCTCGAACCAAGAATATTGTATCCAGCACGATTATCATTTAAATATGAGGAAGGGATTAAACAATTTCCAGACAAGCGAAAGCTGAGAGAATTTGCCTCCCATAAACCACCTCTACAGGACATCTTAAATGAACTGCTCAAGAGGGAAGCACTCCTAAGGCTAAAAAGACGTCACCAGAGAAAATAAAATCATAGCAAAGAAAGCAGACCATCCAAATACTAACTAAAGGCAAAGAATAAAACACCTAGTAAATAAAGAATGGAGGAGGAAGAATAAGAAGGGAGAGAAATAAAGAAACATCAGACTGTGTTTACAATAACTTAACAAGAAAGTTAAGTTAGATTGTTAGATAGTAAAGAAGCAAACCTTGAACCCTTGGTAAGCACAAATCTAAAGCCAGCAATGGCAATAAGTACATATCTATCGATAATCACCCTAAATGTAAATGAACTGAATGAACCAATCAAAAGACACAGAGTAACAGAATGGATAAAAAAGCAATACCCATCTATATGCTGCCTACAAGAAACTCACCTCAAACCCAAAGATATACACAGACTAAAAGTGAAGGGATGGAAAAAGACATTTCATGCAAACAACAAGGAGAAAAAAGCAGGTGTTGCAGTACTTGTATCAGACAAAATAGACTTCAAAATGAAGAAAGAAGCAAGAGATAAAGAAGGACATTACATAATGATAAAGGGGTCAATCCAACAAGAGGATATAACCATTATAAATATATATGCACCCAACACGGGAGCGCCGGCATATGTGAAACAAATACTAACAGAATTAAAGGAGGAAATAGACAGCAGTGCATTCATTTTAGGTGACTTCAACACACCACTCACTCCAAAGGACAGATCAACCAAATAGAAAATAAGTAAAGACACAGAGGCACTGAACAACACACTAGAACAGATGGACCTAACAGACATCTACAGAACTCTACACCCAAAAGCAACAGGATACACATTCTTCTGAAGTGCACATGGAACATTTTCCAGAATACACAATATACTAGGCCACAAAAAAAAACCTCAGTAAATTCAAAAATATTGAAATCCTACCAAACAACCTCTCAGATCACAAAGGTATAAAACTAGAAATAAATTTTAGAAAGAAATCAAAAAGGCTCACAAATACATGGAGACTTAACAACATTCTCCTAATTAATCAATGGATTAATGACCAAATCAAAACAGAAATCAAAGAATATATGGAAACTAATGACAACAACAACACAAAGCCACAACTTCTGTGGGACACAGCAAAGGCAGTTCTAAGAGGAAAGTATATTGCAAACCAGGCCTATAAAAAGAAGGAAGTACATTCCCAAATGGTCTAAAGACACAATTACTGAAACTGGAAAAAGAAGAACAAATGAGGCCCAAAGTCACCAGAAAGAGGGACATAATAAAGATCAGAGAAGAAATAAATAAAATTGAGAAGAATAAAACAATAGAAAAAATCAATAAAACCAAGAGCTGGTTCTTTGAAAAAATAAACAAAATAGACAAAACCCTAGCCAGACTCATTAAGAGAAAAAGAGAATCTACACACATAAACACAATCAGAAATGAGAAATGAAAAATCACGACAGACCCCACAGAAATACAAAGAATCATAAGAGAATATTATGAGAATCTATATGCTAACAAGCTGGAAACCTAGAAGAAATGGACAACTTCTTAGAAAAATAAAACCTTCCAAAACTGACCAAACAAGAAACAGAAAAAATAAACAGACCAATCAACAGCAACGAAATTGAAGCGGTAATCAAAAAACTACCCAAGAACAAAACCCCAGACAAGATGGATTCACCTCTGAATTCTACCAGACATATAGAGAAGAAATAACACCCATTCTCCTTAAAGTTTTCCAAAAAATAGAAGAGGAGGGAATACTTCCAAACTCATTCTATGAAGCCAGCATCACTCTAATATCAAAACCTGGCAAAGACCTCACCAAAAAAGAAAATTACAGACCAATATCCCTGATGAACGTAGATGCAAAAATACTCAACAAAATATTAGCAAACCGAATTCAAAAATACATCAAGATCATACACCATGATCAAGTGCGATTCATCCCAGGGATGCAAGGATGGTACAACATTCGAAAATCCATCAACATCATTCACCACATCAAGAAAAAGAAGAACAAAAACCACATGATCATCTCCATAGATGCTGAAAAAGCATTTGACAAAATTCAGCATCCATTCATGATAAAAACTCTCAACAAAATGGGTATAGAGGGCAAGTACCTCAACATCATAAAGTCTATATATGACAAACCCACAGCTAACATCATACTTAACGGCGAGAAGCTGAAAGCTTTTCATCTAAGATCGGGAACAAGACAGGGATGCCCACTCTCTCCACTGTTATTCAACATAGTACTGGAGGTTCTAGCCACAGCAATCAGACAAAACAAAGACATACAGGGCATCCAGATTGGTAAAGAAGAAGTCAAATTGTCACTATTTGCAGATGACATGATATTGTACATTAAAAACCCTAAAGACTCCACTCCAAAACTACTAGAACTAATATCTGAATTCAGCAAAGTTGCAGGATACAAAATTAACACACAGAAATCCATTGCTTTCCTATACACTAATGACGAACTAACAGAAAGAGAAATCAGAAAAACAATTCCATTCACAATTGCATCAAAAAGAATAAATACCTAGGAATAAACCTAAGGAAGGAAGAAAGACCTATAATCTGAAAACTACAAGACACTCCTAAGAGAAATTAAAGAGGACACTAACAAATGGAAATCCATCCCATGCTCTTGGTTAGGTAGAATAAATATTGTCAAAATGGCTATACTACCTAAAGCAATCTACAGATTCAATGCAATCCCTATCAAACTACCAACAGCTTTCTTCAATGAACTGGAACAAATAATTCTAAAATTCATATGGAACCACAAAAGACCTCGAATAGCCAAAGCAATCCTGAGAAGGAGGAATAAAACGGGGAATTACACTCCCTGACTTCAAGCGCTACTACAAAGACAGTAATCAAGACAATTTGGTATTGGCACAAAAACAGACCCACAGACCAGTGGAACAGAATAGAAAATCCAAACATTAACCCAAACATATACAGTCAATTAATATTTGATAAAGGAGCCTTGAATATACAATGGGGAGATGACAGCCTCTTCAGCAGATGGTGTTGGTAAAACTGGACAGCTACATGTAAAAGAATGAAACTGGACTACTGTCTAACCCCATACACAAAATTCAACTCAGAATGGATCAAAGACCTGAATGTAAGTCATGAAACCATAACATTCTTAGAAAAAAACATAGGCAAAAATCTCTTGGACGTAAATATGAGCAACTTCTTTATGAACATATCTCCCCGAGCAAGGGAAACAAAAGAACAAGTGGGACTATATCAAGCTGAAAATCTTCTGTACAGCAAAGGACACCATCAGTAGAACAAAAAGACATCCTACAGTATGGGAGAATATATTCATAAATGACATATCCGATAAGGGGTTGACACCCAAAATATATAAAGAACTCACGCATCTCAACAAACATAAAGTAAATAATCCAATTAAGATATGGGCAGAGGACATGAATATACTTCTCCAAAGAAGAAACTCAGATGGCCAACAGGCACATGAAAAGATGCTCCACATCACTAATCATCAGAGAAATGCAGATTAAAACCACAATGAGATATCACCTCACACTAGTGAGGATGGCCAACATCCAAAACACAAACAACAACAAATGTTGGCGAGGATGTGGAGAAAAGGGAACCCTCCTACACTGCTGGTGGGAATGCAAATTAGTTCAACCATTGTGGAAAGCAGTATGGAGGTTCCTCAAAAAACTCAAAATAGAAATACCATTTGACCCAGGAATTCCACTCCTAGGAATTTACCCTAAGGATGCAGCAGCGCAGTTTGAAAAAGACATATGCACCCCTATGTTTATCGCAGCACTATTTACAATAGCCAAGAAATGGAAGCAACCTAAGTGTCCATCAGTAGATGAATAGATAAAGAAGAGGTGGTGCATATACACAATGGAATATTATTCAGCCATAAGAAGAACACAAATCCTACCATTTGCAACAACATGGATGGAGCTAGAGAGTATTATGCTCAGTGAAATAAGCCAAGCCAAAAAAGACAAGTATCAAGTGATTTCACTCATATGTGGAGTATAAGAACAAAGAAAAAAAAAACTGAAGGAACAAAACAGCAGCAGATTCACAGATCCCAGGAACGGACTAATAGTTACCAAAGAGAAAGGGACTGTGGAGAATGGGTGGGAAGGGAGGGACAAGGGGGAAAAAGGGTCATTACGATTAGCAGATGTAATGTTGGGGGGGCACGGGGAGGGCTGTACAACTCAGAGAAGAAAAGTAGTGACTCTATAGCATCTCACTATGCTGACAGACAGTGACTGTAATGGGGTTGGTGGGGGTGACCTGATGAAGGGGGTAGTTTAATCTCCATAATATTGCCCATGTAATTGTAGATTAATGATACTAAAATAAATTATTTAAAAATAAAAATAAAATAATAGCAATTAACACTTAAAAAAAGAAAATAATTGAAGATATTGACAGAAAATCATGTTATATAGCCACCCTACTCTGAAAATGATGTGCAGTCTTGATTTTTATTCTCAATCTCCCTCTTTTAATATGTCAATTTTATCTTCTGGTTACCTGCTGGCTATCTCTCTTGGGCATCCCTTCAACAACTCAGCTTTATGTGCCTGTGTTGTCAGTCTGTGGAGATTATGGAAAGGTGCCCCCCAAGAACTTCCTAAAATGTTAGCAATGAGCAGTCCTTGTTCTGCTAATACAAAATAACTTGGACAGATCAGCTCTCAGGACAGCAGGACCATGCTAGCGGGATGAGTTTCTAAACCTATCGAGTTAACCTATCAAAATAAAGAACAAAGGGATCAGAGGGGAGTTTTTGGCAAAGCAGGTAGAGCAGACAGATGCACAGGAAATGTATCCAAATGACATCCAGAAGGCCAAATCCCTTACCAACCAGACATGGAGGCTTGCTAGATCTCACTATTGAGATAAACATTCCAAGTCTAATGCATCTAGTACCTTTTGTTTTCACCAGCAAAACCTTTCTCTGTGACATGGCTTCACATGTTGGTCTGCCTCAGAGATACTGTGCTAACCAAATTCTTAAGAATTGCCCATTTCTATGTCACTTCTGGTCCTTAATAACATTTTCAGTAGTGGTTTGACTGACTTGACTTTTACAGTGAATGAATTGACTATGTCTACCTGAATCTCCAGTCCTTGTGACAAGTCAAATACAATACACAAATACACAAAACAGAAATATATACCTCTGTAATTGAGCAAAAAAAACCCCAGATAATAGGACCCTGCCAGCCCCCAGAACCTTTGTACCCCTTCCTTCTCAATTGCTACCCTCTTTTAGCTGAACTTATGATAATCAATTCCTTGTTTATTTGTTTTTTGTAGAATTGCCACCTAAACATACATTCCCTAAAGCTATGGTTCAGTTTTTCCTTTTTTTTTGTTTTTTAACTTTATAGGAATATAAAGATACAATATGTATCCTATACTATCTGGCTTATTTTTGCTTGTAATCTGTGCTCACGAGATTTATCCACACTGTTCCAATAACTATAGCTAATGTATTCATTTTCATTACTGTATAGTACTCTAGTATATGGATAGAACACAATTTATATACTTTATCATAAATAGAACTTAGGGTTATTTCTTCATACTAACAAATGATTGAATGAAAAAAACACCTCTGATTATTTCCTTTTAATGGTCCTATTTCTTTCTTGAATAATCTAAATCTACATGAGATCCTGGTTTTATTTATATTAGCCTATAGAGAAAATGGAAATGTTATGACCAGGATTCTCACCTCGCCTGATTCTAATATTGCCTATTATACATGTTCAGCCTGCTTACATACCCCTTGGCAGAAAACTGTTTACCAGTGAAGAGCTGATGGGAATGAACTGTCAGTCAGGGAAGTACCAGCTGCGGAAGGGGTGGAGAGAAACACTCAAACACCTGCACATAATTAGTCAGGTGTCCACCAGTCACCACAGAGACCCACCCACAGAGTTCTTCTGGGTGCAAGGGGTGGGAAAGGAGAGAGCCGAGTGAGCGGTGGGAGCTGAGAAGTGGAGAGCATAGTGGGAGAGGAAGCAGGGGGAGAAGCTGGGGGAGGAGGGAGCAGTGCTGGGCCAGCAGAGACTGAGGCAGAGACTGTCTTTGCCGCTTGTCCGTAGCTGGGTGACTGCCACAATAAAACTTGGTGTGAGCCCCTTTTAATCCGTTACACTCCGTCCTCGTATTTCAGTCTCATCGAATTCATAGTGAACTTGCCTGGAGCCGCATAGCCCAAACCTGGAAACCATTCAAATGCCCGTTTACAGGAAAATGGATAAACCAACAATATTTTCATACAGTTGACAATAAAAAAAATTAGTTTTTGGCACACGAAACAGTACAGATGAATCTTAAAAACATTGTATTACGAAAAAAGCCAATACCAAAAAAAGCCAGACACAAAAGCAAAAGCATATTTCATTTTAAATGAAGTTTAATAACAGACAAAAATAATCTATGGTGATAGAAATCAGAATAGTGGGGGCATAGGGGCAGGATTTGACAGAAAAGAGCACAAGGCAATTTTCCATAATGATGGGTATTTGCTTTGATATATAGTTGATGGTTACACAGGTATATACATTTATATGCATTCATCAACTGAATACATACATTGTATGCATGTATGAATGAATGTATACGTTCATTAACATGCTTAGATTTTACCATTGGTAAATTATGCCTGGAGAAGTTAAAGGAAAAAAAAATTTAACATTTAGAAGAAAATCGACTAGGCACTATTCTATGCGCTGAAAATATAGCAGTAAATAAAACTCTGTGTGATGAAGAGAAAACAATAATATATCCTTCTACAATACTAAATATTAAATATTTAGTATTAATATTTGTTAATAAATATTAATATTAAAACAATGATACATCCTAAAGAATTATAAACTCCTTTTGATCAAGTAAAACATATAGCCAGTAATATAATTTGAATGGCACTTTTAGAAGCACTCTCTATTGCCTTTTTTTATTACAGCTTAATGTCTTTATTAGTACATTGTCTTAATACACAACCAGTAAATGTTCACTGTAGAAAATATAGAAATCCCAAATAAGCATAAAGAAAATTACCTATAATCCCATCACAGAGAATATTTTCTTTTTATATTGGCTAAATAAGATACTGTTCTACTTTTTGGCTATGTCTGGGGTAACAAGGAGTTTCTAACCATAAATTCCAGGATCCCTTTTTTATCGAAAAATATTCCACTCTAATCAAGTCATCTCTCATTAAAAAACAAAACAAACAAAAAGCAAGGAACTCAACTGGGATTTATTTGCAGCTTTTCACAATAAATAAAGGGAACAAGGATCTAAGGCCACATTTACAAAGTAAATTTCAATGACATTAAAATACTAAGATGGGTAAGACTTGTTTGGCATCAAAGGTCCTTGATCTTAGTCACTAGTTTTTAGAAATTTTCAGTATATAAAGGATCCAAACCTTATAGAAAAAGCAGAGTGAAAAGAAATTCAGTCTTAAGAATAAAGTGTTCTTCAGAGAAGACAAGTAGTGATTCTATAGCATCTTACTAGGCTGATGGACAGTGACTGTAATGGGGTATGTGGGGGGGACTTGATGATGGGGGGAGTCTAGTAACCACAATGTTGCTCATGTAATTGTACATTAATGATACCAAAATTTAAAAAAATGGAATAAAGTGTTCTTATGGGTCCCCAAGGCCTGCAGCAGCATTTCCCAAAGAGGGCTGGGAAAGAGGCCAGTCACTCCGTGCTGCCTATCTAGGAAACAAGCCATATGCCATTTCTCACCCAAGGAACCTCATCATATAGGTAGCAAAGTGATGCTCTTAGAAGTCCTATGACAAAACAAAAACCCTGTTTTTACTGAATATTTTCCAAATTGATTTGGCTACTGAGGCTGCTCTCCTCCACTCCCAACTCAAGTAACGACTAAGAACGTCACAAACTAAGGACACACTTTAGAAACACCAGCATTGTCAGCTCAGCAGGCATGTGGTGATAGTCCCCGTCAGCCTTCTAACCTCATCTCTGCATTCTTCCGCAGACACAACAACCCGCTACCTGCCACCACAGCACAGCCCCTGGCACTCCCTGTATACTCCCCGGTGGCTCACCAAAGCCACACCTTGGTAACTGCCGTTTCCTCAGCATGAATACTCCACTCTCTTGGCCTCCCTCACTGGTAACTCCCTCTGTGTTAGAGTAAAGCGTCTGCTCAGCTCTGCCCTGCCCAGGAGTCATAGGCAAACCTTCTTCTAAGCTGTCATTTACAGACCAATTTTCTTCATTATAGACATTTCCACAATATACTGTAAATTGTCTTCTTGTGTGGCTCCCTACACATAAGTCTAAGTGAGATCCCTCGATGATGGGACTTTTTCCTTTTTGGTTTTTTCACCTAGGCAGATGGCAAATAGGAGATTCTTTTTTTTTTTATAATTTTTTATTTTAACCAAATTTTAGGGGTCAGCACATCTGGAATGCAATGGATAAGCCTCGCCCTGGGAAAACCACCTTTGTGATCATGGTATCTCCCCTGCCAGGTAAGTATAAAATAGGAGATTCTTGACAAACGTTGATTAAATGAATAGTAAATTATAATACACGTTCTTTTCAGGGAGGGGAATCAAAAGGAAATAGCTGTTAGATTAAGGTACCCAGATTCTTATTTCATCAACTAATTTGTGATATTAGAATTCTAGTAAAAGTATCTTTCTGAATGACTCCAAATCTCCCCATTTGTTGTCTAGTGGAAAAGCAAATGGACTTACTGCCACTGAATCATACAACTTAAAAATAGGTAAAGCAGATCATTTTATCTTATATATGTTTTGTCATTATTTTAAAAAAGCAAATGGAAACAGGAAATATTTAGAAGTTTTTCTGATTGTTCAGGGAGGGGAACCCAGTAGACTAATTCAATGACCTATGTTATTTAAGCCAATTTTTTTGGATAGACCAGCAATTTTAAAATGTGCTGAAATTGAAAACAGGGTAAAGAAAATTAAATGAAAATGTTAAAAAAGCAAAGATACATGTTTTTATTATGAAATTAAAACACAAAGAGCCCCTTAATTAGAGAAAATACAGAAGCATTACTGCAAATAACACCCCCATAGTACCACTTAAATTGCAAGGGATAGTTTACAGCTCACATGTGACTATAAAGTAAGTTAACTAGTTCTACAATAAAACACATTCTAATATCACATAAGAACTCTCTACGAAAGAGATTTTTATGTGGCTCATAAGCCTATTTGAAAAGATATACCAATAGAACAAACTTTGATCCATGAAAGATGCCTATAATAACAGATCCCCAGGGCATTTACTGCTCATAAATTTTCTTCAAAGAGGACATTTCTGGTTTTAGAGGAATATGTTGTAACTTTATAGGCAAGCTGCTTCTTTATTCTAGAACCTTAATCAAAGCTCTAGTCTCCATAAGATATGCAGAAAAATCAACTACATTTACACATGATCCATCAGTTCACATGACATAAAGACAGAAGTCAGACACATTCTTTTATTTTTATTGTCCTTAAATGTGAAGCACTTTTTAAATTGCCTTAAGATTTTCCAGGTTTCCCTTATAAAGAAACTATGATGCAAAATGATCAATGAAGAAGAAATCAATACAGTTAATCACATAAAATGTGCCAACCCAAAACCAGAAAAGACACTTTCCTAGGAACAGTCACAACCTAGCAGGTAAAGAACATCTAACAACTTTCTAAAAAATAAAAATTCTACATTTTCTCTGTTGATATCTTCTAGCTGTTATTTCTCTTAATCCAATGTGAAAAAGATAAAGAAAAAAGGTTATATTCATTTACTTTCATTATGTGGCAGGAGACAGTAAGTTTATTATTTCCTGTCACCTTATTTTTATTTAAATGAAGGCCAGGGATTTCTGTGCTTTCAGTCTTTGCCCCATGATCTTCGATAGGCTACACTGAGTTAATGGACCTATTTTTCCCCCTTACTTTTGTAGATAGATAATCCAGGATCGTAAACTAGAAACCAGTTCATCTAGAATGGGCAAGTTCAGCCATGTGGGCCATCAGCTTCTTCCTCTTAGCCTCACTGAGCAATTACTGAAGAGTGGAGCTCCGCAGACACTAACTGGACAGCACTGCCAACCTTTCATTTCTGCTTCTGGATTCTGACCCCTTTAAAGGTTTGGACGGAAGAGGTAAAATTTGGAGGCACCTACGTAAGTAATAAGAAGACTATAAAGTAAAATCTATTTATCAGTCTTGCATGACCTGCCATGCCCTGTCACTCATTATGTGGACATAACTTCCTCCAAATAACTCCAGCATCAAATGCCATTTTTGCTGTTACTCTATTACTGAAGCCTAGTGTTTAGATTCTGACATACAGAGTGGTTAAACAGATCTTCCGCCCACCTCACTGTGCATTCCTCTGCCAGTTCCATGACCCTCTCTCTACAGGATTCTAAACTTGAATTTCTGACTCATCCCTCTGTTGATTTTGTGGAGTTGACAGTTTTCCAGTCTGGGCTGCTGTCCCAGCCTATCCCTCACACCTTAATCAACTACCCCTAGACCTGACTTCTGACATGCCAAACTTATACCAACCAGCCTACCTTCTAGATGACCCAGTTCCAGACACTGGCAACACTGGCCTGACACTTTAATTTCTAGACTGGATGTTCCACAAAATAATGGGTATGAAGTTATTTTGCAATAGTGCTCTAAGCTATTTCCTGAGGTAGGAGAAAAGACATTTGCATAGCCAAAGACTCGGACTTGATCGTCAGGATCCTATACCAAGAGAAAGATTCAGAATCTCCGGATAGTATCACCGGAGTGATGGTGAGAGAAGATATAGGACAGCATGAATAGTCTTTACCATCTTAGCAGAAACTAAGTATGTATATGATAGTTCTCTCAACCCCTACCTACAACCCATGGGCAGAAGCAGAACGTTGGAAACTTACAGACTTCTGTCTAGGTTGGTGGAGCATGTCTCTCTCTATTAGAATTATATTTGATACCAAAAATTAGTAAGCTATTCAGGCTAGTTGGACCCATGATTTTAATTAAATAATTATGTATTATTCAAACTGATGAAATATGACTTCAAAAAGAATTGTTTCTATGATAACTAAGTTGAATACCTTGGGAATCCTTTATAAAGGTAGGTTTGCCAAGAAAAATGCTGTTGAATTAGGTGAGTAGAAGACAACTACAAAAAAAATAAGAGGGAAATATATAAAAATCCAGAATGCTACACTCAGAAGAGGTTTTAAGCTCTAGTAACATAAGATTGTTATTTGCTATAAAACAATACATCTCAAAATACATTATGCCCATATGTTTCTATGTGATTATATGAACATGGAGAGAGAGATGGAATTGTAAATATGGATTTCCTGTTTTTGGATTATTTTGTTTTGAAAGCAGTTATGGGGGATACTGGAAGGAAACAAAGACTAAAAAAACGTTACACAATAAATAATATTTATAAAGACAATTATGAAAGGCTGGTCATTAAAACATAATGGTGGTTATCTTGGAGCAATTTTAACTTTCTTTCAAACATTTTTTTGTATGTAACTATTTTACAATGAGCATTATTATTTTACTTAATCACAAGAAAAATGAAGCTATTTTTCACCTTTTTTTCTATTAAAAGAGAGAGGGAAAAAAAAACCACTATGAAATTTTAGGGAAAAATTAATGGCCAGATATTGCACAAAAATCACTCTTGATCCTTGCTGACCTACTGTTCATCAGGAGGGAAAAGACTGCAGTGAACCATCTCCACCACCCGACTCCCAGTACCTAAAAGTCCATTCTTCAGAGAACCAAGGGAACCTGTTTGAAATCGCTCACACTCCCAGCTGGCAGCACTTGAGCTTAGCTCCATACTTTCTTGTCCATCTCTATCTGCACTATTTCGATAGAAAATTAACATTGACTTTTATACATCTATAGCACGGAGACCTACTTATAATTCCAAATCAGCTTGCCTTCTGGTGGATTTTCAGTGTTTAACTCTGGGACAATGCTTCATTTAAGCAATTTCTGTCACGTGTTATAGTTTATTCGTACGAGCAATGCATTAGCCTTTGGCTTTCTAACAGGTGGGACGCATCAGATCGAAAGGTGTCAACTGCAAGGGTTAGGAGACTTTAAGTGCCAATGATAAATCCCCAAGTATTTGAGAAAAAAAAAAATCCTAAGGAAATCTTGATTTTTTTTAAAAGCTCACTTGAAAAGAAAAATGTAATAGGACACACGTTCTATGAGAAAAATTATAAGTTCATTACAATGCAAACTAATGTTTCAGCAAGATCTGGGGACTAGAGAGAAGAATCCAGCTTTACCATGTTCCAGCAATTCTTTGGAGATTTTGGGAAGTGAACATTCATTTATTCTTGAACATTTTTTCTAACATATTTTTCCCTTTGTCAATAAATCTCAATTTTCAGACTTCAGTACTGTTTGGGAAAAAAGGCCACCCTCCTATGGTCTATTCTTCTCAACTAATTCAATTATTTATTAGGTAAAATAGCAATTATCACTTTCATATATGGTGAGTATCAGATACTTTACCTAATGTTAAGTCACACACGAGGGAATCCAGGCTCACTGAACTGAACCAAAGCTTGTCTGTTTCTGTTCACACACATCTGGTACCTCCTAGATTCTAGGTGACAGCAGGTACAGTGTACCCAAGACAGAGAGATCAATCTTCTAATCCTCTGCTTTTGCTACGAGCTCAATTAATCAAAATCTACCTGCATAGTAGGTTCTAAAATACTAGGTTTACTTTGAAAGAGTTCCATCACCTTGGTAGCGATCTATAACTGTTTATCTCTAAACATTCCCAGGATGACTTAAATAAAAGTAGCCTATTCTTGAGTTGCTATAAACTGGCACCAATCTTCCATGTCCGCAGCCATCCACTCCAAGTTAAAAGGATCATGGCTGAAAAGAAACCTTCCAGATGTGGTACTTTAGTTCATACCAGACTATAATGGAAGCTGTTTTGTTAAGAGGCTCCTGGTGGTAGAAATAGGACTGCTTCTCAGGGCTGCTGCCTTTGGCTTATGCAAGAGTCCTGACACATACGGATCCAGCCTGTCTCACTTCAGGGCTCTCCTCATCCTGTCTTAATAATTCACTGGGTTTTACTTTCACTTCCACCCAAACATACACACCACACCAATGTATCACTAGGAGTTGTTATTACTATATTTAATAGTTGATGTCAAGATCATGCATTCTAAGCCCATTGAAAAATGCAGTTAGTTCTCCCTAGAAAGAAAATATGGTTAATTCCATTTACTTCTCCTAAAAGTAATAATGAGGCTATTCAGAGGCTGTACACTCTGTAATGCACAAGACCAGAGCTTTGAATTTCATGCTGTCCAAAGGAGAAGTCAAACACAAAAAATCAGCCAATTCAGCGGGATTACATAGTTTGCAAATTATCTGCTTTCCATTTGTCTTCTCTATTTATCACAAAGACAGGCAATGTAATAGGTGGAAGAATTCCAAACTTGGGCCTCAGGATTCCAGGATTCTAGACCTGGCTTTAACATTAATCCATCATATGACCACAGGCAAGTGCCTTAACTTCTCTGGTCATAGTTTCCTTATGTGTGAAAAGGAAAGAAAGATAAACACACAACTTCTAAGACCTCTCTTCCAGTCTGGTTTCCACCTTGAAGCTCACTGATTCAACCCAGAACAATGCTTCCCTGCTTTAAACTTTTACTTGGACTAAGCGTGAATTTTTTTTATCATTGTCCAACATCCCCATTAGAAAAAGATTACTCTGTTACAGGAATAACCAAACAACCGCTCTAATTTTTCCCCAGTCATATTGAGATATAATTGACATGCACCATTGTATTAGTTTAAGGTATAAAACACAGTGATTACATATATGTATGTGTATATATATGTGTGTGTTTATATATGTAGCAAAATGATTACCACTAGTTAACATCCATCACTTCATATAGCTACAATTTTTTTTCTTGTGATAAGAACTTTTAAGATATAGTCTCTAAGCAACTTTGAAACAGACAATTCAGTATTGTTAACTATAGTCATCATACTGTACATTACATCCCCAGAATTTATTTATCTTATACCTGGAAGTTTGTGCCTTTTGACTGCCTTCCCCCATTTGCCCCACCGCCAGCCAGCAGCCAGAGTTCTGTTCCTGTGAGTTTCTTTTCTCTAGATCCCACCTCGTGAATGAGTTCATACAAGTGCAACACATACAGAAGTGAGGAGGCAGGAGAGATGGAGCACTACCAACTTCTGCGTGTGATGAAATTTGTGGTTATTTGATGCTGTTGACAAAGGTTATTAGACTGTTCAGAATTACAAATGAGGTTAGAAGTACTACTAGAGATTAAGCAGATTCTATTTCACAATAATTAACAAGGATAGAAAATGAAGCATGCTAAATCACATCAGCAATTTCCTTTGGCTCTTTTTGGTATACCAGCCAGAATCCGAGTCATTCTTCCTGCGTATCCTCTTCCCGAGCCCCTGAAGGGGAGGAGAGCTTTAGTCATCCGCAATTAATGACTCGTTGAATTTTCTAAGCCATGATCACCTTTCATCTAAGTATCTCTAAGAACTTCTAAGTATTAATTATAACAACACTGTCCTGAAATAATTTTTGGCTGTGCTTAAGATTCCATGCCCTCCTTTTTGTTATCCTTTTTAGGTATAGAGCCTAGAAAAAAAAAATCCTAGAAGGTTAGAAGAGGAACAGATGTTAAAACTCATCAAGCCTCACCCTCATTTTACGGATGAGGTTTTGAGACGACAGAGGTAAAGAGACTTGCCTGATGTCACCTACCTAGTCAGGAAGCTGACTGAGCATACAAAGAACCATGGTCTGCTCTCCAGAGCCCCACTTGAGATCATGTCAAAATAACATATTTCACAATAAGTTTCTACCCATTCACCTAAATTATCTTTAAAAATTAATTTATAGATAATTTCCTTAGCAACAAGGCCAGCATATAGGTGGGAATGCCTGCTGTCATATAATGATCAATCTGGGAGCCTAAATAAACTTTCCTGCCTGAAATTTTTAATATTTGTGTTACCCTCTGAAAATTAAGGTAATTAAGACAAGGTAATCATCTCTGTGATGAGTCATTTGCACACCATTTTTGGAGTTGGATGAGATGAACTGTGTTCAAATCCAAGCAAGCAGCCCCCAAACGTCAAAAACTCCATAATATCTAGCTAGTCACATTGAAACCTGGGTGCAAACATTATATTACCTGTAAGCAGTCACAATAACTGGTCAAATATCTTTTTTGTTGTTTTGTTTAAGTGCCCTGTAGCGCCCACAGATCTCTGGGAAACAGCAGGCCACTGGGGTGGGAAGTGAGGACACTGCTGTATGAGCGAGGAAAAAAATAAAAGAATACTGAGAGGACATCTAAGACATTTTAATTCACAATATGGCATAGGTCTGGCCCTCAAGTGCCACACTGATCTCAGGGGAAGACCACACTGACATGGTTCAGAGTTGGGCATTAAGAATCAGACAGACCTGGTGAGTAGCCTCGAGACCCTGGGCTTGTTACTTTACCTCCTTAAGCCTCAGTTTTCTCATCCACAAACTGGGAATAAGTGGACCTCCCCCCCCATAGAACTGTTGGGAGAATTAAGAAGAGAGATAATACAAGTAAACGTATCAATTATTAGGTACTTAGGAAGTACTCAGAAAATTCACTCAAGCTTGCTTCAGAACAGTTGGCCCATCTTCACTCCAAGTGTTTAACCCTAATGGCTGTGAAGAGCAAAGACATTCATGAGACATTCCCTAAAGGATATTATTTTCCCTTCCCTTCTGGAAAACCATCTTTAGAAGTTAACATAGGCTAGCCTGTCCCTTTCAGATTTTGTATTTGAAGGTACAGGGCTTATACTAATTCTTCTGTCCACCATTATTTTTTATTTCCTCAGAGACATTCAGAAAATGCAGTGAAACTGTAGTGACCTGGGTCACATTTGAGCATCTAATCTGAATACATCATTCTTTGTCTCTACCATTATAATGTCTTTGCTTTCTACCTTTTTACTTCAGTCTGCCTCACTAGGCTCTCCAGCTTACCAAAGAAAACACAGATAATCAAAAAGGAATGAAAAAAAAAGAGTAATAGTTGAGGATACAAATAAGCAGAGTTAATAGAACCCAAAATCTGGAAGTTTTCTAACCTAAAAATAAGGATCTCTATGGGATAAAAGTGTACCCTTTTTGGTTATCTTGTGTCTTGTACAATGTCACAAGAGTGCATTCTTGGTAATATGTATGGTAATGTCCAAAAAAGCACAGAAATCCATTTTATAGAGCTCATAGGAATATTCCTTTACTACATTTTTTTGAGATACTCAATTTAATTTAGATTTGCTGGAGTTACTTAACAGAAATGATACCAGGAGATCTGTTTGGTTAATGTTCTGCCAAAAAAAAAGAATTGGCTTTCCACTTAGATTTATCAAAGTTGTACTCCAAATTGGATAAGACAGAGTTTTATATTGGCAGAATATTAGGTCAGGTATTCCTTACATAAGTTATCAGTAGGCTGAAATAATCAAAATCACTTCAGAACTCAATAAATTTTATTGCAAATCGAAGTAAGCATTACATTTAGCCTGTCTCCTCTTTTGTTCTCATGCGCCATCTAGTGTTACTTAAGGGAATATTTAGCTAATTCTCTAAATATTTCGCTAAATCCTAGCTGGGAAGATGAAAGCTTTAGTCTAGAAAGAGGTCACCTAGTCCAAACCCCTACCCTCAGTTTGATATGAAGCTGACTCATTGACTTCCCAAGGTGAAATATGCTAGTTTCTGAGAGACATGGGATTAGATTTTATTCTGGGATAATGGGGACATTCTCTGTAATACCCTGTTGACTGACTACCGTTTATCATCGATTAACATATGCAGCAGCACAGAACTGAGATATACACAGTATTAATTATAGAAATTTAGATATCACAGTGACTTTGGAGAATAAAGAACTCTGATTTGCGAGAAGTTTTATAATTCATTCAGACTCAGTTCCATCTTCATTAAAATGGGCATCGTGTCTATCATTATCCTTTTATCTATCCCAAAGGGTCGTTACGGCAGGAAAAAAAAAGGGGACAAGCCCCTAGTACGATTTATGATCCATGGAAGTAGTCAATTAGTGGCAGCCATGTTTACTGTTGTATGAGTAATCCTTATAAAACGGGGTTCTTGAAGCCAAAACAGGCTTACCTCAAAGATTGTGTTTGCTTCCAGACCACTGCAATAAAGCAAATATCACAATAAAGCAAGTCAAATGAATTTTTTGGTTTTCCAGTTCATATAAAAAGTACATTTATACTGCATTGTAGCCTATTAAGTGTACAATAGCATTGTGTCTAAAAAACGTACATACCTTAGTTTAAAAAATACTTTATTGTTGAAAAAAGATGGCGGCATGAGAGGTGAGACAGAGGCTTCCTCCTAAAACTGCATATAATATGAAAATATAACTAATACAACTACTCTTGAAAGAACAACAGGAAAGAGGACTGCACCAACTGCATACACCTGGAGACAAGAGCAGCCCTCACAGAAAAGGGTAACGTACTAAAGCTGTGGCCCTGCGAGATCCAAGCCCTTCCCCCACTCCAGCTCACCAATGGGAGGAAGAGAAACGGAGCAAGGAGGGAGTGGAGATGTGGGACTGCTGTATACCTAACTCCGGAGATCTGCTCTGGGAGCACAAACCTACATTTCACGGTGCTTGCTTGATACTCTCATAATTAGGGGGTTGGAAAGCTAAGACAGGCAAAATTTCCTGGAGAGACTAAGTTTCCAGCTGCTTGTGGAAAGCAGGGATCCATATCCAGCTGCTCTGGGACAAAAGAAAGGCAGGCAGTCTGAGAGACTTTCTAACAAAGAAGCCCTTAGCAAGAGGGCTGCTAAAGGGGCAAGGATTGCACAGAGCTTACTGCTCAGTAGAAAGGACAGGTAGACAAGATTGTCTGGGTGCACTCTGTCCAGCAGGTTGGGAGCTTTCATGATCTTCAGGTGCTCCAGCTCCCTGGCTGGCTACACAGCTCCAAGAACCCCTTCTGTGACAGGCAGACTAGTGCACCTTTCTCCTGGCCAGCCACACCGGGCTTGCAAACCAGGAAACCCTACCCTGGCGTTAGGCCAGCCAGAGGGAAGATCTGTCTACAGCAACTAAAAACGCAAAGCACAGAGGCTTATACCTGTGTGTTCGGCCTGCTGGTTCAGGCAATGGACACAGGCATAGCAGCTGGGAAGCAGGAAACAGCTTTTTCCTCCCCCCAGGCACCAATACCACTCCCCCTGCAACCCCCGACATTGCTTCAGGGGCTGAGCAGCTCCAGAGAGTAGAGCTTCTGGGCACTAGAGGGCGCCATACACAAATATGAAACGCCAAAGGAGCCTGGTCCAGAGTAAAATTATAAATACAACTCCTAAGAAACATTTAAATGATATGGACCTCATGACTCTCCCTGAAAGGGAGTTCAAAATAAAAATCATTAACATACTCATGGAGGTATGGAAAGATATTCAAGAACTCAGGAATGAATTCCGGTTGGAGATCCAATCATTGAAGAGCACAATGGATGGTGTTAAAAGCAGATTGGATACGGTGGGGGAGATGATAAATGAAATAGAAACTAGAGAAGAGGAATACAAAGAAGCTGAGGCACAGAGAGGAAAAAGGATCTCTAAGAATGAAAGAATATTGAGAGAACTGTGTGACCAATCCAAACGGAACAATATTCGCATTTTAGGGGTACCAGAAGAAGAAGAGAGAGAAAAGGGGATAGAAAGTGTCTTTGAGGAGGTAATTGCTGAAAACTTCCCCAATCTGGGGAAGGAGATATTCTCTCAGGCCATGGATGTGCACAGATCTCCCAACACAAGGGACCCAAGGAAGACAACATCAAGACATATAGTAATTAAAATGGCAAAGGTCAAGGATAAGAACAGACTATTAAAAGCAGCCAGGGAGAGAAATAAGATCACATACAAAGGAAAACCCATCAGGCTATCATCAGACTTCTCAGCAGACACCTTACAGGCCAGAAGGGAGTGGCATGATGTATATAATACAATGAAGCAGAAGGGCCTTGAACCAAGATTACTTTATCCAGCAAGATTATCATTTAAATTTGAAGGAGGATTAAACAATTCCCAGATAAGCAAAAGCTGAGAGAATTTACCTCCCACAAACCATCTCTACAGTGTATTTTGGAGGGACTGCTATAGAGGGAAGTGTTCCTACAGATTAATAGCTGTCACCAGAGGTAATAAAACCACAGTAAAGAAAGTAGAACAGCTAATTACTAAGAAAATGTAAAATTAAATGAACTATCCCCAAAGTCAATCAACGGATAGACAAACAGTACAGAATATGATACCTAATATTAAAGAATGGAGGAGGAAGAAAAAGGAGGAGGAAAAAAAAAGAACCTTTAGATTGTGTTTGTAATAGCATTTTAAGTGAGTTAATTTAGACTCGTAGATAGTAAGGAAGTTAACCTTGAACCTTGGTAACCACGAATCTGAAGCCTGCAATGCCAATAAGCACATACCTATCCATAATCACCCTAAATATAAATGGACTGAATGCACCAATCAAAAGACATAGTGTCACTGAATGGATAAAAAAAACAAGACCCATCTATATGCTGCCTACAAGAGACTCACTTTAAACCCAAAGACATACACAGACTAAAAGTGAAGGGATGGAAAAAGACATTTCATGCAACTAATAGGGAGAAAAAAGCAGGAGTTGCAGTACTTAGACAAAATAGACTTCAAAACAAAGAAGGTCACAAGAGACAAAGAAGGACATTGCATAATGATAAAGGGGTCACTCCAACAAGAAAATATAACCATTATAAATATCTATGTGCCCAACACAGGAGCACCTACATATGTGAAACAAATACTAAAAGAATTAAAGGGGGAAATAGAATGCAATACATTCATTCTAGGAGACGTCAACACACCACTTACTCTGAAGGACAGATCAACCAGACAGAAAATAAGTAAGGAGACAGAGGCACTGAACAACACAATAGAACAGATGGACCTAACAGAAATCTACAGAACTCTACACCCAAAAGCAGCAGAATACACATTCTTCTCAAGTGCACATGGAACATTTTCAAGAATAAATCATATACTAGGCCACAAAAAGAGCCTCGGTAAATTTAAAAAGATTGAAATTGTACCAACCAGTTTCTCAGACCACAAAGATATGAAACTAGAAATGAATTACGCAAAGAAAATGAAAAATCCCACAAACACATGGAGGCTTCACAACATGCTCCTAAATAATCAATGGATCAATGACCAAATAAAAACAGAGATCAAGCAATATATGGAGACAAATGACAACAATAACTCAACACCGCAAAATCTGTGGGACTGATAATATGGGTAAATGTAGTAACCACATTGTTTTTTCATGTGAAACCTTCATAAGAGTGTATATCAATAATACCTTAATAAAAAAATATTGTTAAAAAGATGCAGATGTAATGTTGGGGGGGCACGGGGAGGGCAGTACAACTCAGAGAAGACAAGTAGTGATTCTATAGCATCTCACTACGCTGATGGACAGTGACTGTAATGGGGTTGGTGGGGGGGACCTGATGAAGGGGGTAGTTTAATAACCATAATATTGCACATGTAATTGTAGATTAATGATAATAAAATAAATTATATTAAAAAAAAGATACTAGCTATCATCTAAGCTTTCAGCGAGTCACAGTCTTTTTGCAGGTCCTGCCTCCTTGTTGATGCCTGCTTGCGCTGATCAGAGTGGTGGTTGCTGGAGGTTGGGTGCCTGTGGCAATTTCCTAAAATAAGAGAACAATGCCACATGGACAACACAGTTTCTGTAGCCTGCGATGCTGTTTGAGAGCATTTTATCCACAGAACTTCTTTCAAAATTGGAGTCAATCCCCTGAAAACTTCCTGCTGTTTTATCAACCAGGTTTATATAACATCCTAAGTCATTGGTTGTCATTTTTTGACAATCTTCATAACATCTTCCTAGATTTTACCTTAAGAAACTACTTTCTTTGCTCACCCATACGAAACAACACTCATCCACTCAAGTTTTATCATAAGATGCAACAATTTAGTCCCATCTTCAGGCTCCACTTCTAGTTCTCTTGCTATTCCTACCACATCTGCAGTTACTTCCTCCACTGAACCCATCAAAGTCATCCATGAGGGTTGGAATCAACTTCTTCTTTCAAATGCCTTTCATGTTAATATTTTGACCTCATGAATCACAGATGTTCTTAATGGTATCTTAAAATTGGGAATCCTATCCAGAGGTTTTCAATTTACTTTGCCCAGATCCATCAGAGGAATCACTACCTTATAAAATGTATTTCTTAAATAGTAATACTTAAAAGTCAAAAGTACTCATTGATTCATAGGCTTCAGAACGGATATTGTGTTAGCAGGCATGAAAACAACACGAATCTCGTTATCCATCTCCAACAAAACCCTTGGGTGAGCAGGTGCATTGTCATGAGCAGTAATATTTTTAAAAGAATCTTTCTCTGAGTAGATCTCAACAATGGGCTTAAAATATTCAGTAAACCGTGTTATGAACAGATGTGCTGTCATCTAGGTTTTGTTGTTACATTTAGAGAGCACAGGCAGAGTAGATTTAGCATAATTCTTAAGGGCCTTAGGAGTTCAGAATGGTAAATGAGCACCAGCTGCACTACGCCTAACAAGAGAGTCAGCTTGTCCTTTGAAGTCTTAAAGCCATGTAGGTGTTGACTTCTCTCTAGCTATGAAATTCCTGGATGGTATCTTTTTCAAATAGAAGGCTGTTTTATCTATTTTACCTACAAAGTGTATCGGCTGTTTGGCAGAGCCGCCTTCACTAATTATCTTCTGGCCAACTTGCTGCTTCCCGTGCACTCTTCTGTTATGGAGACGGCTTCTTGCCTTGCCCCTCATGAACCAACCCCTCCTAGCTTCAAACATTTCTTCTGCAGCTTCCTCACCTCTCAGCCTTCACGGAATTGAAGAGATTAATTAGGGCCTTGCTCTGGATTAGGTTTTGGTTTAAGGAAATGTGGCTGGTTTGATCTTCAATCCGGACCATTAAAACTTTCTCCATAACATCAATAAGACTCTTTCACTGTCTTATGATTGTGTGTTTACCAAAGCAGTACTTTTCACTTCTTTCATGAACTTTTCCTTTGCATTCACAGCTTGGCTAACTAGCTCAAGAGGCCCGGCTTTCAGCCTGTCTGGCCTTTCAACATGACTTCCTCGCTAAGCTCAATCATTTCTAGCTTTTGATTTAAAATGAAAGACCCGCAAGTCTTCTTTTCACTTGAACACTTAAAGGTCATTGTAGGCTTATTAACTGGCCTAATTTCAATATTGTGTCAGGGAATATGAAGTACCGAGGAAAGGCAGAGAGACAGGTGAACAGCCAGTTTGTGGAACAGTCAGAAGACACCCAGCATTCATCAGTTAAGTTTGCTGTCATATGTGCCTGGTTTGTGGTGCCCCAGAACAAGTACAGTGGTAACACTGGAGATCACTGATCACAGATCATAACACATGATAAAATTTTGAAATACTGTGAGAATTACAAAAATGTGACACAGAGACATGGAGTGAGCAAATGCTGTGGGAAAAGTGTTGCAGACAGACTTGCTCAAAGCGGGGTTGCCACAAATCTTCAATGTGTAAAAAAATGCAGTATCTGAGAAGCACGATCAAACCAGGTATGCCCATACTTGGCTGGCTCAGCGCCCAGCTGCGCAAATCAGATACGGATTTATACAGTAGCTGAAGTCCCTTTCCTCTACTAAGAATTCTCCTCCAGTGGGTTTGTGCTGAGTACAGTGGGTGAGAGCAGCGGCTCTCCAACTGACAGGCGGGGCCCAAAGCCCTGCTTCTCCACCTACCAACCCAGTGACCTCAGACTTTCCACGTGACTTCCCTGTGGTGAAATTTCAGTATCTGTCATATAAGGATAATGACTATACCTATCACGTGGGTTTTTTGTTTGTTTTTGGTGAGATCAAATGTGTTGCTATAGGTACCTGGCACATAGCACGTGCTATTTATCTGATGTTTGAAGTATTAGCAATCATTTAAAGCAAAATAAAACAGACGTCATTCACTTGGTAGAAGTACTAATAACACTGCTGTAGAACTAGTAACTGATATTTAACTAAGCCTAAATTTTCAAGAAAAAGACTGACAATCTACAGGTTGATTTGCTTAATCAGAAATAACTAGGAAAATGTCTACAGTTTAGGTATTTTAAATATATATTGTTTAGAAATGTTATATTCTTGAAAGATCTGTTTTGGTTTTAACAATAATCTTCCCTGCTTCGTCTCTCTATGCTCCACCCTGTGCTGTGTGCTTGTGGTTATTACGTCACTTAATCCCCAGGACAACACTTTGATTGGGGTGGGCAGGACCGCTTTCCAGACTGTACAGATAAGGAACTGAATTCTTAGAGAAATTAAGTAACTTGACCAAGTCCATAAAGATAGTACTGTGAAAACAAAACCCAGATCCCAATCCAGGACGTTTATAACCACTACGTTAATTGGCCTCTCCACTTATAAATGGTTGAAACTGTCCTGTAAATACTTCAAAGTGAAATAATCCCCAGATCCTAAGGCAAATTGCTTAACTTCTCTAAGTCTCAGTTTTCCTTAGGTATAAAATGTGAGTGAATGGATCAAATGTCCAAGAAACTCAAAACTCTGGAATTTAAAGCAAATATTTTTACTTCATAAACAAATTGTGGATTTACCAGCTAGATTTAAAATTTAATATATGTACTCATGATTTTTCTATTGGGTTCTTTAATTATTTGGTGTTTTAAAAATTTCAAATAGAGTTTAGATTTGATATTATCTCATTCAGAATTTAAAAGGTATAGGATATCTATTCTTACATAACATGTTATTTAAAATGTATATAACATTAACTCTGGTCATTTTAATGATACCCAAGTTTTCTATAGGATTAATGAAACAATTATTCCACAGGGTCCAACTTCTCAAAATGTACAATATATTAAGTCTATGACAAAAATATGAAATATTATAAAACCTACTTCTTGATTAATTCCATGTATTCTTTTCTTCTATAATATTTAAATATGTAATGTTAAAAATGCCATCTGTTTAATTGTTTACCCATCAGCCAATCCCAATTTCTTTATTTCAGTAAACACAGAACAGGGGGGAAAATCTGCCACAAGTCAGCCTGAATGTAAGTAGAAAGAAACATCATCTGCTGGCATTTTGTTTTTATTTTCCTCAAGTCAACCAATCATGTAAGAAAAAGGAAGATGGTAAGATTAGTGCAAGCACACTTTGTTTAGCACTCAGGCAACACACATCCGACAACTAGAAAGGGGCTTTGTGCTATGACAGCACTGACATCAGAGACAGTGCTGACCCCAGTCTGAGCGCCCATGAATCACACCGCTCACCACGCCCCTTCTGTGGCCTGGCCAAGATTGTGAATTCAGTAGTGATCCTCCAGAAAACTAAGCCTGTGACAAATTAACATGTTAGTGCAGTAATCACTCTTGGTGTAGATGGGGAGGCCACCCACGTCCCTGACCACAATGTAAGGTCTGCCACTTCTCACATCCCCCTCTGGTTGCCCCCCTTTAGGAGTAGATCTCATCTTCCCGTGGCTGAGAAGAGGCCAGCAGACCGCAGCAAGCTGGTACTTTATGCTGCAGCACAGTTTGTAGGGCCAACCTTCCCCTCATAGTTTGGGAGTTGGCAAGCATGACCGCACAAAGAATCACATCCCTTCCGATGAGACATAAGAAATCAGACAGATGGTAGCTCCACTGGTATCACACAGTATCATCCTGGACTTGGGTGTGTTGTACTTACTGTCAGCCTGGCTTTTTCCCGTTGTCTCCTAAATTTCACTTGATGTCATCTGGAACAGTCCTTTTTGTTGACAAATCAGAAACCTACCTTCACGGCTGGGCCCAGATCTGCAGGTCTGTAGACCACAGTCCAGACACAGGCATGAGACTCATCTATGGAGGTTCTGAAATACACAGACTCCTGACCTTTGTTCTCAGGAAATTTGGATCCAGGAAGATGCAAGTGGGGCCAGGGAATCTATATTTTTTAAAAGTTTATTCACTACCATCATTCCTACCCAACCACTCCACCATCACCTCACTGTATCTGAAGCATATTCATTTTGGGAACCCATCAACTTAGACCACATGCCTATGAGCACTGAGAAAGCAACCATAAACTGTTCTCATTTTGCTCTCAGAACAAGGGGAGGATTCATTCATCTGCACATCAGAAGCCACACTAAAAATCTGCCCAGAAATAAAGATAAATAAGATACAGTTCCTGTGGGCAGGACTGACTTCATTACCATAGAGAGCAGTGAAAAATAAAAATTGGGGGGCGGGGGGAGTACCTTGTTCAAAAGTATTAAGCGTTTCAAGACAGCAACAGCTGAGCAATAAACCAAGCATGGGGTCTGTCCAAGTGTGGGCAAAGCATATTAATTCGGAGGGCCCACGGACCTAGATGTCATGCCTCCAAGCAAAGCAAAAGCCGTAGGAAGTATTTCGTTTTGCTCTCAAAACCTGGAGAGCCTTCAGCTATGCCCATGACACTGGCCTGCTTGGGCACAAAGAGAAATTTAGTACATTCTCAGCTGAGGAATGAAGCTCAGACAGCAAAAAGTTATGAGCTAATCAAAAAATTATTATTAAGAGTCTCCATTTCAAACAATTCTTCTGGTTGAATAACTAGTCCTTACACTCGCAAGTAGTATCCTTAAACTAGTAACAACCACAGTCTAATGAATTACTAGTCTCTAATATTTTGGGGTTTCCTTGGGTGCTATTGCCTTCCAGAAGCTATCAAAATTAATCCTGAGAAATAAAAGCTCTTCTTTGTAGAGCTCACTGAGGCATAAACAAGTGATATCTATGGATTCCTGAAAAGGAAAGAAGTCTTCATTTCTACTTAACTCACAACAGCTTCTAAAATATCCCTCTTAATCTTTTAATGAAATGCAAAAGCAAAAAACAGTGTGAAAATGTTCACTCAAGACAGCCAGCTTGAAACTTGAATTAATCCAAATGCACTTAATAAATGAGCTCTTCCATACTTCACAACATTATTCTCGTTAAACCATTTGTCAAACTCACATGCTGAAGGTTCATGTTGGTAATCATCATGATGCCAAAATATAGAATTATGTAGTGTAAGAAGTTGACAGCTGGTTTATAGTATGGATTTGGGGATTCATCAACCAAAATCTTGGTATTTATTCCTAACCTTAAAAAAAAAAGGTGCAGAACAAAAGCATGACTGAAATGCTTGCCCTTCATAAACACAGCACCCCAGAGTTCCTTGTATGGCTCATGATTGTCGCGGTGACTGCATTAGCTGCCAACGTGCCAAAGATTTGATTCTTCTAAATTTACTATCTCGTGGTTATTTTGCCTTATTTGTATTCTAACCTAATACTCAGCTTCAGAGCATAACAAATAGCAATCAACAAAATTAAAATGAACACAGCTATATGGTATGCTGAAACTGTGGCAGGGGAGAAATAAGGTCTCTAAACAAAATCACATACAGAGCAACGGAGCTTTATATTGTTTAAAAACACCTACCCAGATGTTAAGGAATGCTTTGTCTCTGCACACGCAGGAGAAAAGAGCCAGGAAAGGCCTCTCTTGTGCCATTTCTAGGAGCCGCTTACTTTTTTTTTTAAGGTATCACTGATATACACTTTCATGAAGGTTTCACATGAGAAAAAATGTGTTTACTACATTCACTCATATCATCAAGTCCCCCCCGTATCCCATTGCAGTCACTGTCCATCAGTGTAGTAAGATGCCACAGAGTCACTACTTGTCTTCTCTGTGCTACACTGTCTTCCTCATGACCCACCCCACATATTATGTGTAGTAATCATAATACCCCTCAATCCCCTTCCTCCTCACTCACCACTCGCCCTCCCCCACCCCTCCCACTTGGTAACCACTAGTCCCTTCTTGGAGTCTGTGAGTCTGCTGTTGTTTTGTTCCTTCAGTTTTGCTTCGTCATTATACTCCACATATGAGTGAAATCATTTGATACTTGTCTTTTTCCGCCTGGCTTACTTCACTGAGCATAATACCCTCCAGCTCCATTCATGTTGTTGCAAATGGTAGGATTTGTTTTCTTCTTATGGCTGAATAGTATTCCATTGTGTATATGTACCACCTCTTCTTTATCCATTCATCTACTGATAGACACTTAGGTTGCTTCCATATCTTGGCTATTGTAAATAGTGCTGCAATAAACAAAGGAGTACATATGTCTTTTTGAATCTGAGAACTTGTTTTCTTTGGGTAAATTCCTAGGAGTGGAATTCCTTTGTCAAACTGTATTTCTATTTTTAGTTTTTTGAGGAACCTCCATATTGCTTTCCAGAATGGTTGAACTAATTCACATTCTCACCGGCAGTGTAGGAGGGTTCCCCTTTCTCCACATTCTTGCCAGGATTTGTTGTTCCTAGTTTTTTAGATATTGGCCATCCTAACTGGTGTGAGGTGATATCTCATTATGGTTTTTATTTGCATTTCCCTGATAATTAGTGATGAGGAGCATCTTTTCATGTACCTGTTGTCCATCTGAATTTCTTCTTTGGAGAAGGGTCTGTTCATATCCTCTACCAATTTTTTAATTGGGTTATTTGCTTTTTGGGTGTTGAGGCATGTGAGTTCTTTATATATTTTGGATGTTAACCCCTTGTCAAATATGTTATTTAAAAATATATTCTCCCATACTGTAGGATGCCTTTTGTTCTGTTCACGGTGTCCTTTACTGTACAATTTGATAAAGTCCCATTTGTTCATTTTCACTTTTGTTTCCCTTGCCTGAGGAGATGTGTTCAGGAAAAAGTTGCTCACGTTTATATTCAAGAGATTTTTGCCTATGTTTTCTTCTAAGAGTTTTATGTTTCCATGACTTACATTCAGGTCTTTGATCCATTACTTTTGTGTGTGGGATTAGACAATAATCCAGTTTCATTCTCTTGCATGTAGCTGTCCAGTTTTGCCAACACCGGTTGAAGAGGCTGTCATCTCCCCATTGTAAGTCTATGGGAGCCGCTTACTTTTAAACTTGCTATCGTGAAACCATGGAAGGGTGTTGGAATGTGAGCTGTTCATGCCCCTCTTCAAAATAAAACCTCCCTCACTTTCAAGAAAAGTGGAAATGGAAATTATCAAATATAGAATTACAATTAATTTTACACAGTGAAAACAAAATTTACAAGTGAACACATCAAATTTTGTAGGGTAAAAAAGAATTTTGCTGAATTGAACAGTGTACGTTTTGAACTATAGTTTAACTGAAGTCCACTAATTAATGTACATAATAAATGTTCTACAATTTTTCTACAACTGAAAATATACTGAAACCTATATCTAATTGTTACTTCAAACGTAGTAGTCAAAACACCTTAACCATCAAAGCCCATATGAGCATGACAAATAAGTATTCTTCAAAGTTCTTTTTTTTTTTCTTTTTAAATATAGACCAACCCTGGGGATTCTGGTGTCATAAATCTGGGGTGATGCTCAAGCATCTTTTAATTCTAAAGTAAAAAATGTTTTTTAGACTCTCTAGGTGATTCTGAGACACAGGTAAGGCTCAGACCATTGTTCTAAACTAATGGTTCTCAAAGAGTGGTCCTCAGCCCAGCAGTGTCAGCAAGATCTGGGAACTGGGCTGAAATGCAACCTCTAGATCACCACCTAGACCTACTTAGAACTTCTCTGGCACTCAGAAGTTTAACAAGCCCTCCAGATCATTCTGTTCCATGTTAAAGTTTGAGAATAGCTGCTTAATCCAAAAATGAATTAGGTCAGAATCACCTGTCTTATAGTTAACTAAAAAAAAGCAACCAGATTTTCTTTTACAGTTTCTGTATTCGACACACAAATCAAAATACAACTCAGAAATTTATTTCTCTATAGAAGGACTTAGCAGCTGCTACTTTGGAAACATTCCTACAAGCTTTCACTTTTGCCACCTTGATCGCAGCCTCCAGTTCCTTCCCTGGGTTAAAGCAAAGGTCAACAAACTTTTGCTGTAAAGGCCCAGATAGTCAATGCTTTCAGCCCTGCAGGCCCTATGTCACAACCACTCAACTCTGCCATTCACAATACAGAAATGAATGGGTGTGACTGTCCCCAGTAAAACTTTATTTACAAAAACAGGTGTGAGGCCAGATTTGGCCCAAAGGCTACAGCTTGCAGACCTTCAAGTTTAAGAATTGATGGCAGACTAGTGGTGAACAAAAACAAAATGAAACATACCACCCCTCATCCATGAATGCTCACTCGCCCATGAGCACAAACTCATCCAATCTGGAAACTGCTTCCAGGGGAAGAAGGGCAGAGTATAAAGAAAGGAGAGAAAAGAAAGTGGCGTGCCTTATTTGCTCACTTGTCACTTATTCATACAGTAAACATTAATTAGGTGCACTTCATGTGCCTGGAACCACATATCAAAGCCCTACACCCATAAACCCAAGTCCAACAGAAGAAAAGAATGAAAAATAAATAGAAAGAAACAATACATTGTGGTACAGCCAGACAATGGAATATTATTCAGAGCTAAAGAGAATGAGCTATTCACTCATGAAGAGACAATGGGAAAACAAATGCATATTACTAAGCAAATGAAGCCACTCTGAAAAAGACTAGGTACTGTGTGATTCTAGAAAAAGTGAAACAATGGAGACAATGAAAAAGATCAGTTATTGCCTGGGGTGAGGAGAGAAGGAAGGATGAATCATCAGAGAACTTCCCGGGCAGTGAAACTACTCTGTATGATACTATAATGGAGGATATGCACAGTACACATTCGTGCAAACCCGGAGAATGTACAAAGCCACTAGCAAACCCTGATGGAAACTATGGGCTCCTGGTGATAATGTGTCAATGTAGGTTCATCAATTGTAACTAATATACCACTCTGTGGGGGATGTTGATAATGGGGGAGTCTATGCATGTGTGGGGGCAGGGGGAGCATAGGAAATGTCCGTGCCATCCTCTCAAATTTTGTTGTCAACGTAAAAGTGCTCTTAAAACAAAAGTCAATTTAAAAAACAAAATACTCCTGATAGAACTAGTGGTTGAGTGATTTTAGAATGTAAAAATAATGCCAGTGAGACACCTGACACTATGCTGGTATTCCAATCGTGGTGTTTCTATTCCAATAAGTCCTACTGTCTGGCCCACTCATTCATGCACCAGACCTTAGCTTATGGTTTCAGGATTAAGTGAATTAATTGTTTAAGTGAAGGCCTATGAGCAAAAACCTAGAAAAAATAAATGTTTAGTCCTCCCAGCCCCAAGATTTCCCTTGGTCCACTCCAGGGCAGGGCAGGCCTACAAGTTCAGCCTCTCACCAGGCCATATCCTGTGAAAAGATACCATAATCGGCATGAGAGTTCTAGCACCCAAATTTTTGTGAAAGGAGGAGTAATAAACAATACAATGGACATATAAGGTCAGAGAGTCAAATTCATCCTTCCTAAGCCCAAGGAATGTAGTGGTACCAACGTGGAATAAGGGAGGGGATGGTTTAAGAGAGCTTATAGCACAGACCGTAAAGGCCCTAGTATACACTGAAACATTTAATGAATGAATGAAGAAAGTGACTCTTTGGCACACAGACTTACTTGTTCATCCAGACTCAGAGCAGATGTTTTCTAGTTTATTTCAGCCAAAAGAGATGTTTTATCAAAATATCCAGAATAAAATAGTATATTATCTTCAAAATGGCTCCTCTGGATACCAAAAATACTATATGTAAAATTGGTAAGATTATGAAATATTTTTTGGGGGGGACAGGGCTCTGTATTTTCTAAGTTTTTTATAGGATAGATACCAAAAATATTGTAGTGATTAAGTTTGGGTGGTGAGATTATGATTTAATACCCCTGGGGGCGTGTCTGTGTATTTGAAGTTTTCTACAACAAACTACATTACTTCTGTAATCGAAAATAAAATATAATTTACCAAAGAAAGAGTCTACACAGGCTGGCTTCCACCTCCACTGCTTCCTCCTTACTTCGTGTCATCAGTTTCTTCTCTGCGAGGCAACAGCCTCTTCCCTGATCTCCCAGCTTTCCCTCTCGGCTGTACAGTACATTCTCCGTTTAGCAGCCACTGAGCTCTTTTAAAAATGTAATCTGCCAGTGGGTCATTGCACTTAAAAAAAAAACCCTCTGACCTTATCTCCAAACTTCCCCTCCCACAGTCCAGTCGCTAAGCCTGCCCTCCTCCACCACCCCCTTCCCTAACCTGCCCCACCCGCAGTGTCTTTCTTGTTTTGGCCACACTGCTTTTACCTCTGTTTCTAGAACAAACCCAGCAACCAGGAACATGTCCCCAGACTTCAACTCCATTCTCATCCCAGATCAAATGTCATCTCTTCACAGAGGGCTTCTCTGAGTGCCCTATGGAGATCACACTCTATACTCCTCTATCTGCTCTTCACAGCACTTACAACCACCTCGTATTCTTTCATTTATGGTCTCCTTCCCCATGCGAACCACCACCCTTCTCCTACCATCCTGCAGCTCCTGTACAGAAGCCCCTTGAGAGAGGAACTTCATCCACCTTGCTCAAACAACTATCCTTAGTATCGTAACAGAGATCACCTAGGTACTCAGACATTTGGTGAGGAAAGGGAAGAGGGGCAGGAGAAAAGTGATAAGCTACAAAGATTTTATCTGAACATTGCCTTCCAGTTTGCGGTGTGCTCCAGGAAGTAAGTAGTGTATTTTCCTTCTCAGTGTGCCATGACATCCCATTGCCAGTTTGTGTGACATACTCAAGTAGAAGCAGAAGATGCGGATTTAGTCAGGGTTGTTCTTTGGCGCGCTTTTACTGGGGGACTCCTTGGAACTGAAGTTCTCTCACAGATTCATCAGGTTAACTCTGCAATAGCTTACAACTTTTTTTTTTAATGGATACAACCAAGACATTCAAACACAATAATATAAGAAACAAAAATGCAAGAGGGAGTGGAAAACAGACACTGATTTGTTCCAAGACATGCAGATATTCAGATTCCAACTGGATCTGCATCTTTGAAAAGATGTCAGTCATGACCCATTAGTCCTCAGAAAACAACGTCACGGTGAGACAATACCAGGCTTATCCTCAAACCTTAGGTATGCTGTATTCCCAAACTGAATTCCTAGCAGTGACAATCTGAAAGTTGCTGGCTGGGCTAAAAGCTAACTTAATTATGTCCTTGAAGACAGAATCCCTGGAATTTTGGACATGAATATATTACCTCTCAAACTAGTTTGATATTTCTGGCTTCTTGCCTAAACTCCAGTTACTACTGAGTATTTCTAGTTCTGTCCAGGTACAATTATCCTTCCCTTATATTGCTAAAACCAAAGCTAGAAGTCATCCTAAGTAATAAAAAAGTCATTTATCAAATCAAAAGCAGTCAGTGACTAGGAATAACCCCTTTCATGATACATGGTTGATTAGCTCTTTTGTAGACCGCTATGAAAAATCTGAGGGAGGACAGCTGAGAAAGTTCTATATTTTCTTATTATTAGGATAAGAACATTTCTGATCATGTGGGGGCTCTATAGAAAATACTGGCAATATATCCTGATCTAGGTTTTGAGAATAAAACCAATCCATAGCTTCTAATCCTAAATACTAGTGGAGTCTACCTCCAAAATAAATTCTCCCATCAGAAAGAAAAAAGGCAGGAGAAAATATACATATCAGGACTGAAGTTCTAGCACTATTTGATTATTAAAAGGAAAAATGAAATTCACTGTATTTCAAGCATTGGCTTCAGACTAACTCAGGTAGTTTGTGAAACCACAGTTATTTTTCTGATACAGAAGAGACACCGATGGCAGGTAATGAGACAGGGTCAGGTTAATGACAGAGAGGATGGGATGGTGCCAGCACCACTCCCACCTCTTAAACAGAGAAATGACCTGTCCTGGAACAGAACTTTACTTCTCGTCCTTTGTCATAATTAGATGTGGGGAGAGAAAAGATGAACAGAATCGACTCCCTATTCCTCAATATCCAAATGTGGGAATAATTGTTTTCCTGTTTCTTCCTGACTGCTCATTAAAGCACTACCCTAGGTGATTGCCGAGTGCAGCTCTTAGCATTAGAAAATTTATGTCCATCTAGACAGGAATGAGTGCTACTGTTAGGGGGTTTGGGGCTGGGGCACCCCCCGGAAACTACTCCACAGAAAGGCATCTAGAACAAGGAGACACAGGCCTCAGAAGAGTTTTTCCTCAAGAAAGTCCCGCAGTCATTGGGAGCTTCTGAAGAGGGTGCTTATGTTAACTCCAAGAGGGACACCTGGGAAAAGCTGAGGCCAGACTATGAACAGCAGTTTCCTAGGGCAGCTTTTGTCTTGCTACAGGTCAGCTGAGAGCTCAGAACTTGGAGTGCTTTGAATGTATAAAGCCAGGATATTTACACCAAAAAAGGAAGGAAGGGATTCCCCCAGCTCCCAGGCTAGTAATGAGATTTGCCCCTTAGGCAGAACAAAACTTGTTGAACTGAATGCAGTTGGGTTCTGGCCCCTACAAAATAAACTAGAAATAGGAATTTTCAGCTCTACACGAGCTTAATCCTTTACCTTTCTTACTAGGGGCTGTTCACTTATTCCTAAATGGGTTCACAAGGGAATGCCATCACAAACACTATGTTAAAAAGAAGGCTCCAAAAAGCAATAATCTATCCAGAAATTCCAACTTTTTTTGCAGTCAAGTATATACCACTCAACATCAAGTATTTTCTTTACAAAATCTGTAATTTTGTTTTAGTTTTGATAAGAAAAAATTCCTTTGCTGTCTTAGAGAAATAAGTATTTTAAATGAATTATTAATAAATTTGTCTTTAGATTAAGCAAAAACAAAGAATTCTAATACCACATTAGAAAGAAAACATTTTCTTTCTAATCGCTAAATGGTAGGCACTACTTGTAGACCTACTATTGCTTATGAACTTTGGGACTTACTGGGAAAAGTGATCCTCTCAAAACCTCCAGCCAAATTAATAGTAATTGAAACTGTAGCCATTACACATGACATTTTGGGTAGTTTTTTTTTTTTTTTTTTGGTAGCATAGAGTGAAATACTTTTATCTGAATGCTCTGGGTTTATGTTATGAAAACCTCTGTCATTTTTTTTCTTGTATGTGAAGAACTACTGAAGGTGTTGACTACACGGTTTCCATCAAAAATGTTAATATGCAACCACAAAGCTACATATTTAATACGTCTCTTTACTTTTGAACCCATGCCTCTGTGTAGAAACTGTCCTGCTCGGCACCCAAAGAATATAAGGGATGCTAATTTGTTGTTCTTCTTTAAATTTGTGGGCCCCTATTTATTTCTCATGAGTAAACCCTGAACACTTAAGCTCAGTATGAAGGTTTCCTTTCTAGTCAGCTCAAGTTCAATGTTGATGTCGCATTTTAATATTATCCTCTCTTGGGTGGGACTGAAGTCAGTCATCCGGAAAAAGCTACAATTATGGTACCCATTTGCCTATATATGCTCCAAAATATGCCAGGAATCTTTTTCACAAAAAGTCCTTTTAACCTCATTATGCACACAGAGACCTAAATTTTACCAAGAAAGTCTGGGACAGGCTCAAGAATAACAGTGGTGAAAAAGAACAGTAATGCTTATTTTCAACCTCAACCTGAAAGGACTTTTTAAAATCACACAGACAGGCCTTTCCGTGTTGTTAAAAACAAACTTGTAATGTGAGAACAAGGCCAGCAGTTAAAGACCTTTCCCAGCCTTGGGTTTCAGAGCCCGTGAGAGCTCGTGGAGAGAGAAGCATGCAAGGGAGCCCTCCTTACCTGGGGTGAAGGTGGTGCACCAGCTTCATGGCCACCGTGACCATCTTGCGCAGGTCCAGGGCTGGGAATGCCAGCGCGACCCGAAGCCAAGAAGTAGGCGCTGATCTGAGCGGCTGCGGGGATCTTTCCAGGGCCCCTTCCTGTGGGACACGCCTCCTCTCTCCGGCTCAGAAGCGGCGCTCGCTGCCCGTCACGGTTAAAACAAGCTCAGCCTTTCTGCTCCATCATCCGGCAGCTGCTGGAAGCGCGGGGCTGAGGCGGGGGCGCCCAGAGCCGCACGTCACCCGGCGGGAGCCAGCTTTCCAGGAACGAGGATCCGCCGCCGCGCGAGCCCGACGCTCCCGGAGCCGAGGGGCGGCCCAGCGACTGAGCATGCTCGGCTTCGCGGCAGCACCAACCGGGCCTTTGGCCCCGACTTCCCTTCCTGATTTGAGAGACGCAGGACCGACAAGTGCGCGGAGGGTGAGACTTAAGGGAGGCAAAGGCTCGGACATGGACATGGAGATGACCTCCTCCGCACCCCTTCTCCCACCACAAAAAAACAAAGAATGAAGAAAGGACACCTTCCCCTGCACTTCGCCAATATTTTGATTGACAGGCCGATAGAGAAGTTTGGAAGGCATCCGTAGTGTTTACTCCCTCCCTGCACAATAAGTTGCCTCTCGGTCAAGTACGCGGTGTAGTTTTAAGCCCAGCAGAGCATTGTCCCCCAAGGATTCGGAACGGAACTGCCTGTATTTGAAAGCCCAGGCAGTGTGGCACCAATTAGCTGATCTCTCCCAAGCAAAATCTCCCTACTTAAAGACAATGCCTTTAAGTAAAAACAAGTATTTTACAAAGTAGTTGTGCAAGTTTTGAAATTTAAATGTTAATTTACACATTTTGAAATTTAAATCATTCAGATGTCAAGCTCAGTGAAAGCAGGGAATGGTCTTTATTCACAACTGTAAATCCAGATCCTTTCTCAGGGGTTGATAAATGGCCAGTGCTCCGTAAATGCTTGTGTGAGAATGAACTGTGCACTTAGTAGATAATCTGTAAAAAGCACTTACAGGAAGGCTGAAGTTCTTAAATTTGATGGGGACCTAAATGCTGACTTTGGACCTTCTCAGCTTTACATTTGAGGCTGGCCACATATTTGAAAATAGGGATACACTAATTTTTTTGTCACATAAGTGTCCAATGCATAATAAGCACATTGGCTTTTAAATATGATGTTCATTTTTGTGTTGTTTTGTGTATGTGTGTGTCTCTTCTAAGATACTCTGACAAATTCAGCCCCATCCAGAGCATATTCTCTCTGAGACTATCAAAACCAAGGACATTTTCAACCATTGTGGAAAGCAGTATGGAGGTTCCTCAAAAAACTCAAAATAGAAATACCATTTGACCCAGGAATTCCACTCCTAGGAATTTACCCTAAGAATGCAGCAGCGCAATTTGAAAAGGACAGATGCACCCCTATGTTTATCGCAGCACTATTTACAATAGCCAAGAAATGGAAGCAACCTAAGTGTCCATCAGTAGATGAATGGATAAAGAAGATGTGGTACATATACACAATGGAATATTATTCAGCCATAAGAAGAAAACAAATCCTACCATTTGCAACAACATGGATGGAGCTAGAGGGCATTATGCTCAGTGAAATAAGCCAAGCCGAAAAAGACAAGTATCAAATGATTTCACTCATATGTGGAGTATAAGAACAAAGAAAAAATACTGAAGGAACAAACAGCAGCAGACTCACAGAACCCAAGAACGGACTAATAGTTACCAAAGGGAAAGGGACTGGGGAAAATGGGCGGGAAGGGAGGGATAAGAGGGAAAAAGGGGCATTACGATTAGCAGATGTAATGTTGGGGGGGCACGGGGAGGGCAGTACAACTAAAAAAAATAATAATAATAATAATAATAAACCCATTGCATGTTAATATACATATTTTTGTGAAAAATACATTAGAAAAAATTTTTTGAGAATAAAAAAAATAAAAAAATAAAACAAAAAAAAACCAAGGACATTGACTCCTCATAGTTTGCAGATAACAAAATTATTTCATTTTGAAAACCTTCTAGCTAGTCATTTTTGCTGTCTATGGAGGGTGAATCCAAGGGACTTTCACGACTGAAATAGAGCCATAGCCTGAAAGGCCTGTGAGCATCTATACAGAAAACACGGGTGAGCTGGGGGCCAGGGGTCCCTTGAATCCTTCCGTGCTGCCTAAGCCCACTGATCCAGTCCTCTAGGCCAGGAAATTTCTTTCTTCCCTTCTCTCCCCTGCCCCCCTTCCTTCCATTCTCTGGCAACCTTCTATGCTCCCTTTAAGATTAGGGCACTAGCTGTGTGCCTCTGGAATCCAGAGCCCTTCCTGGCTTCCCTACCCAGTACTTCTCCAGTGCATGCTTTTATCACCCCACTTTCTGGATCCTCTTTAGCTAAATTATGCCCCACCCACCACCAGCTCTGAACTCCTTAGGATAGAGACAATACCAGCTGTTTGCATCTATATAATTGTATACATCAGCACACATTACTGGTTTTCATGTGTTTTCAGATTAGATTAAGAAACAGTAGGGAGTCCTTCTAGTTGTGGTGGCCAATTAGAAAATTGTTGGAGTTAATTTAGGAACATTATTAGAGGAAGTGATTCCAGAAGGACAAGTAATTTTTTCAATATAACCAAATCAAATATTTCGTAACTTGAAAAGGGAGATGCAGACCTATTTGTGCAGACCTGATAAGTGCAAATAACTAGGGTGGAGCTGTTTGATGGTGTTTAAGCCCTGCTTCTCTATCCCAAATAGAAGTAGAAGCAGAAGTGGAGGCAAGTCTGCCCTTGCCGAGGGCCCTTTGTCCCTACTCGTATCTCACATCAGATTCCTTACACCACCTCCCTCATTAATCTCCTAGAATTTTGTGGCTGTTCGTTATATTGCAATGAATCTGGTTCTCAAAGGTTACCCAGGGTGTTCTAATCATCAAAGCCAAGAATTTCTCAGTTTTGATGACAAAATCATAGCTAATATTTCCCTGGCACCTTATTCTGTGCCAGGCACAGCTAAATTCTTTACGAGCATCACATTATTTGTCATAAGAATCAGCTTTTAATAGCATTTATCACAATTTTACATTTTGAATTTGCAATGTATCATAATATGTTTGCTCATGTCAAAAGAAAACAGACACACAAACACTAGTTGGTAATGGACTAAGGACAGAGAATATTATCATCTCTGCTGATGAAACCAAGGCTTTGAGAGTCTAAGACACTATAGCAAATAGGTGGAACCATGTGTGAAGTCCGTGCTGTTAAGTGCCACAGATCATCAGCGCTTAACCAGTCTGCATTACAGCCTAGCTCCACAGGAGTGCCTTGCCCAAGGAAATATGGCGGGAGGTGGGGGTCAATTACAAGTCAACCTGATGCCAAGGCCTAGGCTTTATCTGCTTCACTGTCCCACTACTCTACAAAACTCTTTCCTGTTTTCAACTCCCTGACAGTACACCTTTCTGATTCTATTCCTTCCTCTTTTTTTTTTAAATTAAGGTTTATATCCTGTCCATTCATCACATTGTCACTACTTTGACTATCGCTTCTTGTGATGGCTACATTAGCTATCCAACTTGCCTCACTGTTTAAACAGTTTACTTTCCAATCCTTGTTTCATACTGCCCCTGAAGTCTCTTACTAAAATTCTTTTGCCATTACAGTGAACATGGCTGACAGAGTTTGTCCCAACTTTCTCCCAAAAGATGCCCAGTTTTAATCATTTACCCATTCAACCCCCAAGGAGTCCATTTGCCTAAGGAGAACTTGACTGGTCTGACTGGTCTAATGGTAATGCCACACCATCGGTATTCATTAGTTAAGGAATGGGGGTGTGTGACCCAATTTTAACTCATGAAGATGCCAAGCAAGTTTGCAACAGGCTTTAGGGAAGTTCTTCTTTTCTTATAAGAGAGAATTATGGAAATACACTTATGCTTCATTTTTAAACAAGTAAGCATGTAGCCCCGAATGCTACCAGGAACCATCTTTCCACCTTGAAAAGACTAGCCTTGTAAAGAAGCCAGCATTTTACAAAGTGAAGAGCTGAGGTGGAAGATCTGCACCCTTGGTGAGTATCACTGACTTGATCTACCCGCCCAAATGCCTCCCTTACAGCACCTCTTGGAATGTGAGCCAATACATTCTGTGTAAGATTACTTTAAAATGGTTTTTCCTTGCCAGTCAAAAGCCTCCTGTCTGAAATAAGCTTTTTCTACTTTCCTACTCAAAATGCTATCATGATTAAGAATGAACTAAATTTCTTAGCAAAGCTTTTGAGAACTTCTCCTGGCCCCTTTGTATTTGTACCTTTGTCTCCAATTATATTCTGCCATGCAGTTTTACATCCTGGTCATGCTGGGCTACTTGTTCTAAAAATATGATTTACTCTCCCATAGCCCAGACTGCTTTTGTCCCACATTTTTTTCCTGCCAAAACCCAACTCTTGCTTCAAGGTCCAGATTAAAAGATACTTTCTCTGTAATTGACTTTCAGAATTACTATTTTACCTTCTGTATTTTCATATGCGTTGCTTGTATCTCGGTGGGTAAATCTGGGTCCTCCAGGAAACAAAGCTAAGGTGGGACTAAACATGCAACACCTTGATCAAAATGTGGAGGCAACCGGGGGAGGCCGGGGGAGCCACCAGCCTCTGATGAAGTCCGACTGGAGAGAGGGAGGGGAAAGGAAGGAAGCTGGATGCAGTGCAGTTCTAAAGAAAGCTCAGGGAGGCCATTGGCGACTCCTTGAGCCAAAGTCTTCCATCAGAGAAGTCTGGCTTCTCCCAGAGATGGGCTGGCTTAGCACTGCTGCCGGTCTCAGTGGGCTGGCTGGGAGTGGCCCATAAGAAGTGTGGCTCCGGCATAAAGTCCGCGGTGACCGAGTTCAGCAGCTGGGTACTGGGGTCACTTACACTCCCTGCAGCTGGAGGATGGGGAGGTGCTTTCTCAGGTCTGCCATGCTCCTTACTTATCATTTATTTGGTCGTATCCTAAGTTCTACCCATAATACACACACATCTCTTCCTTATTGGATTATGAACCCCTTAAGGGCAGGAATTGGATTCACCCTTGCATCCTACTGTACGGTTCATATAGAAGGATCCAAGTAGAGTGTTGCTGTGTTATGGAGCCGAATACTGGACTATGTGGCCTTAAATTTCTGTATTAGTAACTCTTTACAAAAGGAATAGGGATAATGCCCCCCCTAAAGTCCATGAGAACTTGCTTCCAGAAGATGTAAAATATTATTCCATGATTAATGTTTTTAAAAAAGAATTAATAGTTTCACTCACCTGGCTACTAAATTCCTGCAGGTCTGTGTGTCTTCACCCAGAAGTTCTATTCTAAACTTGTATTCTGAGGTTCTATTCATGAGCAGTGAAGGTGGGCATTGGCTAATTAATATCCAGTTTTTCACAAACTGAATCCCCAAGGTCAGTGGTTATCAAACTTTTGGGTTAAATTCATAATGTACTTTGGTTCTTGACTGTGAAAATAATTTTCACTGCTATGATACACACTGGACTATTTTGTAAGCATTCATTTTTAGGTGATGTGACAATGGACCTTTCAGGTACATTTTTTAGATAAAAAAGAAGTTAATAATGATTCCCTAAGGGGGAAAAAAGAGATTACAAAAATCTGTGGTTATTCGCGATATGACACTAAGAGGATAAATCTGTAAAATGGGTATTTTGGTATATCATTTATACTCTATATGAATAGTGTTCTATGTATCATTGTTAATTTAGGGTCTATTTACTCTTAAGGTATAGTGATAGTGCTTACAAGTCAGGGTTCAGTAAGGAGACAACAGTCCCACAGTAATTTGAAAAGAGAGGGCTTAATATAAAGAATTACTATTTTCAGACCAAACTAGTAAAAAGGAATGAAGAGAACTCTAATGAGTACCCCAAGGCTGAGGGGTATCTAAGGAAGAAGGCCTCCCCAGGGCTGGGACTCAGCCCTCTTGGGGCTGGTTGCTGTCCACTGGATGGTGAAGAAGTTTGCCGGCTGCCGAGAAACACAGGTGGTCCACCATCAGCAAGTTGAGGCTAGTGGGCGTAAATGTGGGGCAAGCTGGAAGCCTCCTGCAGCAGTGCCAGTGGGCAGAGGCTAGCTGGCAGGATATTGTGTGGCGGTACTGATGAGATTTGCTGCGAGGCTGTCTGCAGGGACTGCTCTGGTTGGGAAGCTAGACAGATGCTGGCTGGACTCACCAGAGAAGTGCCAGGAAGTCACTGTAAGAGTCCATGAATCCATCCATGAGGGTGTGCCACTGAGCGTACTGATGTGAAACTAGCTGGAGTGACTGCAGGATTCATCCACCAGTTTCTGCCTGAGATGGGAGATGCCACACAGCCTCAGCAGGATTCACCTGCAAATTCACCTGCAAATAACAAGTACTTACTGCCAGAAAGCCTGTTGGGCATTTTTGCACCTCACCGCAAAGACTTCCAAAGGGGTGCTGCTGAAACTCACTGGAGGTGAGCTTCACTGAATGTCCTGCATGCCGGCTGGGCATTGCAGGAGTGAGAGTGCTGGACTGCACCCGGGAACCAGGATGAGACATCCCTACCTCTGGCAGTGTCCCTCCTGCGCCCTCTACTGACAAAGTTTAACATATCGCCAACTGGTAAGAAGTGTTTCAGAATAACAAGCAGGCAATGAAGGCTGGATTTGTAGCTGAGAAGCAATAGATTTATAACTGACTGGCATACTGCTTTTGTTAAAATCACTACTTTATATTGAAACTATTTCCTTACTCATTTGTCTCTTCCACCAGCAGCTGATATGTGTGTGTTTCAAAGGTAAGAATAATCTTCGTATTTTATGTGTAGCATTTTGCCTGGCACATGTTATGTGTTTAAAAAGCATTTGTCAAAATGTGTTACTACATATATAAATCTTGCATCCTGTGCTAAAAGACTCACTTGGTCTGACAAGCATTAGGTGTGTCCAAATTTAATTGGTATGAAGGGAGGTCATT
Organism: Smutsia gigantea; assembly: GCA_032199065.1. Lineage (NCBI taxonomy): Eukaryota > Metazoa > Chordata > Mammalia > Pholidota > Manidae > Smutsia > Smutsia gigantea. Next base: position 115,920 of record JAVSCE010007689.1, on the reverse strand, counting down.
TTTTCATTGTTTGCACAAAGAGGGAAAGTTGCAACAGTGGTGGTTGACACATTGAATATCTGTAGTCAGTGTTTTCTAGAAATGGGATTTTTGTAGTCCTTGGAATTTTGACTAACTGGAAATCCTCCATGAATCACTAGGGGGGAAAAATTCCCTCTTCTTTTGAGAAGCAAATTCTACTCAGAAATTTACAGAGAAAATGAGAAATGCAGTTATACCAGTAAACTGAATGGTGTCCACTTCACATAGATTTTAGTAAAAAAGAAAAATAAAATAAGAACTATTCAAATATATAATACAAGTTCACTATGTTTAAGTATGAACATCATTTTTTTGTGACATTCTGTTTAAAGGATTGTATCTCATCTTCGATTGAAGATATTATCTGCACTGAATGAGTTTGGAGGTTGAATAGAAAGAGAAGTTTACTTAGTCAATATCAAGTGTCAAATCGATGCCTCATGAAGAATAGGAACCAAAGCGTAGTCAGGGTGTAAGGCTTTGCTACTACATTAATGAGAACCCCAAATACAGTGGTTCAAAAACGGTATTGAATCCATTTCTTTCTCATTTTACAGACGTGAGGGAGATTCTGCTCCAGATTCCTTCTTTCTTGTAGCTTGACCATTCGGCAGGATGTTTTCCCATCCCCATGGTGGAAGCCAGCTCCCTGGCAGAATTCAGCTGGTGCCGCTATAGCCTTGGCTTAGGAGTAACGGAAGCACCACAGATTCTTTTATCAGGGCATTTAACGGGGCCCCTTTTTGTAAATCATCTGTGTAAGGTGAGTGTTTTTATTCAATTGAATGGCAGAGGAAAGGCATCTTTATTTTCCCAGAGCAGTCACCTTTTACAATTTGAGATAAGACTCTCTATGCTCATGTTGTCTTGAGTAGCACTTCCTGGTTCCAGCCCACTTAAAAGGGGAAAGAGAGAAGTAGAGGATAAGTAGTTTTTTTTACAATGAAATGATGATATTGTTCTACTTCTATTCATTCCATTGGCTGGAACAGAGTCACATGTCCACAACTTTCTGCAAGGTAGCATGGGAAATGTAACCTCTAATTGGATGTTTTTGCTTTGTTTTGTTTTGTTTATTAAAAAGGAAGGGAGAAGAGATACTGAATGTTTCCAGTCTCTACAATGTAAAGATTATTCTGAGATCATTAAAATTTTTGCTTAGTTTTAAATATATCTTATTTTAGAAACATGTTGAATATTTAAATTCTATAATATTGGCTGATCAGTATTAACTATAAAATAGTGTTAACTACTAATAGTTAATAGTTAAATGGTTAGGTAGAGAGTTGAATTCAGCTTTCACAGTGTCTTTTAGGTTTCATTAAATTAATATGTAGGCTGCTATAATCTTACACAATACTTTCAATAATTTTTAAATTCTAGTGACTATATTTCTTCAAATCTGTTTTTCATTTTGAAATTTGCCTGGCATTTTTCATAGTGACTTATACCTTTCTCATGTCCTTGCTTGTTTATACTATTTCAATACTTTAAATATGCCTATTTTATAGTTTGCACCTGATAATTCTAGCACCCACCTATTCTGGGAGTGGTGTCCAATCACACCTTTTTTCTTTTCTGGTCTTTTTCATGGTAGCTTATTTCTTCATATGTTTTATAATTTTAGATTGTGAGTTTATTTTCCCAGAACTTTATGTATGTTAATCTTATGTGATCTGATTTGAAGTATTTGAAGTATTGAGGATTATAGCTAGTCTAGGACCAAAATGTATATTAATTTATTAGTATGTAGTTACCAGACTACAGGGATGATGGCAATTCAAGCTCAAACCTGTGTGATCAGTTTCATGATTATGAATTTATAAGGAATTATTAATTTGTTTGACTAGAGCCTTAGCTGAGTGGTCCTTTTACCAATCTGTGTTGGGGCAGATAATTTTTAATCTACCCTTCCCCATATGTATATATAAATTTTAACTCCTTATCTTTTTGTAGGCCCAATTCCCTATGTGGTATTTCAGCATAGATTTATGCTCAGTTAATTTTCAAGCCTCTAGTTTATCAAGATTCACATACCCCTCAAAGAAAGCTGAAGAATCAACTCACACTTATTCTTTTTTGTGTTCAGTTTCCTTTATATTTTTGTTTTCTGGATATTATTTCCCTTACTTCCTTGTGAAGATAGCTGCACGTTATAATGATATTTGCTATCTTTTATCATTTGTATTATTTTGTATAGGAAAGATCTGCAGCTTATTTTTACTACCCTATTTTCAGGAAATCTTTGCTTTTTCTTACATAATATCAAAACATTAATTTGCTTATATCTTTTTTTTGCAAATTCTTCAAAATATTTTTATATCAATTTTGAAGGTATTCTAATAGCTTCAGATCAGGAAGAAATGTTACAACATTGCCAACAAATGATTCATATTATAAGACTAAAAGGCTGATGTTAAGTTAATAAACAATGTAGTAATCTAGAATTTTTTCAACTGATTTATTTTAAAGAGAACAATGAATACAGAAATGGTTAGGATAATTATATAAATAATTTGAATTCTTCTCAGGCAAAGTCTTTTATTAAGAGATCCTAATTCTAGCAAGAAAATTGGCATAGAAGTTTGAAGTTCTAGTGGGCGAATGAATGGTTCTGGCTGTTTGCTGCTCATCAATTCTTAGAAACATAAAAATGATTTAGCTACATGTGAGCAGGGCTGCAAAGAAATGAGTAAACGCTTCTACGGCCGATGGTAATATAAATGGCTGCCATTTTTCTAAAGAGCAAAAAGGCAAAATGTAACAAGGTCTTAAAAACATATTTATATCATTTGACAAAAGAATGCTACTTCTGATAGCTTTCTTCTGTTTGAATCCATTCATTTCTTTTTTCTTTTGTTCATCAGCCAGCAGTGTTCGGGGAGCCAATCATGTGCAAAGCATTGTGACTATCCTGTGACTAAAAAGGTAATCTGGACAGGATTCTTTGCTTTGAGAAACCATACCCCATTATCTAACAGACTTCCTTTCCTGCCTTCACACTCCAACTCTGTCCCAAAGAGATGTATTATATACAAAGATATTAAAAGCTTGATAATTTATAGCAGAAAATTTTTTTCCACATAAGCTCCTCCAACATCAATACAAAAGAATATAATACCATGAATAATGAATATGTGTAATTCTATTTCTGCCATGGGGGAGTAATACTGTCAAAATTAACTTCCAGCCACGAATATCTAAATAGTTGAAAACTATAGGGAAAAAGTATTTTTAAACATTGGAGAACTGCCAGCACAGGACTGTAAATTAAAAAATTGATGTTAAACCTACCATCACCTATACCTTCTGCCTAGAATAATTCCCTGTGGCCTAGGTAGGGGAAACTCAGTAAGTCTGGTGATCGTTCTGAGTTGAGAAGACCAAGGATAAAGGTCTAAGAGGATGAACCAAATAGAATTCATGGGATAGATTACCCAAAAGAAGGGAGGTACACAGACAAAACCTCCAGAAATCTATAGCAGGGAACCCTTGAGTCTGTACCCAAACACCAAAGTGTTCACGCATAAAGGGAATGGTCCATAAGGCCAGACAAAATCAGCTTTCGAAGAAAGAACAATTAACGAGGCCTTGTAAGACAAACAATCCCCAGAGATTGTTGCACGTAGAGCCAGAAATTGTTCAAGTACCCTTAAATCAAAGTGGAAAGATTTCATTGAAAACACAAAACTAGAAACAGCACACCTTAGAAGCAGAGCAAAATAGGTCTTAGAATAGCTGCTCTACACCCAAATTTAAAGAGCTTAGAAATAAATCTCACAAGGAATAAATTAATTCAAAGGAAATTTGACTACTTTCCAGAAACTAATCAAACTATTTTAAAAACACAACAAAATCCAGAAATTAACAATATACAATTCACAACATTCAGCATTTCCTTAAAAGTCAATAGATATGAAGAAGTAAAAATGTATTACATAACCATGAGAAAAATCAGTCCCTAGAAATAGTCAAGAAATGATAGAGATGATGGAATTTGCAGAAAATGATACTAAAAAATCTATTATAAATATGACACGAATGCTCAAATATATAAAAGAAAATAACATAAATGAAAGTATTAAAAAACTGAATGTGATGTCTAGAGATGAAAAACACAATATTTGAATTGAAAAATACACTGGAGGGAATGAACAGCATATTAGACACTACTAAAATAAAAGATAAGTGAACTGGAAGACCTAGCAACAGAATCTATCCAAAATCAATGAATTACAGAGAGACAAAAGATAGAAAATAATAAACAGAGCATGGTAACATATGAAAAACCTCAGCCTAACATATGCGTAATTGGAATCTGAAAGAGGAAGGAAAAATAGGAAAAAAAAACACCAAAAAAATCCAAATTTGGTAAAACTAAGTCCACAAATCCAAGAAATTCAACAAAATCTGAATTAAAAAAAACAAAGAAAATGACACTATGTCATACCATATTCAAACTGCTGAAAATCAGTAATAATGAGATAATCTTAAAGTCAGCCAGGGGGAAAAAAAGGCATATTAAATACAGAAGAATTATTATGAGAATTTTTTCAGGCTTCTTGTCTAAAACAACATAAGCCAGAAGACAATGGAGGGACAACTTTAAAGTATGGTGGGGAATGATATTGTCACCCTAAAATTCTTTACCCAGTGAAAATAACTTTCAGAAGTAAAGGCAAGGTAAAGCCATTTTTGTGACAAACAAAAACTGTAAGAATTTATTCCCTGCAGTTCTTTACCTAGAAGGGGAATGATACCAGATAGAAATTTGGATCTATGTGAAGGAGTAAAGAAATTATAAGTGTGGATAAATATAAAATAAATTTCCTCACTTAAAGAAATCTATTTAAATGATAATAGTCTAAAGCAAAAACAACATACTTTGGGATTAGTAATATATGTAGAAGTGAAATTGATGCTGGGGTTCTTGTTCACGAAGCCGAAGAATGAGCTTAGCAAACACCCAAGGTAGAAGAGCAAGGTACAGGCTTTTATTTAGAGATAAAGTGAAAGGACAGAGCTCCTGGCTCACGCCAGGAGGGGACAAGAGAGCCCCGGGGTGGTGCGTTGTCTAGGGGGTTTTATAGGCAAATGAGGATTTTTTGAGAACATGAAAAAAAGGCTTAGGGTTGTGGACTTGTACCACCTGCCCTGCCCTCAAGGTGGGCTGGGTTGTTCTTTGCTTGCTAGGGCTGTTTACAGTGAAGTCACAGGTTATACTGAGATACCCTTCTTTATTTGTGAAACAGTCAAGCATTCTAGGCCAAGTTGCTCCTGGTCTTTTGACCTTTGACTGACCTCACTGAAGATGTCTATATTCTTAGTCTGGTGTCTTGATCCTAGAGAATTAGTGTGACCTTGACTTTGCATAATGCTTAACACAGAGTTTCAAAAAGGACTTCTTTGCCCATTGTTATATTGCTCTGACTGTAAATATCCCGACCTGCTTTTTCCAGAGGCCCTCACACTACTCTGACTACACCCACGGTCCCTGTCTCAAATGTATGATGATAATGGTTTCCAATAAAGGCTAGCAAGGGAAAATGGACATACACTATAGTAAGATATTATTGGAAAGAAAATTGGGATAAATTGAATACTTATATTGTAAATTCTAGAACAAATACTTTAAAACATTTTAGTGGTACTATTTTAATCAGTAGAAGAGGTAAAATGGAATTGAAAATTGTTAAATTAATCCACCAAGTCAGAAAAAGAGGTTAAAAGGAACAGAGATCAAATAAGACAAATAGAAGACAAATGACAAGGTGGTAGATTTAAATCACCATATTTATAATTTAATTAAATGTAAATGGCCTAACACTCCATTAAAAAGCAGAGATTATTTGATTGAATGAAAAATGTGGGATGATTATATGCTGTCTCAAGAAAAATCTGCTTAAATATAAAGACAAATGACACTTCTAACATAGATAATAAGTGGAATGATGAAAAAGATAGCATGCTAACATTATTCAAAGATAGATTAGATATTTTTCTATTAGATAAATTTTAAAACATCAACTATTAACAAGGATAAAGACATTTCTTAATAATAAAGGTAAACATTATATGTTCACTAAAAGTATATTAAAAATTTCAAGTTACACTCATCTAAACACAGAACTTGAAAATATACAAAACAAAAGTTTATAAAGCTCAAAGAAAAAATAGACAAAACCACAACTACACTCATCTCTCAATAAATGACAGAGCACATAGACAGACAATCATAAAGATACAGAATACTTGAACAATGTTATCAGCCAACTATACCTAATCTATGTTTAAAGAGCACTTCACCCAACAAGTAGAGTACACATTCTTTTCAAGGGCACATGGGATAGTCACCTACATTAGATTACATTCTGATCCATAAAGTATGTTTCAGTAAATTCAAGAAGATTAAAATTGTGCAAAAATATGGTGTCTGAACTCAAAGATTTTCAACTGGAAATCAATAACTGAAAGACACTTGTAAAATTTAAAAGCACACTTATAAAGTTATGATAACCCATAAAACAAAGAAGAACTTGAAAGGAAAATTAGAAAATATTTTGAACAGAGTAAAACTTAAAATCAACGTATCAAAATTTATAGAATGTAGCAAAAGTAGTGCTTAGAGGAAAACTCATAACATTACATACTTAGAGTAGAAGAGAAGACCTTAAATCAATTATCTAAACTTCCACCTTAAGAAACTAGAAAGAGAAGAGCAAATTAAACCTAAAGTAAGAAGAAAAAATAATAAAGATAAAAGCAGAAATCAATAAAATAAAAATAATGACCTAGAAAATCATGACACCAAAAGCTGGTCATTCTTTTTAAAAGATCAATAAAATCAATAAGCTTCTAGAAATACTGGTTAGGAAAATAAATAAGAGAAGACACAAATCATCAATATTAGGAATGAGAGAGAAGATACTATTATATGTCCTACAGATATTAAAAAGACAATAAGGAAATATGGAAAATACAGTGCCAATAAATCTGATAACTAAGATGAAGTGAATTTGTTCTTTGTAAGACACAGCTAACAAAGCTTACTTAAAAAATAGATTACACGAAGAGCCCTATAAGAAATAAAATTCATAGTTTAAAATATCCCCACCAAGAAACTCCAGGCTCAGAGGCTTCTTTGGTGAATTCTACCAGGCATTTAAGATAGAAGTAATCTCAACTATACAAAAATACTTTCAGAAGTTAGAAGAGGAGTGACTGTTTCTTAACTCATTTTACGATATCATTATCCTGATACCAAAATTAGAGTAAGATATTATAAAAGAAAGACGATATTCTAATTATCTCATGAACGTAGACTCCAAAACATCAACAGAATATTTGCAGATAGAATCCAGCAGTATTTAAAAAGGCCATAGTGACCCAAGTTGAGTGTATCCCTAAAATGCAGTTGGTTGATCACTCAAAACTCAATGTCAATTAAATTAATGTCACCACATTAACAAACTATAAAACAAACAAAAGAGAACAAGAGTGATAATTTCCTCCTCTGACATTTCTGGTATAAGAATATTACTATCATTTTTTTAATTAAGATATTATTGATATACACTCTTATGAAGGTTTCACATGAAAAAACAATGTGGTTACTACATTTACCCATATTATCAAGTCCACACTCATGCCCCAATTCAGTCACTGTCCATCAGTGTAGTAAGATGACACAGATTCACTGTTTTCCTTCTCTGTGCTACAGTTTTCTCCGTGGTTCCCCACACCATGTGTACTAAACATAATGCCCCAAATCCCCTTCTCCCACCCTCCCCACCCACCCTCCCACCCCCTTCCTCTTTGGTAACCACTAGTTCCTTCTTGGAGTCTCTGAGTCTGCTACCATTTTGTTCCTTCAGTTTTGCTTCGTTGTTATACTCCACAAATGAGGGAAATCATTTGTCACTTGTCTTTCTCTGCCTGGCTTATTTCACTGAGCATAATATCCTCCAGCTCCATCCATGTTGTTGCAAATGGTAGGATTTGTTTCCTTCTTATGGCTGAATAGTATTCCATTGTGTATATGTACCACCTCTTCTTTATCCATTCATCTACTGATGGACACTTAGGTTGCTCCCATATCTTGGCTATTGTAAAAAGTGCTGCAATAAACATAAGGGTGCATATGTCTTTCTGAATCTGGGAAGTTGTATTCTTTGGGTAAATTCCAAGAAGTGGGATTCCAGGGTCAAATGGTATTTGTATTTTTAGTTTTTTGAGGAACCTCCATATTGCTTTCCACAATGGTTGAACTAGCTTACATCACCACCAGCAGTGTAGGAGGGTTCCCCTTTCTCCACATCCTCGCCAGCATTTGTTGTTCTTTTGGATGGTGGCCATCCTTACTGGTGTGAGGTGATATCTCATTGTGGTTTTAATTTGCATTTCCCTGATGATTAGTGATGTGGAGCATCTTTTCATGTGTCTGTTGGCCATCTGAATTTCTTCTTTGGAGAACTGTCTCTTCATATCCTTTGCCCATTTTTTAATCGGGTTATTTACTTTTTGGGTGTAGAGGCATGTAAGTTCTTTATATATTTTGGATGTTAACCCCTTGTCGGATATGTCATTTACAGATATATTCTCCCATACTGTTGGATGCCTTTTTGTTCTGCTGATGGTGTATTACTATCATTTATATTATTACATTCTATAAGAACACTATTCTGTCATTTATATACAGCAAGAAATTCTTCCTTTTAGACCACTGTTATTTATTTTTTGATGAAATGGAATGTCTTAAGGAAAAACTAGCCGACTTTAGCATGATATAAAATGTTCCATGGTGTCTGCGTGTAAAAGTAAGAAATGTATAAATGTAAATAAATGCATCATTCATAAAATTCAGTAGAGCCCAATTATTTTTATTAATAAAATTGGTGTAATTTTTAAATTATTAGGACTTAGATATAGAAGACCACAATAGGCGCTAAAAAAAAAAATGGCCTGGCATTTCCCCCCCTTTTTCTTTAATGTGTAATCTGATTTTTGTCATTTCTGTTTGGCTGAAATGATAAGTATTGTAACTGATTTTTTAACACTTAACAAAACTAGCAAATTTCTCTTTTCATGAACAATTAAAAAAACTAAATTAAGTGAAAGGAGATAATTATTTTTAAAAGTGTTATGTACTAAAATGTAAACAGAACATTGGATTATCATGATAAATACAGTAACGTAAGAAAATAACAACCTACATTTTATGGCAATGATAAGGACAAACTGTCCTTAAGATTGGAGTGACTGAAGATCCTTCGTCAAGAATTTCCCTGTGCGTAGGCCCTGACTTCTAGAGATGGAGTGTGGGGGACGGTGCTTTGCATAGCTTGTGAAATTATTTAGGGTGTCCTTCTTCCCATCCAGTGTCATGTGTAATGTCAGGTAAGGCGAGTGAACTTCATAAAGGCAGTCCCTTGAGAATTATTACCTAGAATGTGACTTAGAAATAAAGCATCAAAACATCTGAGACTTAGAGTTTCTAGTACTTAAGAGAATTACCATTTAAAAAAAAAACAGCGCTTTTATCACTTTTTATTCATGTTACCTCTTTTGGGTGTGAATTTCATGTATGGAACCTTGATTTGTATATTGTTATTACTGTTTTGTTATTATTATTATTATTATTATTATTAATTATTTGGGAAACTCCCCTCTTAAACTGGACACCAAGATCCAAGCTAACTTGACTCTCTCTGCTGGGTACTTGAAGCTGCCGTGGAGACACAGCAGGTCCTAAAGGAAGCACGATGAGTCCTTCAAATACAGGCGTCTGTGAGTTCCTGCTGAAGTGTTCCGCTGGTATCTGTTTCCAGAAGCATATATCTCACTTCATAGATACTTTCCAGATGTGCTCCTCTTGGTTGTGATCTAAAAATATGCCCATTTCAAAAAAACGTGGGTTGCACCTTAACTAAAAATGATATAATACTACCATTATTAAAAACCTGAAATGTCAAACAGGCTACATACACAATCTGTAACTATCATAGGATACCTACAAAGGAGATATATGACCCTCCTTGCAGCAGAATGCAAGTACTTAATCCATTCTGCATCTCGAGTGTTATTACATTCTCTTTCCCATTTAACCAACTTGCAGTTCATGCTATAGCTTTGTCTCCTGCTCTCTCAATCAGTTTCATCTTTCCTGAATTAGAACTTCAGCACACCTTCACATTTTGGTGTCATAATTTTGTCTTTTGACTTATTCATAGGTTCCCCGCAGGATTACCCCTCTCAGTTCAGATAGTCCTAGACTGTATTCTTTCCCAACCACCAATGGTGTTTCTTCATTCAATAAACTGGAGTACTCTTCTGTTTAAGAAGCAGTCAAATCCATTCCTCATTTTATGCCTATTCCTCCTGTCTCTCACCAATCCTGAGGAAAGACTGGAGGCTTGTTCTTTGGAGAGAAGATTTCTGGGCTGGAGACATACCCAGGTACAGCTGAGAAGGGGTGATCTGTGAAAAACAGGCCAATCAGAAAATGTTAAGCAGCCTGGATATTAAGACGTGGCAACTTTATTCTCTACTCCTAGAGTGTGAAAGCCAGGTCTTTGCTCAGAAGGCAGGAAAGTGGAATGGTGTCCCTCAGGAAAACTTCCTGACCTGAGGGAAAGTCCTGAGAATGCCAGTATCAGAGGCTCCAACATGAAATGGCCCAGTCAGATCACCTGACAGTGGAGCTCCCAGTTAGCAAGCCTCACTCAGGACCTAAGAACTTCTCATCCTCCCTCCCTCTTCACTACCCACAGACAAGCAAGCATTAACAGTATCAGAGAAAAACTCTCTAATATGAAAGAGACCAAAAACAGTGAAAAAGGAAAGAAAGAAGAAAAACAGAAGCCATTTAGAAGAGACATATGCTAAATAGGAAGAAGGAAGAAAACAACCTATCATTGATATCTTAAGCTCTGAATAGCTTTCATGTAGTTTCAATAATGTACAACATGGAATATCAATCCAAAATATCAAGCCAAAATTATGATACAGTTATATTAGGGAAAAGGGGGATGGCACAGGTGTAGATAAGAATGGGGAGCAGAAGAGGGAGAGTTAAGTCCTCATCCTTCCCAGAATGAAGTCAATAGGAAATGCTTAAAATTGAAAAAAATTTTAAATGGCAATACAGTATATCATTTAGGACATAAATACCTAAAAAATTAGTTAAAATGGTGATGGCAGCTGCCTCTAGGAAATTAAGGGAAGCATGAATAGGGTACAGGTGTTGTTTCTTGTAACAAATTTTGTGAAACCTTTTTCCCCTTTATATGCATGTATAACGTCAACATTGTTTTTTATTAAGGTATCACTGGTATACACTCTTATGAAGGTTTCACAAGAAAAACAACGTGGTAAGAAAAGGGATTAAAGATGGCAGCATGAGAGGTGTGGCACAGGCTTCCTCCTAAAACCGCATATAATACGAAAATATAATTAATACAACTAATCCTGAAAGAGCAACAGAAAAGATGACTGTGCCAGACTGCATACACCTGGAGAAAAGAGCAGAACAGGGTAATATACCAAACCTACGGCCTGGCGGGACCCAAGCCCTTCCCCCACCACAGCTCACCAGTGGGAGGAAGAGAAACTGAGCAGAGAGGGAGTGGAGCCTGGGACTGCTGAATACCTAACTCCAGAGATCTGCTCTGAGAGCACAAACCTACATTTCATGGTGCGTGCATGATACTTTCGTGATTAGGGGGTTGGAAAGCTAAGACAGGCAGAATTCCTGGATAGATTGAGATTCCAGCCACTTGTGGAAAGCAGGGATCCATATCCAGCTGCTCGGGGACAAAAGAAAGGTGGGTCAGTCTGAGAGACTTCCTACAAGGAAGCCCGTAGCAAGAGGGCTGCTACAGGGGCAAGGACTGCACACAGCTTACTGTTCAGGAGAGAGGACAGGTAGACAAAATTGTCCGGGTGCACTCTGCCCAGCAGGGAAGGAGCTTTGCCATATAGACTCTCATATTTAAGGAGGAAAAAGAAATCTTCCTCCATAGACGATCTTCAGGTGCTCCAGCTACACAGCTCCAACGACACCCTCCATGATACGCAGCCTAATGTGCGTTTCTCCCAGCCAGCTCCACCTGCCTTGCAAACTGTCAAACCCTACCCTGGCGTTAGGCCAGCCAGAGGGAAGATCTGTCTACAGCAACTACAAATGCAAAGCATAGAGGCTTACACCTGTGTGCTGGGCCCACTGGTTCAGGCAGTGGAGACAGGCATAGCAGCCGGGGAGCAGGAAATAGTTCTTTCCTCCCCCCTGGCACCAATACCACTCCCGTGCAACCCCCAACATTGATTCTGGGGCTGAGCAGCTGCAGGGGGTAGAGCTTCTGGGCACTAGAGGGCGCCATATACAAATATGAAACACCAAAGGAACCTGGTTCAGAGTAAAATTATTAATACAACTCCTGAGAAAGATTTAAATGACATTGACTTCATGACTCTTCCTTCCTGAAAGGGAGTTCAAAATAAAAATGATTAACATGCTCATGGAGATATGGAAAGATATTCAAGAACTCATGAATGAATTCCAGTCAGAGATCCAATCACTGAAGAGCACAGTGGATGATATTAAAAGCAGACTGGATACGGGGAAGGAGATGATAAATGAAATAGAAACTAGAGAAGGGGAATACAAAGAAGCTGAGGCACAGACAGAAAAAAGGATCTCTAAGAATGAAAGAATATTGAGAGAACTGTGTGACCAATCCAAATGGAACAATATTCACATTATAGGGGTACCAGAAGAAGAAGAGAGAAAAAAAGGGATAGAAAGTGTCATTGAGGAGGTGATTGCTGAAAACTTCCCCAGTCTGGGGAAGGAGATAGTCTCTCAGGCCATGGAGATGCACAGATCTCCCAACACAAGGGACCCAAGGAAGACAAAACCGAGACATATAGTAATTAAAATGGCAAAGATCAAGGATAAGGTCAGACTATTAACAGCAGCCAGAGAGAGAAATGAGATCACATACAAAGGAAAACCCATCAGGCTATCATCAGACTTCTCAGCAGACACCTTACAGGCCAGAAGGGAGTGGCATGGTGTATATAATACAATGAAGCAGAAGGGCCTTGAACCAAGCATACTTTATCCAGCAAGGTTATCATTTAAATTTGAAGCAGGAATTAAACAATTTCCAGATAAACAAAAGCTGAGAGAATTTACCTCCCACAAACAACCTCTACAGTGTATTTTGGAGGGACTGCTATAGATGGAAGTGTTCCTAAGGTTTAATAGCTATTACCAGAGGTAATAAAACCACAGTAAAGAAAGTAGAACAGCAAATTACTAAGAAAATGCAAAATTAAATGAACTATCCTCAAAGTCAATCAAGGGATAGACAAACAGTACAGAATATGATACCTAATATATAAAGAATGGAGGAGGAAGAAAAAAAAGAACCTTTAGGTTGTGTTTGTAATAGCATATTAAGAAAGGTAAGTTAGACTCTTAGATAGTAAGGGAGTTAACCTTGAACCTTTGGTAACCACGAATTTAAAGCCTGCAATGCCAATAAGCACATAACTATCGATAATCACCCTCAATGTAAATGGACTGAATGCACCAGTCAAAAGACACAGAGTCACTGAATGGATAAAAAAACAAGACCCATCTATATGCTGCCTACAAGAGATTCACTTCAAACCAAGACATACACAGACCAAAAGTGAAGGGATGGAAAAAGATATTTCATGCAACTAATAGGGAAAAAAAAAGCAAGAGTTACAGTACTTGTATCACACCAAATAGACTTCAAAACAAAGAAAGTCACCAGAGACAAAGAAGGACATTACATAATGATAAAGGGGTCAATCCAACAAGAAGATATAACCATTATAAATATCTATGCATCCAACAGAGTAGTACCTACATATGTGAAACAAATACTAACAGAATTAGAAGGAGAAATAGAATGCAATGCTTTCGTTCTAGGAGACTTCAACACTCCACTCACTCTGAAGGACAGATCAACCAGACAGAAAATAAGTAAGGAGACAGAAGCACTGAACAACACAATAGAACAGATGGACCTAACAGACATCTACAGAACTCTACACCCAAAAGCAGCAGAATACACATTCTTCTCAAGTGCACATGGAACATTTTCAAGAATAGATCATATACAAGGCCACAAAAAGAGCCTTGGTAAATTTAAAAAATTGAAATTGTACCACCCAGTTTCTCAGACCACAAAGGTATGAAACTAGAAATAAATTATGCAAAGAAAATGAAAAATCCCACAAACACATGGAGGCTTCAAAACATGCCCCTACATAACCAATGGATCAATGACCAAATAAAAACAGAGATCAAGCAATATATGGAGACAAATGACAACAATAATTCAACACTGCAAAATCTGAGGGTTGCAGCAAAGGCCGTACTAAGAGGAAAGTATATTGCAATACTGTCCTACCTCAGGACAGAAGAACAATCACACATGAGCAGTCTAAACTCACAATTAACGATACTAGAAAAAGAAGTAAAATGAGGCCCAAAGTCAGTAGAAGGAGGGACATAATAATGATTAGAGGAGAAATAAATAAAATCGAGAAGAATAAACCAATAGAAAGAATCAATGAAAGCAAGAGGTGCTTCTTTGAGAAAATTTAAAAATAGATAAAACACTGGCCAGACTTATCAAGAAAAAGAGTCTACACACATAAACAGAATCAGAAATGACAAAGGAAAAATCTCTACGGACACCACAGAAATACAGAGAATTATGAGAGAAAACTATGAAAAATTATATGTCAACAAACTGGGTAACCTAGAAGAAATGCACGACTTTCTAGAAAAATAAAAACTTCCAAGGCTGACCCAGAAAGAAACAGAAAATCGGAACAGAACAATTACCAGCAATGAAATTGAACTGGTAATCAAGAACCTACCTAAGAACAAAACACCTGGAGCAGATGGCTTCACCACTGAATTTTATCAAACATTTAGTGAAGACCTAATACCCATCCTCCCTAATGTTTTCCAAAGACTAGAAGAGGAAATACTTCCAAACTCAGTCTATGAGGCCAGCATCACTCTAATACCAAAACCAGGCAAAGACACCACAAAAAAAGAAAATTACAGACCAATATCCCTTATGAATGTAGATGCAAAAATACTCAACAAAATATTAGCAAACCAAATTCAAAAATACATCAAAAAGATCATCCATCATGATCAAGTGGGATTTATTCCAGGAATGCAAGGATGGTAAAACATTCGATAATCCATCAACATCATCCACCACATCAACAAAAAGAAGGACAAAAACCACATAATCATCTCCATAGACGCTGATAAAGCATTTGACAAAATTCACATCCATTCATGATAGAAACTCTCAACAAAATGGGTATAGAGGGCAAGTACCTCAACATAATAAAGGCCATAAATGACAAACCCACAGCCAACATCATACTTAACAGCGAGAAGCTGAAAGCTTTTCCTTTAAGATTGGGAGCAAGACAAGGATGCCCACTCTCCCCACTTCTATTTAACATAGTACTGGAGGTCCTTGTCACAGCCATCAGAAAACACAAAGAAATAAAAGGCATCCAGATTGGCAAGGAAGAAGTTAAACTGTCCCTGTTTGCCAATGACATGATATTGTACATAAAAAACCCTAAAGAATCCACTCCAAAACTACTAGATCTAATATTGGAATTCAGCAAAGTGGCCAGATACAAAATTAATACACACAAATCTGTGGCATTCTTATATACTAACAATGAACTAGCAGAAAGAGCAATCAGGAAAACAATTCCATTAACAGTTGCATCAAAAAGAATAAAATACCTAGAAATAAACCTAACCGAGGAAGTGAAATACCTGTACTCTGAAAACTACAAGACACTCATGAGATTAATTAAAGAAGATACCAATAAATGGAAACACATCCATGCTCATGGATAGGAAGAATTAATATTACCAAAATGGCCTTCCTGCCTAAAGCAATCTACAGATTCAATGCAATTCCTATCAAAATACCAACAGCATTCTTCAATGAACTAGAGAAAATTGTTCTAAAATTCATATGGAACCACAAAATACCACGAAGAGCCAAAGCAATCCTGGGAAGGAAGAATAAAGCTGGGGGATTATGCTCCCCAACTTCAAGCTCTACTACAAAGCCACAATAATCAAGACAATTTGGTACTGGCACAAGAACAGACCCACAGACCAATGCAACAGAATAGAGAGCCCAGATATAAACACAACCACATATTGTCAACTAATATATGATAAAGGAGCCAAGGACATACAATGGGGAAATGACAGCCTCTTCCACAGCCTGTTTTGGCAAAACTGGATAACTACATTCAAGAGAGAATGAAACTGGATTATTGTTTAACCCCATACACAAAAGTAAACTCAAAATTGATCAAAGACCTGAATGTAAGTCATGAAACCATAAAACTCTTAGAAGACAACGTAGGCTAAAATCTCCTGAATATAAGCATGAACAACTTCTTCCTGGACTCATCTCCTCAAGCAAAGGAAACAAAAGCAAAAATGAACTCATGGGAATACATCAAACTAAAAGATTTCTGTACGGCAAAGGACACCATCAACAGAACAAAAAGGCAACCTACAGTATGGGAGAATATATTTGTAAATGGCATATCCAACAAGGGGTTGGATCCAAATATATAAAGAACTTAACATGCGTCAACATCCAAAAAGCAAATAACTCGATTAAAAAATAGGCAGAGGATCTGAAGAGACAGTTCTCCAAAGAAGAAATTCAGATGGCCAACAGACACATGAAAAGATGCTCCACATCACTAATCATCAGGGAAATGCAAATTAAAACCACAATGAGATATCACCTCACACCAGTAAGGATGGCCAGCATCGAAAAGACTAAGAACAACAAATGCTGGTGAGGATGCGGAGAAAGGGAAACCCTACTACACTGCTGGTGGGAATGTAAGCTAGTTCAACCATTGTGGAAAGCAATATGGAGGTTCCTCAAAAGACTAAAAATAAAAATACCATTTGACCTGGGAATCTCACCCTTTTGAATTTACCCAAAGACTACAACTTCTCAGATTCAAAAAGACATATGCATCCCTATGTTTATTGCAGCACTTTTTGCAGTAGCCAAGATATGGAAGCAACCTAAGTGTCCATCAGCAGATGAATGGATAAAGAAGAGGTGGTACATATACCAATGGAATTCTATTCAGCCATAAGAAAGAAACAAATCTTACCATTTGCAACAACATGGATGGAGCTGGAGGATATTATGCTCAGTGAAATAAACCAGGCAGAGAAAGACAAGTACCAAATAATTTCCCTTATTTGTGGAGTATAACAACGAAGCAAAACTGAAGGAACAAAATAGCAGCAGACTCAGAGACTCCAAGAAGGAACTAGTGGTTACCAAAGAGGAGGGTTGTGTGGGGGTGGGTGGGGAGGGAGGGAGAAGGGGATTGAGGGGTATTGTGTTTAGTACACATGGTGTGGGGGATCACGAGGAAAACAGTGTAGCACAGAGGAGGCAAATAGTGAATCTGTGGCATCTTAGTATGCTGATGAACAGTGACTGCATTGGGGTATGAGTGGGGACTTAGTAATATTGGTAAAAGTAGTAACCACATTTTTTTTCATGTGAAACCTTCATAATAGTGTATATCAATAATACCTTAATAAAAAAAAGAGAAAAACAATGTGGTTACTACATTCCCCCTTATTATTGAGTCCCCCTGCATACTCCATTGCAGTCTCTGTCCATCAGTGTAGTAAGATGACTCTGAGAACATTTTTTAAATTAAAAATAAAGAAGGGAAGAGAATAAATAGGAGCAAAAGTGGCATAAATTAGAAAACTGTTTTCAAAAGTCTATGCAAAAATGATGATGACTTCAAGAAGGGTCATCCACAGGAAACTGAAAGAAATGGATAGATGAACTATGTAAATTGATTTGTAGTTTCATACCATTGTTGTTGGGAAAGAAGCTTGACAGGATCTTAATCGATGAACTATTTAAAAGACACAGCACCTGCAAATCAGATATGGATATCTAACTGGGGAGAAGGAGGCACCAAGGATGACCACCAGATATCTGAGCAACTGGGTGGATGGTAAAGCCATTTGCTGAAGAATAATTTTGAGGGGGAAGAGCAAATTTTAAGGGAGAAAATAAGGGAGTTGAATTTTAGAACTGTTGAATTTAACTTGCATATATATATATCCCCCAAAAAGAGGGCTGGGAGGTTGTTGGATATGAAGTTCTGAAACTCAAGATCCATACTGAAGCTAGAAATACAGGCAGTAACATTGTTGCAAAAAGTGATAAACAAAGCCTTAGATGTGTGTATTGTTTACTCCCCCAGTATGTTTCCCTTCCTCAGGTTCCTGGGAGGACTCTCCTGCATCCAGCCTGCGACACCTGTCTGGCCACACTGCTTGGTTCAAGGTGAGTCTGTGAACTGAGGTGAGTTCATCAGAGTCCTCTGGAGAGAGTGGAAGGGATATGATTAGAAGGACGTTGGTCTCTTTCCTTCTGGAATCCTGGACCATGTAAGTCTGAAGCTGTGGTGGCTCCAGGGAGAGTGCCTGGCTGAGAATGAAGACAGCGTTGTGGAAACCAGGGCTAAGCGAGAGAGAAAACAGGGCAGATTCTTACTATCACTAGTCACCTTCCTGAATGGAGCCGAGTTTCATCCTTTGAATTTCCCATAGATGAGCTGATGACTTCCCTTCCTAAGATGGTTTGGGTTGCTTCTGACAGTGTCTTGTCTTGTGAGTGGGAAGGGATAAGGTTGCCACGTGAGAATATGAGGGGTAAATAGAGACAATATTTAGAAGAACCCCCAGCAGCCTCAGAACTGGGAGGAGAGGGGAAGCTGGCAGAGGAGACTGAGCAGAAAGTGCTGGGTAGATAGAGAAAAGGAAAGGCAAGGCCATGACAGTCATGAGAAGACAGTGTTTCAGGACAGAGAGCCCTCACCAATATTAAATCTGCCCCAGGTCTATTGACACCTTGAAAAATCGGCTTTGGTACCATGGAGCTGACCTTGAAGATGTTGGTGCAAGTAGTTTTGGTGAAGTGGGACCTGATGGTCCTGGAGAATTATTAATTCATCCAAGATTTCTTGGCAGAAAATAGCAGACAGATTTGCATCATAATAGAAAAGCGTGATGTCTTGTCTATCAGAGGCATCTGTGAATCCAGGTACTTCTGACTCTTTTCACTCCAGAATCGCCATACTTGTCATTACATTGGGTCCCGACCACACAACGTGACTGCTCAGCATCCCTCCGGGGAAAGCGGCCCATGAAGGCGGTAGGGACGCAGTCAGGAGCTGGGTCATACCATGGGAACAGGATTCCCAGCCAACCTCCCCGAGGACTTGGGCAAGAAAGACCTCTGCCTGGGCCTTGCACTTCGGAGAGCCCCTCACATCAGATACTTCTGTGAAAGACTTGAGGGGCACGTCTGTCACCTGTGATCTGTGGGGCACTCGATGATGCCTCGGCAGAACCCCTAATCCTCAACATCGGCTCCTGGAAGTAACAACATCCTGGACAAAACACTTCATATCTCCTTTCCTGTGTCTTCCCGACAAATACTGGCTGCCACTGAATGCCATCAAGGTTTGTGGGCTGTGTCACTGACACTACTGAGTGTCAGGGAGGATCTGGGATATGGAAACACTTAGGAAACAGAAAAGGCAAATTAACCAACGTGTTAAATCCTTCCTCTTACATAAGATTATTGCATTAGACCCTTACATAATGGAGTATCCTTTCCCAGGGGTACCAAACACCCATGTTCTTGCTTTCCTAGTGTTCTATGTTCATTGTTGTACATGGTACTGACGGAACATTTTGCAGTATATAAATAGTTTATATTTTATTCTATTTGTGTATATATCTATATCTACAATACATAAGTCTAGATGTAACATGAGTAAAGCATAACCTAAATTTTCAACATAATGACTAGACAATCATTAAATACTGGAATTGCAAATAATTTGTTTTGTGAAAGTACTTAAAAAGATTTTATTAATTTTGCCCAAAATAAATCAGCTGAGATTCATTTAAATAATGTACATTAAAATTCATTTTAACCATTATAATTTCATTATGCATTTTAATATTTATATACCATCCAGAATATTTTAGAAAATAACATTTTTGAAAGCATATAAACAAAATTTTAATTTACATTTTCAATGAAAATACAGTCTAGTTAAGTTCACTCTGAATGTAACTGCATTTTATTTATTAATTCTTTAGGTTAGTGAGAATGAGTTCATATTGAGATTAGACTAATAGAAAATATAGAAGTAGAGCTGAGAGGGAACTCTACTGATTATATAAATTGAAAAGCGTAGATAAATAGAAAATGTTCAAAGAGGTAGCTTGCTTAAGTTTTTAAAAACTGGAAACAGTGAAAGTGACATTTATATTGAGCATGGCTCACAAAAAGTTTGCAAACAGGGCATTATAAATTCCTCATTAAATACAGATTTATTAATTGACCAAAACAGTAAAAATGAACCACAGTTATTTTCATTAGATCCACAAACTTGAATGAATCAAATGAAATCCCAGAAATTTATATAAATGAAGATATTACTGTAAGAGACGGTGAAAATCACTACGTAAGTGGTAGACACTAATATGAAGAAAATGAAATCTTTCATAAAATTTTCTTTAATAACGTTTAAATTTGTAAAATTTTTTATTTATTTCCAAATGTGTGTATTGCAAATTTTTATTAACAATTTTATTTGCCATTTCTCAGCTGAGCTGTTTCTCAAAATTTACTTACTTTTAAATTGAAGTACAGTTGACATACAATATTTTATTAGCTTATTATATTAGTTTCACGTGTATAACATGATGATTCAACATTTATATACATTATGAAATGATCACGATAAATCTAGACACCAACTATCACTATAAAAACTAGTTACAATATTATTAACTACATTCCCTATGCTGTATATTGCATCTCTGTGTTTCCAAATTTAATTAAAAATAGTCTAAGAACTACAGTGACCTGGTATGGCATTACTGTTAATAGGGTATAAATTATGAGAAAATCCTGATGTGAATACCATAATTAGTATTTTTTTCCTGAAATGAAAGCAAAAGAAATAAATTGTATGGAATAATTACATAAGAATTATGAATTATGAAGTATCTTCATTTTATTACTCACTCAGACATCACCAGTAACCATTAAGGTACCCACACTTGTAGAATAATAATAAAATCACATTTTTGTAATGTTATACAGATCTTTAAAAATTTTATTGTTGTTAAGATAATTTGTCAAGATAGGCAGAATAAACATTTTAACAATTCAATAGCTTGACTTTGATGTTTAAGTGTTCAGTTATATGACATATGGGGTCTCCATTTGAACTCTTCCCACAGACTGGTAGTTAGCAATGGACTAGAAACCGGTCAACAGTTGTTAAATCAGAGCCCATTAGCTTAAACATATTGATTAAACCATCATTAATTTAGCTAAGGGATTCTGGAGAACTACTTGATAACCTTCCTTAACACTGCACTTGGGATCATTTAGAAAACAAAAATGCAAGCAAATTAACCTGAAAGACTCAGCCAAGGTGAAAGAAATCAGAAAAGAGGGATGCATATCACATGATCTCTAAAAATCACCAGCTCACATTAGAACCTTCATGAAACATTGAATAAAGTTGACAGGACTAGTTCCAATTTTCACCTGGAAAAGGTTTGGGCAAATTATTTTTAGATTATATGCAAATCTAGAGTGGTTATGAGTTGCTTATTTTTTTTTAATTATTTTCTCTTTAAAAAAATGAGTGCTGCTGTTATGTGGAAGCAATTGCAGTGAAGCATGCTAGATAGGACTTAGTGGTATCATCTCCTCACTGAAAAATACCCCAGCCTCATGCTATCTGTAATGGAAATAGAGTATTTCTTTAGTGTATATAATGGGAAAATTACAGATGTCAGCAAGGATAGCCTACACTACCTTTATAAAGCATTTCCTTAAAGCTATAAATCACTAGAGTTAGCACAACCTCATAAATTTTCTTCTCATTTTTTTTCTTTTCTTCTCTGTTTATATTTCCCCTCCTCTTTCTTTCTTTTTATTGTCCTCCTTGTGAGTGTTTATACATATTGTCATTTTGAATAATGCTTCTCATTAAAAATGTAAAAATATTTTTTACATTTTGAACATATTAAACCTGAAAAGTTTGAAGCCTTTGTGATATAGTAATTTCTGTTTGGATTTATGACAGGGTAGGGGAAAGGATACTTTTAGTTTTGACATTTGAGAAGGTTTTTACCAGTATTAAAACATACATGGTAATATTCATTAGGATTTTTTAGCATAAAAAATATAAGCAAGAAAACAAAAATAGCAACTGTCGAGAGCATTGGTTTTAGTTCAAAAAGACTTCAGTTTAATCTGAGCTCTCCCTTTATCAGCTGTGTAACATGGAACAATTGGCTTAACCTTCCTGAGCCTGAATTTTTGCATCTGCCAAGTGGGTAGAGTAATGTTCCTATCACACAGAGATGTGAGAATTAGATAAATTATCTGTGTAAAGTGCTTAGAACTGTGTGGGGCACATAGACAAACCTGGGGACCTTATTATTTATTCCACCATTATTATTATCTACCTCTGACTTTCTTTTATAAAATAAAGGAGTACCTCTCCACAATAAAATATGTAGACAGTAGAGAAACATAAAATCATCTTCTTTCTTTGCCCCTGCCATCCTACTCTCCATTAATATTTTCATGTGTGTCCTGCCCCGGAATTAGATTGGAAACCAGAATATATACCGTCTTTTCTAAAACTACACAGAGAGACTAGACTTTAAACTGTCTTATACTTTTGTCAATGTTTTATCTTGAATGTCTTTATGCACACCTATTCATCACCCTCATTCTTTATAATAACTATGTCATGTTCCATTGTATCAATGTGCCATAAGTCATATAACTGATCTTCCTTTGCAGTTTTTGTTTTTGCAATTATGTCTATAAGGAAAAGTCCAGTAGCAGAATTTCTGAATTAAGGTATATGTAAGTTTTATACTTATGTGTATTTTGCCAAATTACCCACCCAAAATTCACACTAATTTACTTTAGTGGTATTTTATGCATTTGGATATAGTTCTGAAAACATGTAAATAAGTTGTTTGAAAAACATTGTTAAAATTACATCCACTAGAGCTGTGATTTATGTTTTAGCAGGGTCCATGACGCTTTCTGATAATTTTTGAAAAATGTGTGTGTTCTTCTTTCTGACAATGTGTGTCCCAGGAAATGCCCATGTGCCCACATGTTCAGAGGAAGCCCATCTGTGGTAGGCTGAACAATGGTCCCCAAAGATGGCCACGTCCTCATCCTTGAATTGAGTCCGGTGAAACTTGTCCAAACTTTTGACCTCTGTAACCAAGATAATGAATTTGTGTTGTGTTAAGCCACTAAGTTTATGCTAATTTGTTACTGCAAAAATAGGAAATGAATGCACCATCTATATATCCCAGGTGAGGATTCAGCTATGTGGGCCAATGGTCTGTATTAGACTATATGAGAGCATAGCTTTAAAAAGAACCCTTTAGCACCCTAAGCAGTAGAAAAGCTGGCTACTCCACTTCCTCATCTTCCCACTGTTAGAGTCCCTAAGTATCTCCATGGAACCTCCAGCGTTCCAAGAAGCAGATTAAAAACTACTCCTTTAGAAAATTAAATAAGCTTTCCTCTATGATTTGAGAATATATTTATAAATGAGGCCTTTTTAAAAAAGAAACACATATTTTTCAATTAGTAAGTATTTACTGGCACTTATTTTATGGTAGCTATTGTGCCAAACTCCTGGACACAACTGTAGACAAGACAGATTTACTCATGTCCTCACAGGTTCTGGGACAGTAGGGAGTGTAGCCAGTTCTAGTGTAACATGACACGTGTTATGATGGGGAAAGACGAGGGGTCTGTATGGATGCACAGAAGAAGTACTCTCAGTAACGTGATGAGGGAGGCATAACAGAGCTCTTGAAGGAAGGGACGTTCAAGCTGAGACCAAGTAGAGTGTCCCATGCAAAGGGTGAGCCTGTGAAGCTGCAGAGGAAGAGCTGGAGTAAAGGCAGGTGCGTGGCATGGTGAGAATCGTCCTGGTAGAAGGAACAGCATTTCTAAAGACCTAGAAGTGAGAGAATAGGATAAATTTGGGAAACAAGAAGTAGTTCAGCATGGCTGAAGCACAGAATGCCATGGAATAATGAAAAGAAAGAAGAGAGAAACTCGAAGCTCTTGAGGGGCCTCTCTATACCTAAGAAGGTATTTCCTCTTTCATCTTCTATCCAGGCAAAGCCACCCCAGGAGGTGTGGGATGGAGCTCCATTAAAATTTTTTTTATTAATACCCCTCAATCCCCTTCTCCCTCCCTCCCCACCCGCCCTCCCACACCCCCGCCTTTGGTAACCACTAGTTCGTTTTTGGAGTCTGTGAGTCTGCTGCTATTTTGTTCCTTCAGTTTTGCTTCGCTGTTATACTCCACAAATGAGGGGAATCATTTGGCACTTGTCTTTCTCTGCCTGGCTTATTTCACTGAGCATAACATCCTACAGCTCCATTCATGTTGTTGCAAATGGTAGCATTTGTTTCTTTCTTATGAGTCCCATTTAAAGTTAGAAGAGTTACTCTGACCAGAGCGTGATGGACAGATGCAGAACAACATTGGAGGCTATCGTAGGAATCAAAGCTAGAGCCATAATCGTGGTGGAAACAGACTTAACGGAATGAACTGGCGAGATATTCAGGTCACATGCTTGAAAGAGCCTCGGGATGAGTGGATATGTGGAGGATGTGGCAAGAGCAGAGGAATCCAGAAAGACAATCAGATTCCTGGCTTGACAAGGATTACAAGAGACTTCTATCCTACAGGTGTTGAGTCTGAGAACCGGTAAGGCTGTCTTTTGGAGAGGTCTATTAAATAGGTGCATAAATAGATCTGGAGCCCAAGAGAATAATTCAGAATAGAGGGAAAGACTGATGAGCTATTTGCTTATACTTGATAAGTGTTCAGCAAAGTAAAGAGGGTGAATCAAATCTCCCAGGGAGAGGGTGTAGAATGGGAAGAGGGTTTAGGACAGGACCCTGAGGAAAACAAATCTCAATCAAGGAATAAAGGAAGAGAAGTCCACCTAGAGGCTGAAGAGGATGGAGTGCAAGGGCAGCCACGTGTGAGGAAGTGATCAAATCAACTCCGCTGGTGAAGCCGTGGAAGACTTAAATAAAATCATCACTTAAAAGGTCTCTTGCTTGTACTACTGAAGGAGGTCTTGCACTTCATTAGAGTAGTCCTAGTAGTACGGTGGGGGCCACCACACATCACCACATTAGACCACCATAGGCTGAAAAGTGACTGCAAACTCAGTGCCAGTGGAAAGAGACAAGAGTCAGAGCATAGGTAGAAGGAGGGACTTTCAATGAGGGAAAGGAAACTGCTCCACTGTAAGAGAAGGGAAGGAGGAAAAGATCGGTGCATTTATGTTTCCATTAGAGAACATTTAGCCATGTCTTCAAATATTAGAGAATGATTTTGTGGTATCTAAATTATAAGAAAGAGCAATTAAAACCCTTGAGTTATCTCAGAGGACAGAAACAAGACCACTGAGGAAACTAGAGGAACATTTATTTTGGCTTTACCTAAGAAGGATCTGATAATGATTACAGATACGCAAAATGGAATGACTGTGTTAGTAAATTGTGCATTCTCTGTCACCTATATGATTGAAATGGAGACAATAGCTACTGCAAGAAAGAGTAAAGAATAAAATGGAGAGTGGGAGGAGGGAAAGAAAAGATTAAACACGTGTTTTCTGACATCCCCTCTTGTCCTGGATGGTCAACTCTGTATAAACTGCAGCAAGCCTATTACGTACTGAGTACTGCCCCTCAATTCCTTTAGCTGCAGCACTGCCCAACTGCTGATAAGATTTCATCCTGCAGACAGCCTTCAGTTCCAGGGGCAGTCCCAAATATATCAGACCATGGAACCTCATTGCCTCCAGAATGGGGGCTGGAATTTATCTCTTGACTCATGTCTACTTTTTAATGTGTCTGAGTTGGGCCCTTTGGATCCCTGAATGCTGATGACATGCGGCCTTTCCTTCTCATCACAAGTGCCATTATAACTGGGCATCTTCTCTGTTATTACTGAACACTTACTTTGATCCAGACACTGTGTTAGGTGCTGAATATATCCTGATGAAAATACCTTCCATAAGGATATAGGTTTTTGTCTGAAAACAATTTACTCATATATTTCCAGTACCAAACACAATGCCGGACTCAGCAAATATGTATTTAATGAATGACACAGACCCTGCCTTTAAGTTGCTTGAATCTAATGTACAGACAAACATATATAGTGACAACTCCAGAATAATGTTGTTAGTACAATTATGAAAAGTTGCACAGGAAGCAGGGGGGTGGGCATATTCCTCAGCCTGAGGTTCTTGGTTTGTAGTCTGGTTCTCAACAAGTTGGCAGTTCAGCCTGAGATCATCTGCGCACCCACTGCCAGGCTTTGCCCTTCTACCTGTAAAACCGAAACATGTCACTCTGCCCTAAGTCACTGGCCGGGACCCTCTTCAGTCAAGACACTGCCACTATCATGACCAGAGGTAAGACTTACACAATATAAGAGTCCTTAGAGAGGTGAATTACAGTCCCAACTGTATCTTATTAGACATTGTATCTCGGACAGCTAGGGAAGACCTTGCAGGCTAAGGCATGCTGGGCACACAGTTGTTCCTAGCCCTGGCCACCCTCCTCCGCCCTGTGCTGGCTGTCTTAGAATCCCAGTATGACTCAACAGGGTTGTTCAAGCAAGTTCTCTAGGAATTAACCAACTGGCTTCTAGCCCGGGTCATTTGCTTTTCCTACATGGATTACTACAGAACAGAAATGTCATCACAGAGAGAGAGAGGGAGAGATATCCTGAAAAGATCGTGAGTTGGAGCCCCAGACAGCTTCTTTGTTTGCAGAGGGGAGTTGTAGGGTGGGCACAAACTCCCACTTATTTGCAAGAACAGTACAAAACATTCCCAAATACCCTCCATCCAGATCCCCGATGTTAACAGTATCTATGGGGCTTTATTCTTTTCTCAGCCTGTATCTATGTATGTGTGCTTGTGTATGCACACACAGGCCACATCAGTTATTTTCTGAACCACTTAAAAAGTTGCAGATACAGTGCTTTCTTTCTCCTAATACTTTAGTGAATATTTCCTAAAAACAAGGAATTCTTTAACCATAGAACAAGATCTAAATCAGGAAATCAACTTTGAAATAATATTATTATCTAATCTGCAGACATTGAGATTTTGTCATATCCCAATAATGTTATTTATAGCAAAAGACAATCCCAGATCATGTCTTATTTTTATTTTTTAATTGAAGTGTAATTGAGATACATATGTTAGCTTCAGGAATTCAACATGATTTGACTTTTGTATACGTTGTGAAATGATCACCACATCCTCTATTTGACATCTGTCACCATAAAAAATTATGTTTTTTTCCTTATGGTGAGAACTTTTAAGATTTGCCTTTTTAGCAACTTTTAGATTTTCAATAGAGTATTATTGGCTCTGGTCCCCATGCTGTACATTACATCCCCATGACTATTTAATAAGTGGGAGTTTGTGCCCACCCTACAACTCCCCTCTGCACTACCAGCTGTATCTACGATTTTTCTTTTTTTGTTTGTTCATTTGTTCTGTTTTTTACAGTCCAGATATAGGTGAAATCATATGGTATTTGTTTTTCTCTGTCTGGCTTATTTCACTTAGCATAATATTCTCAAAGTTCACCCATGTTGTTGCAATAGCAAGATTTCACTCCTTTTATATTCACAACTTTTTTTTTTTTTTTGCCCTCCCTCCACTTCCCATGAACCGCACTTCTTTATCTGTTTATCCACTGATGGACATTTAGGTTGTTTCTATATCTTGGCTATTGTCAATAAAGCTGTAATGAACATAAGGATGCATTTATCTTTTTGAATTAGTGTTTTCATTTTCTTTGGATAAATACCCAGAAGTGGAATTGCTGGATCATATGGTAGTTCCATTTTTAATAATTTGAAGAATATCCATGCTGTTTCCTATAGTGGCTGTACCAGTTTACCTTCCCACCAATAAGGCACAAGGGTTCCCTTTTTTCCATGTCCTTGCTAACACTTATTGCTTTTTGTCTTTTTGGTAATAACCATTCTGACATGTATGAGGTGATAGCTCATTGTAGTTTTGATTTGCATTTCCATGATGATTAGTGATGTTGAGCACCTTTTCAAGTATCTGTTGTCCATCTGTATGTCTTCTTTGGAAAAATGTCTGTTCAAATCCTCTGCCCATTTTTAATGGGATTATTTGATTTCTTGTTATTGAGTTGTACGAGTTCTTTATATATTTTGGGTATTAACCCCTTATCACATATATGATTTGGAAATATCTTCACCCATTTGGTAGGTTGCCTTTTAATTTTGTTAATGATTTCCTTTTCTATGCTGAAGCTTTTAGCCTGATATCATCCCATTTATTTGTTTTTGCTTTTGTTGCCATTGCTTCTGGAGTCAGATCAAAAAGATACCACTAAGACCAAGTCAAGGAACTTACCATCTATGTTTTGTTCTAGGAGTTTTATGGTATCAGGTCTTACATTCAAGTCTTTAATCCATTTTGAGTTAATTTTTGTGCATGATGTAAGATGTCCAGTTTCATTCTTTTGCAATGTAGCTAATCAGTTTTCCCAGTACCATTTATTGAAGAGACTGTCCTTTTTCCATTGTATATTCTTGCCTCCTTCATCATAAATAATTGTCCATATATGCATGGGTTTATTTCTGGACTTTCTATTCTGTTCCACTGACCTGTGTGCCTGTATTTTATGTCCATATCAAGCTGTATTGATTACTATAGCGTCAAAGTATGGTTTGAAGTCAGGGAGCATGATGCCTCCAGCTTTGTTCCTTCTCAGGAATGCTTTGGCTCTTCAGGACTTTTTTGTGGCTTTAAACAAATTTCAGGATTTTTGATTCTATTTCTGTGAAAAATTGAAATCTGATAGGGATTGCACTGAATCTGTGGATTGCTTTTGTAATATGGATATTTTAACAATATTAATTTTTCCATTCCATGAGCTTGGAATATCTTTCCATTTATTTTTATCTCCTCGAGTTTCTTTCATTACTGTCTTAAAGTTTTCAGTGTACAGGTCTTTCACCTTCTTGGCTTAATTTATTCCCCGGTATTTTATTCTTTTTAAAGCAGTTGTAAAGCGGATTGTTTTCTTAATTTCTTTTTCTTATAGTTTGTTAGTGCATTTTGTATATTGATTTTTTTTTACCTTGCAACCTTACCACATTCGTTTATTAATCCTAACATTGTTTTTATGAAGTCCTCAGGGTTTTCTATATATAAAATCATGTCAACTGCAAATAATGACCATTTTACTTCTTTCTTTCCAATTTAGTTCCCTTTGATTTCTTTTTCTGACTGATTATCTGGATTACATCTTTAAATCTCCTTTAATCTGGAAAAATTTCTCAGTCTTTCTTTGAATTTTATGATACTGGCATTTTTGAAAAATACAGCCCATTGATTTTTTAGACCCTCTACTCTACCTAATTCCCACTGTGCCTGGCAGGTACCAATCTCATTAGTCTCCAGTTTAAACTTCCTGTGTTTCTTTTCACTCAAGCAAGTAGTTAAATGTATACACTTTTATGTTCTCTGGAAATCACTCCATATGAGGTCATATGGATCTTAATTATTTTCCTATACCTGCATAGTACTCATTCTGTGGATGATTTATAGAATATTCAACTACTTTTCTATATATAGGCATTAATGTTATTTCAAGTATTTTTCAAAGCAAACAATGCTGCAATGACTAACATCGTACATATGTATTTTGTATCATTGGAGGTAGTATTTTTAGAGTAGAATCCTAGAAGTGGAATTGTTGTGTCAAAAGGTAAATGAGTATATAGTTTTGCCAGGTATTTCAAAATTCCCCCGCAGAAGGCTGTATTCCCTCCAGCATGTAAATGTTTCCTCATAGACTCACCAACTCAATGTATTATGTATATTTTTGTTTGTTAATTTGATGACAAATGATACATCAATGTAGTTTTAATTAATTTGATGACAAATGATACCTCAATGTAGTTTTAATTTGCATTTCTCTTACATGAGTGAGGTTAGACATCTTTTCAACCATTTCAAGAGCCTTTTTATGAATTGTTTCTTCCTGTCTTTTCTCCCATTTTTCATTTGAATTTCTAGAATCCTTTTACTTTTTCAATTTTGAGGAGTTTTATATGTATTACAGAAATTAACCCTTTCCTGTATGATATATTATAAATATTTTCTTCCAGTTTGTCAGTTGTCTTTTTTTTTGTCATCCAGTGTTTTTGCATTTTTTCATAGTCAAATTTATCTATTTTTTATTACATCTAGATTTTGAGTTTCAGTTAGAAAGTCTTTCCCAGGTTAAAGAGGAATTCATCCATATTTGCTTGTTGTATTTGACAGTTTTTACAGTTTGATTCCTATTCCATTTGGAGTTATTCCTATGTTTAATGTGAGGTGTGTATCTAATGCTACTTTTTTTCCAAATGGCTAGTAATCAATCGTCCCAGAACCATTTATTACAAATTCATTCTTTGCCTTAGTGGTTTGAGATTCTTCCTTTATCATAAAGTCTAACTAGAGTTTCTGTATTCTGTTTCATTCAACTTGCCTGTCAATGTACACCAGTATTATACTTTTTAATTATGGAGACTTCATAGTATGTTTTAAAGTCTGGTAGAGCTGGGATTCCCTTATAGCTTTGTTTCCCAATATTTCCTTTTACTCTTTTTATTGGAATATAGTTTATATACAATATTATTTTGATTTCAGAAGTACAACATAGTAACTCAATAATTATATATATACTAAATGCCATATATATATATACTTACATGTATGTGTGTGTGTATATATATATATATTTATAGTTTGATTCCTATTCCATTCCATATATATATATATAATGCACCAGTATTATGCTTTTAATTATAGAGGCTTTATACTATGTTTTAATGTCTGGTAGAGCTGGTACCAGACATATTTTGGTTCCAGATGCACAACATAGTGATGTGATGGTTATATATACACTAAATGCACACCATAGTAAGTGTAGTTACCCCATTATTATACCAAGATATTATAGTATTATTGGTTATATTCTCTGTGTTGTATTTCCATTCCTATGACTAATTTTATAATTTTATAATTTAAAGTTCGTACCTCTTTATTCCCTTTACCTATTTTACCTACCTGTTCCACCACCATGGTAGCCAACAATCTGTTATCTATACTGGTGGGTCTATTTCTTTTTTGTTTGTTTTATTTTTTAGATATCACGTGTAAGTAAAATGATATGGTATTTGTCTTTTTCTGCCTGGCTTATTTCAATTAGCATGATGCCCTCTATGACCATCCATGTTGTCACAAATAGCAATATTTCCTTCTTTTTCTAATGGCTGATACTGCACTGTGTACATGTACCACATAGTCTTTATCCATGTGTGTATTGATGGGCACTTTTGTTGCTTTTTATATCTTGGCTGTTTTTCAGTATTTTTGTGGCTATTCTTGTTTATTTTCTACACGAAGTTTGTAGATTTTTTTTATTGGGATTGAGTAAAACTTACAGATTTGCTTAGGGGACTGACATTTTTATGATGTTGAAACTTCCCATTCAAGAATAGGAATGTTTTTACACTTGTTCAAATCTATTTCATGTCTTTTAGGAGTGTTCAAAGTTTTTTGCTTGTATAAGATTTGAACATTTATTGTTAAGTTTATTGCTAAGCACTTATCTTCTTTGTTGCTAAGGTAAATAGGGTTTTCTCTACCATTTTGTTCTCTTCCTTATTATCATTTTTATAAATAATTGCTATTTATAAGTATATGTTAATTTTATAGCCTGCTACCTTACTGGATCTTTGTTTGAGTTTTATCATTAATTCCCTGGGGCTTTCCAGGTATAAGATGATAACATCTGCAAATAGAGATAATGTTATTCTTTCTTTTTCAATTCTTATGCCTCTGATTTGTTTTGCCTAATTGCTTGACTTACATTGCCAGCGCCGTGTTGATGGCAGTGGAAACCACGGCCAACTTTGCTTTGCTCCTCTTTAGTGTTCTCCCATTAAGATGCTGGCTTTGGAACGAAGGAGTATATATATATTGTCATCTAGTTATCAATTCCTATTTTCTTGAGTGTTGTTATCAGGAAAGGGTGTTGATTTTTTTTCAAGAGTTTTTTTTCAGCATCTATAGAGGTAATTATATCATTTTTTCTTAAAAATTTTAACATAGCACAATACACCAGTAAATTTTCTACTTTTCAAATAATCTTGCATTCCTGAGATAAACCCTACTTGCTCATGCTGTATTTTTTTCAAAATATGGAGTAGGGTTCCTTTTGGTACTATTTATAACTTCTGCATCAATATTCCTAAGTGATACTGGGTTACACCCTTCTATTTTGTACTGTCTTGATCAGGGCTAAATGTTATTGTTACACTCGTTTCATAAAAACTTAGGATGTTTTCTTTCGTTTTCAATGCTCTGTGACATGTAACAGTGGGGCATTGGGGCTGTATGAGCTCTAAAGTTTTGAGTGATTTTCAGTTCTCTAGCACAAAGTGAGACCAGTTACAACATTACCCTCCAGGGAGTTGTGAAATCCATTGAGTTGATGGACTTGGAAGTGCTTTACAGACAGCACATGACTAGTCATATGCTAATTATTATAATACAGGTAAGAACAAAAGGTGCCGTGCAGGATGAATAAATCTGCCTCAGTTGGGAAAGAGATACTTCAGAAAGTTGCACAGAAATAATCTCTTAGTTTGGTATGAATGAGGAAAAGGATTTTACTCAACTAAGAAAGAAATATTCCAAGTAAAGGAGAGAGCATAATTAAAGATACTGAAGCTTGTAATCGTAAAATTTTCCAATCTTGTGATACAATAGAATTTCCTTTCTTTTGCACTTTCTTCTGTTTCTCTATTGCTTTCGGTCATTAAGTAATTAAATAATTATTACCAATGTGTAGTGTTGTTTTATATAATACCTTATTGTCCATTCATTGTTTCATTTATGTTTCCCTTATTTTTACTACTGAATTTAGCTCCCTTTGGTAGGTAGGGTACACATTTGTTGTTTAGACTTCTTAGAGACAGAAACCCAATTTTCATTCTTGTGTTCTACTTCCTTCAAGTAGCTCATGGGTCTCAAGGGAAGTGGACACTCTATTCCACCTCCTACCCATCAGACAGGGAGTGCTCAGACTGTCTTAAGTCAATCAGCACATCCCATTGCTCTGACGGCAGTGATTGGCTCAGAACCCAGTGTGAGCCAGTAAGACCAGAAAGCTTCTGGGAAAGAAACATTCTTGCTCTTTCTGACTGAGTCTAAGAAGGAATATGAGC
This sequence comes from Smutsia gigantea, assembly GCA_032199065.1. Taxonomy (NCBI): domain Eukaryota; kingdom Metazoa; phylum Chordata; class Mammalia; order Pholidota; family Manidae; genus Smutsia; species Smutsia gigantea. Next base: position 82,335 of record JAVSCE010007689.1, on the reverse strand, counting down.
AATCAAAGAGGAAACACAGGAGGAGAAACCTGCCAAGACTGGAGCCTCTAGGAGGGAACAGATTGGAAAATAGAGAACAATAACCAAATCTTGAGCTACCATTTTAAGCCTCACCCAAAGAAAGCATAGTTTAAAATTTTTCAAACAAATAATAAATGCCTTTATTCTTAAATCAGTGTCTGGCACTTTCAATCAAAGTTACTAGATGATACAATATAATTTTGTGTATATTTGATATACCTCATAGAAAAGAGGTGGGAAAAAACCCATTTATTGAAGTTTTGCAAAGAAAATAAATATAGTACAGTACATCCGTTCATTTTTTTATTCAATAGACTCAACTGTGCATGTACAAAACCACCTATACATAGCTTTTCATACAGAAAAATTATTCAGCTGAACTACCATAATATGGTTTTAGATTTTTTCCTTAGTTTTCTACAGATGATAATTCACTCATTCATTAAACTAAACAAGGATCTTCTGGGCACCATCCATGTGCTAGTTCAAAATTTCTCAGAGGCAGTTTCACCTTGTGACCAGGAGGTGCATATGTAGGAAAATCAACAGTTAATAACCATGAAAATGAATTCACACTACCAGTCCAAGTGACAAAGCCAAAACTTTGCATCACTTGCCCAATCCTTACACATTTCATAACAGATAAATATGCCTCCTTTCGTTTGTAGTTTGAGGTTTTTTTCTAAAAACATGAATTTGAGAGGGTGTTATTTCTTAATTTCTATTAAGATCAGAACTTTCTCCATTAATCTGGTATATGTTAGCTTATATTGATAGACTGTCAAGTGTTGAGCTATCCTTGCATTCTTGATATAAATTTTATTTGATGAATTAATATTTTTAAAAAGGCATATTGATATTGATTTGGTAATATTTTACTTTTGAATTTTAACTTTTGAATTGTAATAAAAGAGAGATTTGTTGTTTTATTCTCATTTATTGTATCTGTCCAGTTTTGGTTCAGTGTTATAACACATTTGAAAATTAACTGGATAGCTTTTCCACTTTTCTAATTCTCTGGACTATCTTATATGTGATAGAGATTATCTGGTCTTTAATGGTTCGATAAAATTAACAATCTGGCTCACATGTGCTCTTGGGGATTTTTTTATTATTACTGCAAAATTAAGTTTCCTTAATAATTAATTTATTTAGGCCCTCTATGTTTTCTGTTTTTCATAAAAGTCCATTTTATGTTTTCAATTTTTAATTTTAATATGACTTCTAATATCTGCATCATTATTATACCTACTATTTTATTCTTAATATTTTTTATTTGTATTTTCTCTCTTTTTTGGAGAACAGTATCACTTTCCATGCTCCACAGAGGTTTGTCAGATCTGGAAAGATCAATCTCTTTCAATGACACTTCCCTTTTGTAATCAGAGATTTTAGTCCCATTCAAGATAACTTACAATCTATTTGTATCCTTAAAAGGAATGTTTGTAACCACCAGGCTTTTTTTTTCTTTTGGTATCATTAATCTACAATTACATATGCAACATTATGGTTACTATACTCCCCATATCATCAAGTCCCCCCCATATACCCCATTACAGTCACTGTCCATTAGCATAGTGAGATGCTATAGAATCACTGCTTGTCTTCTCTGAGTTGTACAACCCTCGCCGTGCCGCCCCCACATTATGTCTGCTAATCGTAATGCCCCTTTTTCCCCCTTGTCCCTACCTTATCACCCACCCTCCCCAGTCCCTTTCCCTTTGGTATCTGTTAGTCCATTCTTGGTTTCTGTGAGTCTGCTGTGGTTTTGTTCCTTCAGTTTTTTTTTTCTTTGTTCTTATACTCCACATATGAATGAGTGAAATCATTTGATACTTGACTTTTTCTGCTTTGCTTATTTCACTGAGCATAATACCCTCTAGCTCCATCCATGTTGTTGCAAATGGTAGGATTTGTTTTCTTCCTATGGCTGAATAACATTCCATTGTGTATATGTACCACTTTTTCTTTATCCATTCATCTACTGATGGACACTTAGGTTGCTTCCATTTCTTGGCTATTGTAAATAGTTCTGCCAAAAACATAAGGGTGCATCTGTCTTTTTCAAACTGGGCTGCTGCATTCTTAGGGTAAATTCCTAGGAGTGGGATTCCTGGGTCAAATGGTATTTCTATTTTGAGTTTTTTGAGGAACCTCCATACTGCATTCCACAATGGTTGAACTAATTTGCATTCCCACCAGCAGTGTAGGAGGGTTCTCCTTTCTCCACATCCTCACCAACATTTGTTGTTGTTTGTGTTTTGGATGGTGGCCATCCTTACTTCTGTGAGGTGATATCTCATTGTGGTTTTAATTTTCATTTCTCTGATGAAGAGCGATGTGGAGCATCTTTTCATGTGCCTGTTGACCATCTGAATTTCTTCTTTGGAGAAGTGTCTATTCAGAACTTATGCCGATTTTTTAATTGGATTATTTGCTTTTTGTTTGTTGAGGCACGTGAGTTCTTTATATATTTTGGATGTCAACCCCTTATTGGATATGTGATTTATGAATATATTCCCCCATACTGTAGGATGTCTTTTAGTTCTACTGATGTTGTCCTTTGCTGTACAGAAGCTTTTCAGCTTAATATAGTCCCACTTGTTCATTTTTGCTTTTGTTTCCCTTGCCCAGGGAGATATGTTCATGAAGAAGTTGTTCATGTTTATGTCCAAGAGATTTTGCCTGTTTTTTCCTAAGAATGTTATGGTTTCATGACTTACATTCAGGTCTTTGATCCATTTTGAGTTTACTTTTGTGTATGGGGTTAGACAGTAATCCAGTTTCATTCTCTCACAAGTAGCTATACTCCCAGTTTTGCCAACACCAGCTGCGGAAGAGGCTGTCATTTCCCCACTGTCTATCCATGGCTCCTTTATCATATATTAATTGATCATATATGTTTGGGTTAATGTCTGGCTCTCTAGTCTGTTACACTGGTCTGGGGGTCTGTTCTTGTGCCAGTACCAAATTCTCTTGATTACTGTGGCTTTGTAGTAGAGCTTGAAGTCTGGGAGCATAATTCCCCCTGTTTTATTCTTCCTTCTCAGGATTGCTTTGGCTATTTGGGGTTTTTTGTGGTTCCATATGAATTTTAGAGTTATTTGTTCCAGTTCATTGAGGAAAGCTGTTGGTAGTTTAATAGGGATTGCACTGAATCTGTAGATTGCTTTAGGTAGTATAGCCATTTTGACAATATTTATTCTTCCTAGCCAAAAGCATGGGATGAATTTCTATTTGTTAGTGTCCTCTTTAATTTCTCTTAGGAGTGTCTTGTAGTTTTCAGAGTACAGGTCTTTCACTTCCTTAGTTCGGCTTATTCCTAGGGATTTTATTCTTTTGATGCAATTGTGAATGGAATTTTTTTCCTGATTTCACTTTCTGTTAGCTTATCGTTAAGGTATAGGAAAGCAACATATTTCTGTGTATTAATTTTGTGTCCTCCTGCAATGTTCTTCTTTACTATCTTGTAGAATCTCTTGTAAGCATCATATAGATGGGTCTTGCTTTTTTATCCATTCTGTTACTCTGTGTCTTTTGATTGGTGCATTCAGTCCGTTTACCTTTAGGGTGATTATCGATAGATATGTACTTATTGCCATTGCCAGCTTTAGATTTGTGGTTACCAAAGGTTCAAGGGTAGCTTCTTTACTATCTAACAGTCTAACTTAACTCTCTTGTTAAGCTATTGTATACACAGTCTGATGATTCTTTATTTCTCTCCCTTCTTATTCTTTGTCCTCCATTCTTTATATATTAGGTTTTTTATTCTGTACTCTTTTGCATCCTTTGACTGTTTTTGTGGAAAGTTGATTTTATTTTTTGCCCTTAGTTAGTATTTGGATGGTCTGCTTTCTTTGCTACGATTTTATTTTCTCTGGTGACATCATTTTAGCCTTAGGAGTGCTTCCATCTAGAGCAGTCCCTTTAAGATATCCTGTAGAGGTGGTTTATGGGAGGCAAACTCTCTCAACTTTCGCTTGTCTGGAAATTGTTTAATCCCTCCCTCATATTTAAATGATAATCATGCTGGATACAGTATTCTTGGTTCAAGGCCCTTCTGTTATTACGTTAAATATACCATGCCATTCTCTTCTGGCCTGTAAGGTTTCTCTTGAGAAGTCTGATGTTAGCCTGACGGGTTTTCCTTTGTAGGTGATCTTTTTTCTCTCTCTAGCTGCCTTTAATACTCTGTCCTTATATTTGGTCTTTGCCATTTTAATTATTATGTGTCTTGGTGTTGTCTTCCTTGGGTCCCTTGTGTTGGGAGATCTGTGGGCCTCCATGGTCTGAGAAACTATTTCCTTTCACAACTTGGGGAAGTTTTCCTCAATTATGTTTTCAAAGACACTTTCTATCCCTTTTTCTCTCTCTTCTTCCTCTGGTACTCCTATAATGCGAATATTGTTCCATTTGGATTGGTCACACAGTTCTCTTAATATTCTTTCACTCCTAGAAATCCTTTTATCTCTCTGCCTCAGCTTCTCTGTATGCCTGTTCACTGATTTCTATTCCATTAACAGTCTCTTTCACCTCGTCCGGTCTGCTCTTAAGCCCATCAATCGATTGTTTCATTTCTGTAATGTCCCTCCGGACTTCATCCCTTAGCTCTTGCATATTTCTCTGTAGGTCCATCAGCATGGTTATTAACTTTTATTCTGAATTCCTTTTCAGGAAGATTGTTTAAATCTTTCCCACCAGGCCCTCTCTCTGGGGTTGTCCGGGTGATCCTTGACTGGACCAGATTCTTCTGTCTTTTCATGGTGATAGAAGTGGTCGCAGGCAGGTGGCACGTGTGTCGGCTGGGAGAACAAATTCCCTTCCTGCTTGTTCTCCTTGCCCTTCTGCGCAGCCTGTGCCGGTTACCTGCCCACTGGGAGGCAGTCCCTGGGATAATCTCCTAAACTGCCATGGGCAGGGCTGCCCTCAGTGTAGCTTAGAGCACTGCGGGGGTTTGCAGCCATGCCAGGTGCATTCTGCACCCCTTGGTGCCTTTTCACCCTTGCCAGTTAGATGCGTGCCCACTGGGAGGGGATTCTGTGTGGTTGCTGTGGGCAGGGCGGCTCTCCTGCTGCTCCACAGCTGTGGTGGATCCGCCGCAGCACCAGCTGGGGGGAACGAATGGCAGGCTGCTTAACTCCGTGAGGGGCTTTGGGGTTGCTTTACCCAGCAGCCAGTTAGGGGGCCTGAAGTTCCTCCAGATTCCCAGCCTGCTGGGCTGAGTGCGCTGGGATGATTTTGTTCTGCTGTTGGGCCCTTGTCTCTTTAAGATTTTTAATAAAGCGCCTGCTTTTCTTTTGTCCTGGGGGAGTCAGCTGAGGGGACCCGCTCGCAGTCTCTGTCTCGGATCCTGCCCTTCCGTTTCTCTAATCTCCGCTACACCACACGATGTGTGTCTGTGCTCCTGGTGCAGATCACCAGGGCTGGTTATTTGGCCAGCCTGTGCTTCCACTCCCTCCCCACTCTGATACTTTTCCTCCCGCAGGTGCGCTGGGGTGGGGGAGTGCTCGGGTTCTGCCGGGTCACGGCTTTGTATCTTACCCACTTTGTGAGGTGCTGGGTTCTCGCAGGTGTAGCTGTAGCCTGGCTGTTGTCCTGTATCTTCTGGTCTCTTTTTTAGGTATAGTTGTATTTGTTGTGTTTTCACAAATGTATATGGTTTTGGGAGGAGATTTCCGCCACCCTGCTCACGCTGCCATTTCCCAGAACCTCCAACCACCAGCCTTTTTATTTTTTGAAGGAAATTCAGTATCAACAAAGCCAAATTCTCACCTGGTCATGGGGAGTTTGGGGGTGGAGGGATGGAGGAGTCAGAACCCAAATATTCCTTGACAATGACTTTCCTCAAGCTGACGAGCCTTCTGGACATTCCATTTTTCTATATGGGTAAGATATTTTTATCTCTGGTTGCTTTAAAATTTTTTATCTTTATCCTCAATTTCTGTGTGATTTTCCAAGTGTGGGTTACTTCATTTATGTGGCTTGACATTTAGTAAGTCCTTTAATCTGGAAATGCGTATGCCTCTGCAGTTCTGGAAACCTTCAACCATTATAACCACATATTTTCTCTCCCTTGTTCTTACTAGTGTGTCCTTGTGAACTACTATTAAGTGGGTGATAATGCGCCTCTCCTCCATATGTCAATTAATTTTCCATATTTTCATCTCTTTTTCTGCAGAGAATTCTGAGTTTCTCAATTCTTCATGTCATTGATCATTCTCTTCAGCCATATTTACACCACTAATTTTCTTGTCTACTTAGCTCCTTATATCAGACTGTATTTTAAAATGATTTCTAAGTTGATCATATATATTATGTATATTTATATGTATATTTTGTATGATTATTGACTCTTCTCATTGCAGAGATGATATTTCCTATTTTTCTCAGAGGGAAAATACAAATATCTATATATTTGTTTTTAAAGTGCTGCCTTATTTTTATCTCTGCTGTTGAAATTGTTCCATATCTTAAATGTGCTGTCGTCCATGCAGATATGTTTGCTCAATTGGTTTGCCATTCTGGGGAGAACCATGCTGTGTAGGAACTTTTCTGTTCATGCTGTTGTTTGATGTGTGGGCTTGTGGTTTCCCTGTGCTGTCTCTCTGTGTTGCATAGTCTAGACCAGGTCTCCCATTAGATCTCCTTTAGAAGGCCCCTCGGTGTTGGGAAGGGTGGGAATAGGAGTGGAGCAGAGAGAAGCAGAGAACCATATTTGAGATATCACCACTTCCTGTAGACTCCTTATTTCCTTCCACGTTGTATGTCTTCTGAAAATGCAAAATCCTTAACTCACTTCAAATTCTTGAAGGGATCCCAAATACCACCCAGGGCTGGGGTCTGGGGTATGCAAATGGGGGAAACTGTATTACCTCCATGAGTCTGAGACAGGACGGCAAGTCAAGTCCTCAGGAGGCACTCTACCTACAAAAGCATCTAGGGTGACCCTGCATTCTAGGTACAGTGAGGCTGTTGCAAGTGAACTTGCGTCACATCTTCCCAGACCTTTGCCAACCTTGACTGGTCCAAAAGCAACTTGTTTGAAAAGCCTTGTTCCTGGTGCCAATATCCTCTTTTGTGAGTGGAAGCTTCCATGCCGGCTGAGATCTGCTGTTGGCTTTGACACAAAGCTTCCTGGCATTTGGCAAGAACAGAAGCAGGTTAGTCCACTTTCAAAGGAATGATCTTGCCAAAAGATCTGGTACAGAAGGATGAAGGAAAAGAAAGGAAGTGTAGCAGTCAGTTCATTGAATCAAATAAAAATAATAATCCCACAGTGGAAGGATGCTAACAGAGGGGTCAGAAACTCCACCTTGGTCCTTTGTATCTGTCTATAAATAAATACTTGCCTCTCAATATACTTACCAAAAATGATATGTTGAAGTTATGCAGTGCTTAATATATTGTACCATACTCAGTATGGTACAATAATTATGGTACAATGCAGTAATCAGAAAAACCTCAGCATTTTGCAGAAGTTTTAGAAGGCACTGAATAGTAATTTTTCTGCCTAATGCCAGCCCTCATTTTATTAGCATCCCAGTCATCTTATGTGAGAGCATTTTCCTAGAAAGAGATGCTTATAATTTACAATGTGATACTACTGATACACTCATTAGAAGACTTGCTGACTACTTTGGATTTTCTAGAAAATAAACTCCAAGTTCAACTTAATAGCTGTTATATAAATCTTAATTTACTAATATCGTTTTTAGCATTAAATAAAAGACTGAAATCCTCAAATCTAAAGAGAATAAAAGAGCAGCAATCTGAGAAAAGGTTATAGAACATTTTGGGGGAAAGCAAAGGGAATAGTTATTACCATGAGATTAAAAATATTTGGCATTCTCTTCCGGAAATGACCAGTTAAAACCAAAATCATTCTCAGAGCTACTGAGAATCATAAGGTATCCTTGCATTTCCAAACCATTCCTCATACCCAGTGGTGAAAGCCACTGGGAGCATAAAAACAGTCCTGTAATATAGTGGGCACCACCCCATCCAATTCCTATGCATGCTTTTCCTTGACTCTGTTAACTCAGTTGGAAGCTGATAGTTTGGAATACTGCCATTAAGTGCGCCCCTCAGACTGAAAACATGGTATTAGTCATGCAGGGGAAGAGCAGGAGGCCTTTAAAGAGAAGGGAAAGAGCAATTAGGTTTCATGATTACAAATTTCTGTGATTTATTTTTTTGAGCATGGCCAGCACATTTTCACTTTTAGGACTTATTGACACTAGGCATTCACAAAAGGAAAAAGTAAATCAAATTTCAGTCATAGCTCCAAGATAGAAGTTATATTTTTTATATGAATGAAAATAAAGACACCAACAGATTGCACTTTATGGGACAACGTACACATAGCCTTTATGCATACTAGCCTGGATGAAAATCTCTGGGCTTTCTAAGCACTTCCTCCCGTGGTGCATCCTAAGTTCCAGCAAACTGGACTGGGATCCATCCCTATTCCCACTTGGGATTTTGCCCATTTAACAGTCTTCTGGAGAATGTGGTACCTGGTGGACAATGACTTTTCACAAGCCACTTCAAGGTTGCCCAGGTGCTGTCGTGTCCACACCAGGCCATGCCCGAGAACAAATTCTCCCCTGACACCAAGACAGCGTCCAGTTTTATGTCTCCATCTGTTACTGTGGAACTGATGGGTTTTTTCAATTTTCTGATTTCCTAGCACAATCAAACAGTTGATTCCCAGAGACTAGGGGGCACCAGATCTGGTGATGGCCAAAGAAGGAAATATATCCATTACTTGTAATGCTTCTTCCTGAGGGTAGATCTTTCTACTCTTAGTAACTCAGTCTAATTGGGAGTTACATCTGCTGACAGTACTATTTTTCCATATCAGTTTCTCAGTCACAGCAGCCACATTTCAGTAGCACAATAGCCATATGTAGCTAATGGCTACTGAATTGGACAGCCCAGATTTAGAACATTTCCATCACTGCAGGAAGTTCTATTGGGCAGAGCTGCTCTAGAATGTCCAAAGAACATTTGCATTCCAGGAACATAAACTGGCCTTGAGAAGAGACTAGATGTCTTTTGATGAAGTGAATATTTTGGAAGGTCTTTTGGAATAGGTGATACCCAAAGGGCCATGTTTGGAGAACAAAGGATGGTTGTTCTGTAGGCAATGATGAGGATTTTGTTTGGGTTGCTGGTTTATGTTAGCTGCAGTCAGAATCTGATTGGCTTGGAACATAAAGGGCATTTTTAGAGGCTGTGTGGAAAGAAAGTGAAGAAGAGAAGAGACACCTGGCCATCGGCAGCAGCTGGGGAGCGAGCCAGGACGTCTAATTAGGGGATGAGTACGTGTGCTGTGGAGAGTGTGATGTAACCCGCACCATCTCCCCGAAAATCTTGTGTACAATATGCATCATTTACCAATGCATTGGGAATTGAAAATGTTTTTAATGAGTCTGATGTCAACAAGAGTGTAGAAGTACACTGTGTCCAATTATATTTGGTTTAAACATTTCACTGTCTTACTACAGAGATTCTCTTTCTCCAAAGACAATCTGTGCAGTCTTTTCTCTAAGACACTAAAGACTTTGGCTGGACTGCTACCATGATCAATCCCTTTGTAGGTGTGCCAGTGTTTGACACATCCCCAGAATCTTCCAACATGCAACTGATTTGATGGATTGTAGACAATTGTTTTGAAACAAGAGAAAATGAATTTGTTTTTCCTCCTCATTCAACAATTTTTTTTGTGTGCACCTAATATATCTGATATGTCCCAGACACTATACTTGGAGCTGGTTATATAGCACTGAACAAAACATCATATGCCTGCCCACCAATAAGCTTAAATCTTTTCTCCTTTTATGCTCTATCATCTATCCAACAACAGCTAGAGATAACAGCTACTGAATACATTGCTTTACCTGAGTTACACTTGAACATCCTTAGTGCCTAGAATATCACAGAACCTAGCAAAATATTTGTTCATTGTCTAAATGAATGGATATGTCTGGGTAACTTGTGTCCTGTATACAGTAGGTATTCGATCCATGTTTGTTGTTAAAGGCTACTCCTGAAGTAAGAGCAAATTAAATTCTTTTAAATTATAATTGACTTACTGAATTTTTTAGGGGTGGGAGGGAGGGAGAAGGAGATTGAGGGATATTATGATTAGTGCACATGGTGTGTGTGGGGTCATGGAAGACAGTGTAGCACAGAAACACAAGTAGTGACTCTGTGGCATCTTACTACACTGATGGACAGTGACTGCAATGGGGTATTGGGGTGCTCGATAATATGGGTGAATGTAGTAACCACATTGTTTTTCATGTGAAATCTTTATAAGAGTGTATATCAATGATACCTTAATAAAAATAATTGTTATAATTGACCATCTGAATTTAGGCCTCAATTATGTAAATAATTTTGTTGTAACAAATTAGAAGTTGATATGCATTGTAAAAATATTTTAATAGATGCCCATTAACTGTGTAAAAATGACAATTTTTAGTGTTGGAGAGGTACAGTAAAATGGGTACTCTCAGACTTTTGGTGGGAGAATAAATTGGTTCAAACTTTATGAAAGGCAATTGGAAATATTTTCAATAATTAAAAGACATTTATACCATATGAGCTAATAATTTCACTTCTAGTGATCCATTTTAAAGAAATATCTAAGAGTGCAAATGAAGATCTACTCAGGTTTGTCTACTTAATATATGGAAGACTTATAAAAAACTTAAGCATCAATAATAAATGGCTGAATAAATTTTAATTCACTTATAGAAAAATGTACAGCCATTAAAAACATATTTAAAATATGTTTAATGTAATGTTAAGTATAAAAGAAAAAAGCAGAATTGGAAACTATAGTGTAATCTAAAGTAGTAAAAAAATGCACATACACACAAATGCATAAATGCTGACTCAAAATTCTGAGTTATCTTTATTTTCTTCTTCAAATCTTTAATATTTTCCTATTTTTGAACAATGAATAATATATTACTGTGATAATCTCTAACAGTGTTAATATGTAAGAGATATACAGCAATAGTAAAGATAAGTAAGTCCATTTTATTTTATTTTACTAAAGTATCATTGCTATACAATCTTATGTTGGTTTCAAATACACAACACAGTTGTTCAACAGTTACCCATATGATCAAATCCTCATCCCCTTTAGTACGGTCACTATTCATCAATGTAGTAAGATGTTACAGAATCATTAACTGTATTCTAAATGAGCCCATTTTAAATAACTAAACATGATACCAGCTTTGAAAATACTGGCTATATTAACAAACTGATATTTTGTGCAGGTGTCATCCAAGACAATCATTGGAATAATATTTTTAGTTCCTCCCTGTTTGAATTATTAGGCACATGGGAGAGGGTGAATATTCTTCATCAAGAAAAAAGTCAGATGGTAATCAACTCTGCTTTTAAAGATGATTTGGTCTTCTTATTACTAAACTCCCAGGAATATTTAGATAGAATAAAATAAAATCTAAAAGAAACAGCTGAGTTAAGTAAGGCATACTTGGAAAAGTTGTAATTGTATCACATTCTATTAAAAATGGGAAGCATTCTCAAATTTTTACATCTTTTACAAGGCTTTTTTTGGCAGTAGAAATTTTCTATAAAAGAATTACATTATCTTCATATGAACTAAGTTGTATTTCTCCCTTTTCTGGCATTTTACCACAGCCATATCTCTGGATACTTTTGTTATAGATTTATTTACCTACCAGTTTGTTTCTAAAGTTTATGGATCAAGAACTTTAGGAAGTATTTTTATTTTTCCTTAGGATGCTCGTCATAAAATTGTCTATTCAGTAAATGTATATGTTCTCACTTCTACAGGATAATCTCTACAGCTTTACAGTGATACCAAATAGCTTTTGAATTTATCAATTCAACTATTAAGGTAAATTGGTTGTGCAAAACCCATACAATTTTAGATAAGAATCCAATCTTTAGACTGCAGATATGAAAATAGTCCTCATATATATATTTTGGGATCACTGACAGCCAAAATAAAGGTACTGTTCATTCATTTGGGAAATAATTATTTCAAGTAAAACATTACTGTAGGAATATATAAATTGATTTATATTTTAGGATAAGACAATGGCATAATAACTTTAAAGTATGTTTATGAAAAGGTTAGACATAACATAAAAGTATTACCTTTTTAAAAAATATGAAAATAGTATCAGTTCTGCCTGAAAAATATGCACCAAATACCAGATGGGATTCCACTCACTTATGAACCTGTGTCATACACTGGAAAAGCAAGTTAAATGAGCTTGACTCTTGGCCTTTGATAAGTTTATATATAGTTTTAGGCAATAAAAAGTAAAGTGAATACTCAATTGATATGTCTGATACACATATTTCTTAAGGTCAAATACACATTCTAATTGTGTTTCTAATTTTTGTGTGTCAGTGGTGTCATCAAATAGATAATGATAATCATTTTAATGAGTAAAGAAAGAAAATCACAGACTATACTTGTGATCAGGAGAGAAAATAAAGAGAAGGATTAACACAATAGTAATTACCTGAGCAGATGGATTCCTAATCCTAGAAATAAACATGCTAATTAAGCTACACTACAGAATGACAAGATATTAAGGTCTTCTGAGTCTGGAGAGATTGTTATTCTAATTTACTAGTGTAACTTAATTCTCAGTATATTAAAAAGTACTTAATCAAACAAATCTTTTTAATTATCAAATTTATTTAGGCAGTTTTAATGTTTTTGTAAATCTCTTCCATGTGTGAGTTTCTATAGGGGCAGACTTTCTCATCAAGTGTATTCATGATTTGTTTGAGATTTGCATTTTTCAGAGAGCAGGATTGAGTTTTGTTGTATCTGTAATAAGACAATTCTTTTCTGTGTACTGTCAATGGGTTTTAATTGGAGAATCAAAGACCACAATGCTGACCCTGTCATAACTATCCATCCTATCTTCCTTTAAAGATGAAAAAAAGTATGTATTTGTTAGCAATTGGAATTTACAGTCCTTTGACTGATTTAGATGAGCTACACATTTTGATACTTCTATAAACAAACATTTTGGAGGCAATTAACAAGAAGAACAATAAGAATGAGAATAATAGAAGACAAAAGTGTGTGTGAATAAGTAAATGTGAGAAAAAAGAGACAATATTATTATTCTTCTCATACTTAATATGTGCAAGAGAAGCTTAAATGATCTAACCAGATCAACACAAAGTAGTTTTTTGGAAGGTCACAGTTAGGATGCCATTTCTGAGTGGTTGAATGCATATCTTTATGGAATAAATAGATTTTTAGGGTAAAAAGGATCATTTAGGAAAAAAATTTTTAGAAATGGTTTTGTTTAGTTTCTGTTTCCCAAACGTCTGTGTGTTACCTTCTTGTCCTTTTTCCTAGGCTTATATTTTAATTGTAACCATGGTATGCACTTTTATACCAGAATATATTTTAACTATATTTAAAAACAGTAAATATGTGAGACAGTTATATGAATTTAATTCACCTCAGTTTTAATCCAATTCAACAAGCACTTATTGAATAACGATGATATGAAAAACATAGGACTCGCAGTACAGAGCTATACAACCTTAAAAAATATATGGTCCCTAAACTTTAAACATCTTAACAAAGGGAAGAGTATTTCATTCATCATGTGGTGACTTGGCACTCAAAGTATGGTCCAGGGACCAGCAGTACCGGCATTTCCTGGGACTTCTTAGAAATATGGAATTTCAGGCTCCACCCCAGCCGTTCTAAACTGAAAATCTGCACTGTAACAAGATCCCCAGGTGCCTCAAATTCATATTAAATTTTGAGACATTTTATGTTAGAAGACTATAGTCTAAGAAAATAAATAGACACCAGTATTTTTTAAAAGTCAAATATTTCATTAAGAAATGCTCTAGCACAGAAACAAATATTGTGAGACAATAACAGAATCTAATCCTGGTTATGGGAATTTGAAGTCGTTTTGAATCTGCCCTCTTCTACATTATACTTTCCATATGATAATCAACATTTTCTATAGTGTGTCCCTGTTCAAATACATCTGAGAAACAGAGCATAATGTATACAGCTGCCTAGAGATGCTTGTTCACAATAGTATGTTAAAGATTCTGAGAAGTCCTGAAATATATGTCTGTTTTACATAAACCCAGGATGCCACAAGTATACTCAAACATGCAACTTCTTTTCTCCTAGTATGACATTATTAACATCCTTCAGAACAGCTTTGGGAAGCACTGCATTTTATGAGTTTGCGACACTTTGCTCGTGAATACTTTGCTAGGATTCTTCTGCTCTCCATTGGCTTCTCTTTTTTTATATAGTCATAAAATACCCTGAATAAATGCAACCATGAATATAAGTATGACCAAAAATACAATTTTGTTCCAACACAATGTATGTAATAATACAGGCAAATTAATTCAGCTATTCTGTTAAAACTCATCCAGATCCAGATCTGGATAGATAAACTTGTCTTTGAACAAAGAGTAAGCCAAAGTCTGTCCTCCACATATCATTGAAATTAAGCCAGATCCTGCAAGTAATGAAAGGGAAGTTTTGGTTAACTACCAATAATGAATAATTCATTGGTGAGATTATGAATAAGAACAATTGTCATGACTAAAATAATGTTCCTGAAACTGACAGAGCATTTGAAATAGATTCAGCTAAGAAAGAGTAGGTATATATTTTATGCTGGTAAATTGTTGAAATTCAAAACTCCCTTCAGGGAATAGGTGCATGGTTCTGTCAAATTAATAGTAAGGAGCTCTTAAAGCTCGGAAATTCAAAGGCAGTGAAGTCAAAGCACATTCAAGGGAGTTTACAATTCTCAATTCTTTTAGCTCTTCAGACTTGCGGTTTGTTTGCGCTGTTGCTACTTTAAAATATTTTTGTATGGTATTTTGTCTCTAATTATAAAAGGAAAACATGCTCACTATCTTGGAAAGAATTTTGAACACAGAATTCCACCTACCTTAGCTATTTGGTTATATGAAAATGCCTTTAGCTCTGATTTCATTGACCCATGATTCTTGGTTGTACTTACAGGGCTTCATAATTAATCTGTACTTACAGGGCTTCATAAATCTGTTGTTCTTTGTATGGCAGTAATAGCAAAACTCCCATAAACGGTAAAGATCCCCAAGGTAAGAACCCTTAGTGAATCAGAGGCCTGGCAGGACCACAACTTCCTCACACAAAGACTCACACCCGGTGTGAGACCATGAGCTAGAATTGCCTAAATGTGCAGCCACTATTCTCTTTAAATTTTTAACTCAAAGAAAAACAAAGAAGGTCACCTCAGACATTAATTTGGCAACTATCCTCTGAGCAATCCAATCCTAGTTATTGAAACTGAAATGGTCACCTAGCCATTTTAGCAAATTCTATTGGCCATTCCATTATGCCAAAGTCGACTCTCCTTATCATCAAGGTCACATTTGCTATGTGACTGCATTGGCTCGGGCTCATACATTTTGTGGTATTGCATTTTACATAAAATCCAAAAGACAAAGCTCTTGGGGTTTTTTTTCTCTTTCCCCTCATCTAAAGAAGTTCAAAGTTTATTAGTTATAGGATTGTTTTACAATATTTAACAATTTCTTCACTGTCACAGTGCCAGGCACATGGAAGGCAATTGATGAAACTGGCAATATGTGAATGAACAGTTAACATGAAGTTTTTAAAAACATTTTTCATTTTAAGGATTTGGCTTCAATTTGGAATAGTGATTATAATGTCTTGGTGATTTTCATTTATCTCTGTCTCTTGAGGATGTAAAACCCAAGCATGACTATTATACGTAGTGATCTAAATAATATTAATTTACATGGTGATCTGACTCTCACATACTTCATTTAAGTCACCTCACCTGATGAACACACCATGGGGTGTGCATCCATCTCAGTATTCATAATGTAATATGTGTAATTCCACTTCTGATATGAAGAGTAATGTTATTTCACTTAGATAAGTTCTTATTTTTCAAAAAGATCATTTCCACTTACACTTACAACATTTCTTTCAGTGTCTTTTTTTTCTAATTTGTTAAAAATGTACATCCTAGCCTTATGCAAAATAAAACATCAGAACTTTGTACTTGTGTTTTCTGTATCCACTAAACAGTACTGGGGAAAAGTACACATCTAAAACTTATGGCTATGCAAGGTGAGTGGAGAATTCAACTCAAGCGAAGACGGTAGTAGTTGATATAAATAACAGATAACTTGATTTTGGGGAAAAGAATGTGGTAAAATGCCACATTTCCATTTCTCATCATTAAGCATGACAATAATTAGATAAAAACAATTGCCACATTTACTGAAAAAAGGAACCTAAAACTTATTTTGTGGTCAATACCTGGCTTCAGCTAAAGAAAAGCTTTAGAAAGGTCTACTTTCACTTGGTTAATTTTCTTACAAGATGTATAATTAATGAATTCAATTGTTCAATTTGTGGGCAGAAAAAAATAAATAGTTTCACTTCTTGTGCTACTATAAAGACAGTAATGCCATTCATGCAGAAAGAGAACCAACAGAAAATGTCCAAATACATATCCAGTATTTTATTCCATGTAATTTTAGAATGATAAAGCCTTTGAGCAGTCTTCTGTTCCAATTACCTGGACCACATAAAAATATTTTTGATACCACTACTTAACAGATATAAACATATACTTACATTATACATATATATGTGTAGAATATATATGGGCATTCTATACATACATACCTAAATCAGCCCACCAATGTGATGCCAAGGGGGATCCCAGCATAAGTACAATAGAAAAAGAGAAAGTATTGTTCCTTTTTAAGACATACATCATTACTTTCCTTGTGAAGAAATGTTTCTGTTCCGTCAAATCATATCCACATAACAAAGAAATTTTAGCCATATGCATGAAATCAGGTAGCTCCAAAGTTGTACTTAAGTATAGTTTAAAAGTTCATTCATCAAGTCCGATATTTGAAACTCTTCTCCTAGAAACAATGTTATGAATTGTCAGGTCCTTGGTTCAGCTCGCACTGTTGGCTTGAAGTGACGTGCAGTAGAGATGATCCCAAGACTTTCTGAATCCTCAATGCCTGGCTCTGTCTGGAGCACTGGGACACTTCACTCTGAACTCAGTTCTATCCAACAAACAACATTTGCCAAGCATTTACTGTTCCCAGTGTGTCATGTGGTAGACAATTTACTTGTAACTTCTCTGGTTCCAGAACCCACACTCCATCTCAGTCATGAAGATGGAAGCCCCCCGTGCCCCAGAGCCCTTTGTGAATACCCTGTGACTGCCTTCCAGGAAAACGTAAGCCCCAAAGTAAAATAGTCAGTTTGAGATGGGGAGTTTAGTGGTTCTCCAAGTTACAGAGGGAGGGTTTGTGTCTGAGGAAACTGATGCCAAGAGACTGATACACTGGCATTCTCTAACATTAGTGATGCTGGGATGTAGCAATTCACCTGGAAATTGTGTGTTCTTAAGTTGGAGATTGATGGTGCCATCGATAGACCAGAGCACCAAAGAACACAAGTGTTTTAAGTTGTAAATAAATAATAATAACTTTGAATTATAACTTGTGGTTTATTACCACCCATATTTTAACTAATATGCTTTTCAAAAAATAATGGAAGGCGGTAGGGGAGGAAGTTACTATGGAAAGATGAATTCTTGAATGGATGGATGAAGGAATGGATGAAACTCTCATCTACTAAGTAATTATTATATGGTACACCTGGCTAGCCAATTTCTCATTCTCAATGAAACCCCTGGGCCTCCCCCATTTGTCAAGGGGGCAACTGATGGGAGTGGTGGTGGGTCTTCCTTAAGTCTATGCTTTTTACCTACCTGGTAAAAAGGCACGACTGGAATTTGAATGCATTTTCTTTTGACTCCCAAGATCACGAGTAGAAATAAGAAACCCTTAGTCTAAAAACCTGGTATTTTTGTTAAAAATAACTACTGTTGGGAAGTTTGCAAGGCTGTTAGTACCAGTTTCCTCGGTTCCCACCTCCCAGGCTTTGCTCAATTTCTGCCTCAAGAAAGGATTTTGGAGGAGAAGTATTCATAACAAAGGCAAGTTGATGACAAAGTGAACGTGAAAGGAAAATAAGAAACATCTCCATTTCAGTACAGTTTTGAACTGGAAGATGGAGCTGGTCACACTGGTGGGGAAGGACAAGGGAGGGGAGGGATGAGGAGCTTCCATCCTCAGCTTTTATTATGTAGCCATCGCAGGACAATATGCATACAACCTAAGTTTCACTCTTACAAAGCAATTTAGGTACAACATCAGATTTCTTACTTTTTCTCCATTTATTTACTTTGCTTACCAGTTGAAGTGATGGCAACATGAACAATAGTTACTGAAATAGCATAATTCCAAACCCATTCTTCTACAACCAGAATGAAAAGCAACTCACAAACAATGCAGGTGATCTCCATTGAGACTAAAAGAACTGCAAATAAAAAGGAAGAATATAATTAGTTGGGACTAGCAAAACTAACAGTCTGAAATACAACTAGTAACAGGACCATTACAACTTACTCTCCAAAGAAATTTTGGTAAGGATTTTTAAATGTTCCATGTTTTAACAATCCTTAAATTTGGGTAAGAACTTTTTAATATATTCTGCCTCCTTACTAATCCTTAGGCTTATAGAAAAATAGCAATATATAATTTCTGTTTCACATTCTTTGTATTTAGCATTTTAGAATGTAAAGTACAATAAAGAAAAGTTATACCCAAAGCATGCTGATCTGTAATTGGACTGCAAATCTCAATTTCAGACATATTAAAACTAAGAGAAAATTCCACTGTGAGTTCTTAGTAGTGGAAAATACAAATGTGAGAGTTTACTGAAGTATAATATTTCTTTGTTCCCAATCATTGCCTAACTTGGAAATGAGCTCCTTTGTATCTTTATAATAAATGGTATGTGAAGGTAGTCATCTGGGAAATATAACTGATAACTATGGATGAAAGAAAGCCTCATAAATGACTCATGTGGATGGAGACACTCTTCTAAATCCACCAGTTGTCTCAGAGTGGTTCCCTTAAATATGTATAAGGGGCTAGTTATTTACAGGTCAGCACCACAAATCTCTAAGAGCCTTGAACATGCGAAGGGCCAACCTTTTGCCTCTTGTCTTTGATATGGATCTTTAACACTGTAGTGCTTTCAATGGAGAGATCCAACAAAGTTACGAATATGTGTGATATACCACCAAAGTCTCTGTAATTGATATCATTTTCCAAAAAATTACCTTTCTTTCCTTTCAAAACACAGCCAATGATTGGTATGTTCATATAATTCAGGAATTGATGAATCTAGGCAGGTAAATGTCATATTTTTCAAAGCAAAAAGTAAAATAGTCACATTATGTCCTATTGTGCGGAGCTAATTTACGAACCAGCAAGCCAGTGATTGCCTTGTGGGTGAGCAAGACACTAACCAAATAAGCAGGTCCCAGGTGTCATCTTTCTAAAGGCCTCTACTTGCTCCCCTTCAAGTCTATTTAATCTAACCCTACAGGTTTCAAAACCTGAATGGAGAATTCATACTAGCTCCTTTTCTAGCCTCTGGGAATGCAGTATTCAGTAAGTCCGGCTCCCTGAAATCGATGCTGTGGAAGGAACTGCTGACATCATACTGACACCACCTCTTCCCATCACATTTCCACTCCCGCTTCCACCAGTGGCTCAGGGAGCCTCCACTTTATTATAGGGAAATAGAGACGCCTCTTTTAGCAGCAATTACACACTTTGCAGGTTAACTTGCAGCTGTTTGGAGACAGTGATTTTAGTCTTGAACGAGCTGTATTTGCATATGTTGATATGGAAGGCTTATGCCTTGTTCATAGTATGAAAGGGAGAACAACAAAGGAAGTAGTGGAAAATTTCAAGTCCGGAAACCAGTGTTCACGTCTTGCCTTATAGCTTAAGAATTGTAAAACCTTGAGCACAATTTTAACCTCTGGGTCAGTCTGTTTCTTTCTTTATTCATTGGGAAATGGAGTACTATCTTACCTACCTCAAAAAATTGTTGGAAGAATTTTAATTTAAAATGAAAGTATTTGTAACCTATTCTCTGCAATGAAAAGAAAGATACTAGGGATCAGAATGTTTCAACTGGACTCACATTTTCCAGTGTCCTTGCTAACCTGATCTGGGTGACAAAATTATTGAAACAGACCCTAAAAACATGCTTAATGCTCTGAGATTACTCTTACATTTTATCTCTGAGATTAGACAAGCGTAGATTCTCAAACAGCTTTGAAGAGTTATGGCAGTTATCTCTCCAAGCCCAAACTTAAAGATCTAATAGGCTCAGGGTTTATTGATATCTTTGTACAAATGTTAGTGTTTTGTTAGAGGAAAGGGTGATGTGAACTGTGCCAGGAACCCTGGGGATCTTCTCTAATCTCTGCTATGGAATCACAGTCTTCTCCAGTAAACCTGTGTCACTGCCCTATCTTTCATCCTATGATGCCCTATCTTCACTGGCCCAATGGAAAGAATTAAAGTTGAGTTTTAAGTCTCCCCCATTCCCCATCCAAAACACAGCCCTCACCTAACTCTTTGCTATGACTATTTCCTTATCATTTGCAGATTGTCTTGGTAGAAAATAAGTTAATTCTATCTTCAATAGGGAAGCACATGAAGAAAGTTGATAGGATCTTAGACCTCTTGTGTCTCATTAGAATGAAAACTCTTATCCTAACATATTCTTTGTCTATCCAAAATTGAATTAATAATGGAACCAAACAAGGTTACCCATTTGAAGAGCCTGTTCTAAAGCTTTTTATTTGAATTCAATAACTAACTGACCAAGTTTCCCTTACAAGTCATATGTGACATCTGGTTTCTTTGGCTTCAGGCAATTTCTGTATATTAGCATATTTGTCCCAAAATAACATGTCCAGTGTTTTCTAAAGAATTGTAAAGTTTGTTTAAAGAATCCACAGTTCATTCAAATAAAAGAGTAGGAAGAAACAACAAAATGTTAAGAAAAATTATATTTAGAGAATAAGTTTGTGGTGGATTTTCTTCTTTGTATGTGTAGACATTATATAAGCATTCATTAACTTATCTGTATTATTTTACAATGGAAAATAACATTAAAATCTTACTTTCCTAAAGATGGGTCAAACTCACCATGAATACCCCCAAAACAAGTATGTGTGTCATATATTCATCACAAAAACGTATTTTTTTTAATACACGTAAAACTTTTGGGCCTCGTGGGTGTTAATAATTATTTCTTCAAAAATGATAAATTTAAAAGTGGTAGATCTTTTCATAGTATATCCTTTCTCATCATTTTTTCTTTGCAACAGGTTTTATACTATTTTGGGAAGAAAAATAAAACTAAGCAGAAATGTACAAAGCAGAAAATGAAAGTCCTCTGTCATCCCAGCTGGGAGATAATGGTTTGTTGCATAATTCTCCAGGTTTCTTACCACTGACACCATGTATTTTACTCAATTCTACAAAAATGAATAATTATACTATACAAACACTTCTGTAGTCATTTTCATATCCCATAAACATTTCTCTGCATCAGTATATGAAGTCATTCTTCTTCCTTTTCTTTGAAAATATTTAATGCACAAGAAATTTATCTGCAGTACCACAAAATAATAATTCATATAAGAACTCTATGCACTTATCCCACCGTATTTCATCTTTTAGGAAGAGCCACTGTAAAATTTGTGATGGCACTTTGTCACAATAATTTTTCAAGTTAGATAAAAGATACAGATGGCTGGTATTTTTAAAATTTGTATAAAACAAAAACTACTTGGATTTTTGATGGCATTTCATTCATTAATTGACAAAGATTAGAAATTAAAACCAGTTACCTTTATAATTTGTGTTGTGCCATGAGGAATTTGTTCTGAAGTCGAATGGTGCCAGGACATTCAAATCATACACCCTGCAGATGTTACAAATGAAAATAGTTTACTCTGGGAGAGGCAGTTCATAATTTCTCACATTCACAAATGAAAATATTTTACTCTGGAAGAGGCAGTTCATAGTTTCTCAAATTCAAGGTTTTGCAAATCGCTCTTCACATACAAGGATAAGTCACTAGTTTTAACCACTTTGTGGCACATTTAAGAATGGGCTGACTTGGATGCAACCAAATAACCTTTTCATCCACATTGTTGTTGTTTGTCCAGTTAAATCCACTTTGTCCACCAAGTGAACTTCATTGTATTTTAGGTTTTAGCTATAACCTTGGAAGTCCCTTCCATCAAATGGGGGCGGGGCAGCTAATTCTGTAATGAAAGCAGGGGCTTGGAAGCAACAAGATGGCGTTCTAATCCTAAGTGTTGTTAATTGTGAATTTGGGCAAGTCCGTTCCATCTGGAACTGGACTTTAGTTTCTAATCTATAGCTTGAAGGGGTTAATCTCTGAAATCTCTTTCCATTCTACAATCTGAATCCATGAATGCACACCCTCTGTGTGCCTAAGTTTGTAGTTGTGTGCCTCTGGTCAGTCAGTGAGCAGCCTCCTGGAGCCTGAAGGGCCACCAACTTCAAATTCCTTTTTCTAACTCACAATAACTACAAATCCTTGAAATCCCATGCTCAGAGAGCCCTGACGATTCTCAGCTCTTCCCTGCTCCAGGCGAAGCGTCACCATCTCCAGTCCCAGGCAATGGCTGGGACTATACGTGAACACCAGACACTTCCTCCGTGGGTTTGCATGCAAGCATGCTGAATAACATTCTTCCCATCACAAAAGTCAATATAATTGCTTTTTTGTACTACTTTGCATATTGAAATCAAAAAGGCCTAAACTTCTTGCTTGCACGATAAAATTAAATTGTATACACACTCAACTTCTTGGGAATTATTCATAAATATATCCATAGTATTTCAAGGCGATCAAAGTATTGGCAATCTAAATTTGTAGAGATTAAACTCAACCACAGCAAGACAAGAAAATTACCTGAAAAAAATTGCCTCATGCTTACATAGAGATGAAATCATTAAAAATACACATATTATTTCATCATCATGATAACCTTCTCTTGGATCAGTACTTCCGCTGGACAATAAA
The DNA here is from genome assembly GCA_032199065.1 of Smutsia gigantea. Taxonomy (NCBI): domain Eukaryota; kingdom Metazoa; phylum Chordata; class Mammalia; order Pholidota; family Manidae; genus Smutsia; species Smutsia gigantea. The sequence goes on along the minus strand of JAVSCE010007689.1, from coordinate 59,237 downwards.
CACAATTGAAATAAGAGAAGCTCTGTGGACTAGTCAAGATGATCCAGGAAGTTAGTAAGAACCGGGGCCAGACTGTACATCTCCTGACTCATAATCCAAATATATTTCCAGCGTATATCAGACAATATTTAAATCTGATGTAGATTATTTCTAAATTCCCTTCCAATTCAAACCTGCTCTGATTCAACACCCGTCTAGGCAGTAATAGCTTCACTTTCTTTTCATGATCATAAAGTGGTCAGAGGAACAGTCCTGCCTGGTTCTAGTCACTTCATTTCATGATAGTTACTTTTATCATTTTTAAAGGTGGTACTTTTGCTTATTTTTATTTTAAAAAATAAGCAATGTACCACTTAGAAAAATTCTGCTTCCTCTATTCCAGTAAGGACATGTCGAGTATTAAATATCAACTCCTTTCATATTCAATCTTAGCTTTTTAATTTTGTTTGAAGACAACATGCTTGAACAGCAGGTCACTTATGCCCAGAACCACGCAGTACGCAGTGTAGAAGAGCATGACACATAGAAGGAGGTTCCGCAAGACTACCTGCAGAGAACACAGGCGTGAGCAACAAGAACCTGGGCTTTTTCATGTGGTTGTTGGTAATAGTAATGCCAAACAAAAGATGACAAATAGCCCCTAGATAGTGCTGGCCAGCCTTTTTTTTGCCTAGAGACCCACGGGGTGGGAAGGACTTCAAAGTGAACAACAAAAGTTGCTGTCTGGAGAGGCTGGCATATTATACATTTGCATTAAGGATTAGTGCAATATATATGAATACATGTAAATCCATACCGCTTACCCTCCATCTACCACCACAAGCTTCCTCAATAACAATATTTATAGTTTAACTTGACAAAAAGGATTCCACATCTCCACTAGCATCATAGTAAAAATATGAGAATGGCTAAGAAATTTTAGAAAATATGACCAAACAAAATGCAGAATAACACAATAATTGAACCTGTGTGCAAGAATTTACAGAGCACTTGGCTAAAACACCAGAGAGGGCCCTGAAATGGACTCTACTCCATGTGAGACTCAGGAAGGAAGAATTACAGATAAATGGAAACCAGACGGCTTATTCAACAAACAGTGCTTTGAAAATTGTCTAACTTCTAAATAGAAAACTCCCATTAGATTCCAGTCTTACACCAGACAACCAAAATAAACTTCGAATAGATTAAAGCCTTCAACGCCAAGAAATTTGCAACATATATCACAGGCAAAGGATTGATATCTGCAATATATATATATATATATATATACACACACACATACAAATAAAGACAACTATAGAAACGTGGACAATGTATAAATAGACAATTCATGTGAGTAAACATTTAAAAAGCCAACAAACAATTGGAAATGTGCTGACCCTCACTATTAATTTTAAAACATATTCTTGTGAATGTAATAAAAATGTCAGCATTTTACATGGGAATTTTTCAGTTTATTCTTTTTCCCTTTTGAATCTTTAAAAAAGTCATCTTGTTTAGCCAACACTTTAACACTTTGGAATTATTCGTGTTCTCTGGATGACCAATTCACCCGATTTACCAAGTCTTTTAATTGTCCTGGTACAGAAGGAGCCCACCACAAGAGGTGAGAAGAGAAGAGAGTTAGCAGAGAACACACCACAGCCATTTGGTTGAATGGACCAAATTTACAGATGTTACAAGGACTTACTTCTTCCAACTATCTAAACAGGGTGGACTGTCGGGCCTAAAAGGGCCATAGAAAACATATTTATTTATTTTCTTATTTTTTAATTGAAATATATTTGACCCATTAACATTGTGTAAATTTAAAGGTACAACATGTTGGTTTGATACATTTATGTTCTGTAATTTGATTGGTGTTGTACCAATAGGTAATGCCTCTCTCACATCACATAATTATCATTTCTTTTTTGTGGTTAGAATAATTAAGATCTAGCCTTTTAAGCAAGTTGATGGTGATAATACAATACTGTTGTCTATATCCACTATACTGGGCACTAGGTTCTGGGTCTTACTTATTGACAGTTGCAAGTTTGTACCCTTAAACAACACCTCATTCTTTCTTAGTATAAAATTTAGAATTGTGTTAACAAGAAGGAAAAGGAGTGGGGTAGGCAACTAACAGTGTCTTCCAGGTGGAAGAATCAATACGGAAATAGCAAAAAGCCCTCATTTTGTAGAGATTATTTTGAGGCCAAGAGAAAACATGAGAGCTTTATCAGAATGAAGGTCTGAATAAGGTGCCCATATTTAAGCTGGTAGAATTCCTTCCCAACTGCAGGGATAGAATCTGTTGATGAAGACAGGTATGTGACAGGGAGCAATCTAGGGGCTTCTGCAGCCTTACAATGTTCTTGCAGGTTACGTGTCTTTGGGTTTGCTTTACTCTTTATCCTATATATTAATACCAATTTGTTTTTCTTTTAATTTGAACATTAGTAGCCTCCAGTTGAAATATTTATAGATGATTGTTTTATTTCATTTCAATCTAAAATAAGATAAATAATATATAGTCTCTATACTAATATATAGTCAAACAAGCATGAAACTATTCTTATTACTATGTTCATTATGAAATGTAAGTAATGTACATTTTACATTGTTACATTAACTTTTTTTTAATATACTCATCTGCTATAAAATTTTACTTTTATAATGCAAACAGAGGATTGTGCTACATACTTTGAAAACCCACAAATGCTAATATGTGGAAGACAATCAGGGCTATTTTTTTTTAAATGGAATCATAATTTGTAGGAGAACATATTTATTGACAAATTTTACACATAGGTATACCTGCTTTCCACAAACCATTTATAAAACACTACATATAAATAGAATAGCATAAAAACACAATTAAAAGTTATTTTGAAAGGAGTATTTTGAAGACGAAGGCATAATGTTTGCAAATAAGCACTTTTTTTACCCATAAATCTAGAGAAGGAATTCAAGATGGTGGTGTGAGAGGTTAGACGGAGAACTCCTCCCAAAACCACAAACAGTACAAAAATATAGTTAATACAACTAACCTTAAAACAGCAAGAAGAAGGCTGAACCAGACTGCAAACAGACCTCACAAACAGTGCAGACCTCACGAAATGGAAACGTACGAAAACCTTAATCAGGGGGGACCCAGGCCCTTCCCCGACCCCAGCTCCCTGGCAGGGAAGGGGGTGGAAGCCTGGGACTGCTGAACACCTAGCCCTGGAGATCTGCTTTGGAAAACAAACCTACATTCTGTGGTGTTCTGGAGGATGGGGAGCTCGGACAGGCGGAAGGCTTGAGAAACTGACATTCTGGCCGTTTGTGGAGGACGGGGATCCACACGGGGCTGCTATGTGTCAGAGGAAAGGCAGGTGGTCTGAGAGGCTTCCTAGCAGCGAGAGGGCTGATGAAGGGGCGGGGTTTGCACGGAGCTTGCTGCACAGGAGAAGGGAGAGCTGGACAAGGTTGTCTGGGCATGATCTGCCCAGCAGATTGGGAACTTTGAGGAGCTTCAGGTGATCCATCCCCCTGGAAGCCTACTCAGCTCCAAGGCCCCCCACTGTTATATGCAGCCTGCTGCATATTCTTCCTAGCCTGCCAGCAACGTATGCGAACTGGTAGTCACTGTACTGGCATCAGGCCAGCCAGAGGGAGGCCCCACCTACAACAGCTAGAGATGCAAAGCAGAGGCTTACACATGTGTGCTTGGCCAACTTCCTCTGACACTAGAGACAGGCACTGCAGACGGGAATCAGGAAACAGATCTTTCCTCCCCCCAGGCACCAGCCCCGCTCCCCTACGACCCCCAACCTCACTCTAGGGGCTGAGCAGCTCCAGAGACTGGAGCTTCTGCACACTAGTGGGCACCACACAGAAATATGAAACGTCAAAAGAACATGGTGCAGACCAAAATCTCACAAACCCCAGAAAAAGGGCCAAATGAAACTGAACTAACCAATCTTCCTGAAAGAGAGTTCAAAATAAAAATTATAAACATGCTTATGGAGATACAGAAAAATATTCAAGAACTCAGTAATGAATTTAAGTTGGAGATTCAATCATTAAGAAATTCCATATCTGAAATGAAACATAAAATGGAGGGATTTAAAAGCAGATTAGATGTAGTAGAAGAGATGGTAAATGGAACAGAAATTAGAGAAAAGGAATACAAAGGAGCTGAGGCACAGAAAGAAAGAAAGAATCTCTAAGAATGAAAGACTATTGAGAGAATTTGTGACCAATCCAAATGGAACAATATTCGAACTATAGGGGTAACAGAATAAGAAGAGACAGAAAAACGGACAGAAAGTGTCATCGAGCAGTTAATTGCTGAAAACTTCCCCAATCTGGGAAAGGAGATAGTCTCTCAAGCCATGGAGGTGCACAGGTCTCCCAACACAAGGGACCCAAGGAAGACAACATCAAGACATATAATAATTAAAATGGCAAAGATCAAGGATAAAAACAGACTTTTAAAAGCAGCTGGAGAGAGAAAAAAGATCACATACAAAGGAAAACCCATCAGGCTATCATCAGATTTCTCAACAGAAACCTTACAGGCCAGAAGGGAGTGGCATGATATATTCAATGCAATGAAGCAGAAGGGCCTTGAACCAAGAATACTCTACCCAGCAAGGTTATCATTTAAATTTGAAGAAGGGATTAAACAATTTTTAGATAAGCAAAAGCTGAGAGAATTTGCCTCCACAAACCACCTCAACAGTGCATTTTGGAGGTACTCCTATAGATGGAAGTATTCCTAAGACTAAACGGATGTCACCCAAGGGCTAGACAAAGAGTACAGAATATGATTCTTAACATACAAAGAATGGAGGAGGAAGAAAAAGTAGGGAAAAAAAAGAAAAGAACCTTTAGGTTGCTTTTGTAATAGCATACGAAGTGAGTTAAATTAGACTGTTAGATAGTAATGGAATTACCCTTAAACCTTTGGTAACCATGAAACTAAAGCCTGCAATTGCAATAAATACATACCTATTGATAATCACACTAAATGTAAATGGTCTGAATGCACCAATCAAAAGACATAGAGTTACTGAATGGATGAAAAAACAAGACCCATCTATATGCTGCCTACAACAGACTCACTTTAAACCCAAAGACATACACAGACTGAAAGTAAAGGGATGGAAAAAGATATTTCATGCAACTAATAGTGAGAAAAAAGCAGGAGTTGCAGTACTTGTATCAGACAAAATAGACGTCAAAACAAAGAAAGTCACAAGAGACAAAGAAGGACATTACATAATAATAAAAGGGTCAGTCCAACAAGAGGATATAACTATTATAAATATCTATGCACCCAACATAGTATCAACTACATATGTGAAACAAATACTAACAGAATTAAAGGGGGAAATAGAATGCAATACATTCATTCTAGGAGACTTCAACACACCACTCACTCCAAAGGACAGATCAGCCAGACAGAAAATAAATAAAGATACAGAGGCACTGAACAACATATGAGAACAGATGGACCTAATGGACATCTACAGAACACTCCATCCAAAAGCAACAGGATACACATTCTTCTCAAGTGCACATGGAACATTTTCAAGAATAGACCATATATTAGGCCACAAAAAGAACCTCAGTAAATTCAAAAAGATCGAAATTGTACCAACTAGCTTCTCAGATCACAAAAGTATGAAACTAGAAATAAATTACACAAAGAAAATGAAAAAGCCCACAAACACATGTAGGTTTAATAACATGCTCCTAAATAATCAATGGATCAATAACCAAATAAAAACAGAGATCAAGCAATATATGGAGACAAAGGACAACAATAATTCAACACCACAAAATCTGTGGGATGCCGCAAAGGCCGTGCTAAGAGGGAAATATATTGCAATACAGGCATACCTGAGGAAAGAAGAACAATCCCAAATGAACAGTCTAAACTCACAATTAATGAAACTAGAAAAGGAAGAACAAACGAGGCCCAAAGGTAGTAGAAGGAGGGACATAATAAAGATTAAAGTAGAAATAAATAAAATTGAGAAGAATAAAACAATAGAATCAATGAAAGCAGAAGCTGGTTTTTTGAGAAAATAAACAAAATAGATAAATCCTTAGCAAGACTTATCAAGAAAAAAAGGGAGTCTACACACATAAACAGAATCAGAAATGAGAAAGGAAAAATCACTACGGACACCACAGAAATACAAAGAATTTTCAGAAAATACTATGAAAAATTATATGCTAACAAACTGGATAACCTAGAAGAAATGGACAACTTTCTAGAAAAATACAACCTTCCAAGGCTGACCAAGCATGAAACAGAAAATCTGAATAGACCAATTACCAGCAAAGAAATTGAATTGGTAATCAAAAACCTACCTAAGAACAAAACACCTGAACCAGATGGTTTCACTGCTGAATTTTATCAAACATTTCATGAAGACCTAATACCTATCCCCCTTAAAGTTTTCCAAAAAGTAGAAGAGAAGGGAATACTCTGATACTCATTCCATGAGGCCAACATCACTCTAATACCAAAACCAGACAAAGACAGCACAAAAAAATAAAATTACAGACCAATATCCTTGATGAATATACCTGCAAAAATATTCAACAAAATATTAGCAAACCGAATTCAAAAATACATCAAAAAGATCATCCATCATGATCAAGTGGGATTCATCCCAGGAATGCAAGGATGGTACAACATTCGAAAATCTAACAAGATCATCCACTACATCAACAAAAAGAAGGACAAAAACCACATGATCATCTCCATAGATGCTGAAAAAGGATTTGGCAAAATTCAACATCCATTCATGATAAAAACTCTCAACAAAAGGGTACAGAGGGCAAGTACCTCAACATAATAAAGGCCATATATGACAAACCCACAGCCAACATTATACTTAGCGAGAAACTGAAAGCTTTTCCTTTAAGATTGGGAACAAGACAAGGATGACCACTCTCCCCACTTTTATTCAGCATAGTTCTGGCGGTCCTAGCCATGGAAATCAGACAAAAGAAGGAAATAAAAGGCATCCAGATTGATAAGGAAGAAGTCAAACTGTCCCTTTTTGCAGATGACATGATATTGTACATAAAATACCCTAAAGAATCCACTGTAAAACTACTAGAACAAATATATGAATTCAGCAAAGTTGTGGGATACAAAATTAATACACAGAAATCTGTTGCATTCCTATACACTAACGATTAACTAGCAGAAAGAGAAATCAGGAAAACAATTCCATTCACAGTTGCATCAAAAAGAATAAAATACCTCAGAAAACCTAACCAAGGAAGTGAAAGACTTATACCCTGAAAACTACAAGACACTCTTAAGAGAAATTAAAGAGGACACTAATAAATGGAAACGCATCTTGTGCTCATTGATAGTAAGAATTAATATTGTCAAAATGGCCATCCTGCCTAAAGCAATCTACAGATTCAGTGCAATCCCTATCAAAATACCAACAACATTTGTCAATGAACTAGAGAAAATTGTTCTAAAATTTATACGGAACCACAAAGGACCCCGAATAGCCAAAGCAATCCTGAGAAGGAAGAATAAAGCAGGGGGAATTATGCTTCCTGACTTCAAGCTCTACTACAAAGCCACAGTAATCAAGACAATTTGGTACTGGCACAAGAACATACCCATAGACCAGTGGAACAGAATAGAGAGCCCAGATATAAACTCAAGCATATATAGTCAATTAATATACAATAAAGGTGCCATGGATATACAATGGGAAATGACAGCCTCTTCAACAGCTTCTGTTTGCAAAACTGGACAGCTACATGTAAGAGAATGACACTGGATTCCTGTCTAACCCCATATACAAAAGTAAACTCAAAATGGATCAAAGACCTGAATGTAAGTCATGAAACCATAAAACTCTTAGAAAAAAGCATAGGCAAAAATCTCTTGGACATAAACATGAGCGACTTCTTTATGAACATATCTCCCCGAGCAAGGGAAACAAAAGCAAAAATGAACAAGTGGGACTATATCAAACTAAAAACCTTCTCTACTACAAAGGATACCATCAGTAGAACAAAAAGACATCCTACAGTATGGGAGAATATATTCATAAATGACATATCTGATAAGGGTTTGACATCCAAATTATATAAAGAGCTCACTCACCTCAACAAACAAAAAACAAATAAGCCAATTAAAAAATGGGCAGAGGATATGAAAAGACACTTCTCCAAAGAAGAAATTCAGATGGTCAACAGGCACATGAAAAGATGCTCCACATCGCTAGTCATCAGAGAAATGCAAATTAAAACCAAAATGAGATATCACCTCACAACAGTAAGGATGGCCGCCATCCAAAAGAGAAACAACAACAAATGTTGGTGAGGATGTGGAGAAAGGGGAACCCTCAGACACTGCTGGTGGGAATGTAAACTAGTTCAACCATTGTGGAAAGCAGTATGGAAGTTCCTCAAAATACTCAAAATAGAAATACAATTTGATGCAGAAATTCCACTCCTAGGAATTTACCCCAAGAATGCAGCATCCCAGTTTGAAAAAGACATATGCACCCCTATGTCTATCACATCACTGTTTACAATAGCAAAGAAATGGAAGCAACCTAAGTGTCCATCAGTAGATGAATGGATAAAGAAGAGGTGGTACATATACACAATGGAATATTATTCAGCCATAAGAAGAAAACAAATCCTACCATTTGCAACAACATGGATGGAGCTAGAGGGTATTATGCTCAGTGAAATAAGCCAGGTGGAGAAAGACAAGTATCAAGTGATTTCACTCATCTGTGGAGTATAAGAACAAAGAAAAAACTGAAGGAACAAAACAGCAGCAGACTCACAGAACCCAATAATGGACTAACAGTTACCAAAGGGAAAGTGACTGTGGAATATGGGTGGGAAGTGAGGGAGAAGGGGGAAAAACGGGTATTACTATTAGCACACAGAATGTAGCGGGTGTGGAGGTGGGTTTGGGGGATACGGGGTAGGCAGTATAACACAGAGAAGACAAGCAGTGATTCTATAGCATCTTACTACGCTGATGGACAGTGACTGCAATGGGGTATGTGGTGGGGACTTGATAATAGGGGGAGTCTAGTAACCATAGTGTTGCTCATGTAATTGTATATTATTAATAGCAAAATTTTAAAAATCTAGAATAATTTTCCTGTAAGCAAATTCAATTGCCTCTAGTAAATTCTCCTTATAATCTATGCCCTACACAGACTCCAAAAGTAACTTTCTAAAAGACAGTCAGACCATGACATTCACCTGACTCTCCTTTGATGGCCCCATATTGTCATCAGGACCCATTCATCCAATCTTCCATTTAATTGGATACAGTCTCAGTCATAGAGACTCAGCCTAGCAGTGTTTCTCAAACGCATAAGTATCAGATGCACTCAGAGGGTCTGTTAAAACACAGATTTCTGGACCCCATCACCAGGGTTTCTGATCAGTAGGTCTGAGATGCACCCTGGGAATCTGCATTTCTAATAGATTTCCCGGGAGTCTGGGTCTGCTATTGGTGAGACCACATTTCGAGGACCACTTTGAGAAGCAAGAATGATGAGTTCATAGACTGCTAAGCAGCAGAAAGGAGAGCTGTGATGGAGGAATGTACAGAGTACTGAGGAAGCCGGAGGAGGATGGCTGGGGAGGGGAGAGGACCGTGGAGGGAACATGGCATGGAGCAGTTCTCCACAAGATGATGTCAACAATATTCATTGTAGATTTACTGTGAACCAAGCACCATCTATGCATTATCTCATCTAATCCTCATTAATATTCTGAAAGGTGGGTTCTGTTACTATTATTTTTTTAGAGAGAATGAGGCTTAGAGAGATTAACTTTTTACAAGTTTGACAGTAAATTGGAGAGATAGGATTCAAAGCCTGCTGCTCCCTAACTCTTAACCATTATGCTATTTGTGAAAAGCTGGGGCAGGGGCCGGGGAGAGGAGTTGCTATAAGCAGAAGCCCCTGCAGAGACATGCTTAAGCTGAGCTTGTGGTGGGGACAGTTAGGGTGTTTAAAGAGTTGGGTCAGATCATGAAGGGAATTTTAGGTCTTGATGAGGAATTTCAAATGTCTCTGTAGGCCAAGGGGAGACTGTGAAAGGCTGAGAGGGAGCAGTGTAGATTGCAGAGGGGCCATTAGGTAGGGAAAGCATTGAAAGAAATTCTAATTATGTGATGGGCTAGAAGTGTTAGCTAATGCTATGGTGGTAATTACATTACAATATGTACATATATCAACTCAACCTGCACACTTTAAATTTATGCAATGTTATATGTCAATATATCTCAATAAAAAATGCAAAAAATAAGATAAAATAAATGGGTCTGTAATACTTTAGGCCCGTAGAGGAGATGTGAAGAAAACAGATCTATGAGCTAATAAGGAACTAGAATCGCAAGTTGTGGGGATTAAAGGAGAGGGGTAGTCCATTTTATCCCCTAAATTGACTACATGCACAATAACAGATGGAACAAGATCAAGTCAAAATAACTGGAATGGCAATTGATGATCTAGCCCAGGGATGTGCAATAGAAATATAATGCAAGCCACATACATGATTTCAAATTTTTGAATATCCATATTTATAAACATTAAAAATGGGTGATAATGACATATTGTATTTACCCTAATATATTCAACATACTATCATTTCAACATGTACTAAATATTAAAAGTTGTTAATGAACTATTTTATGTTGTTCTAGAAACCCAGAGTGTATTTTACTTACGACACATCTCAGTTTGGACCAGCCACATTTCAATAGCTATGCATGGCTAGTGGCTATCTATCTTATTAGACAAAACAGCTTTAACTATTGCCTTTTCTTACACCCTCATTCCCTCAATCCTGCTGCAAACAGTTGGTAGTTTAACTATTTATTGGGGGGTATTTACTATTTATTAGGGGGTTACTATGTGTCAAGCACTGTATCCATTTTTCTCATTTTATACACACTTCCCTGTATCCCACTATTACTTGCACACACAAAAAAATTTCTGGATTTGCATAACTATCATGTGCATTTCACAGATTTGGAAACAGAGACAAAGAGAGGATCAACCTAGCCTTGCTCAAGTGGCCTGTATGAGGCAGGGCTCCCCGTCCAGATCCGCTGGATGTCACAGCTCTCCTTTGCCCAGGGTTGTGCTGCCTCCCACTCAGGCTCGCAATAAAAGAATGTTGACTGACCAATTCTAGTTCAACACCTTCTCTTTGAAATTACAGGAATTGAGACTTGAATAGATTTGAGTAAATGGCCCAAGGTCATACCTTTATTCAGTGGCAGAACTGAGCTAGAAAAAAAAATTGTGCTGAGTTACCAAAGGAAAGGCACTTAATAATGCTACTCAAAAGACAGAGCACAACTTCATCATGATAACAATTATTGTTGCACTTTAGGAAAATCCAATGTGTAACAATCAGAATCTGTAGCAGTCTAGATATTAATCTACTGCCAAAATTTTTATTATCCTTTAAAAAGTGTATTTGGATCCTAAATCACACTGTACAAAAAAAATGACATTTATGAGATATTTGGCTATTTGAATTTGACTGAATATTTGATTATATTAAAGAATTATTGCTAATATTTTAGGGTACTACAATGATATGTGGTTTTTTTTAGTCCTTGTTTTTAGGGATACAAAGGGAAATATTTGAAGATGAATTAGTACGATGTCTGGGTTAGCTTCAAAATAAAAAGGTGGGAGAATAGGTGGAGATGTAGATGAAACAAGATTGAACTTAATTGATAATTGTGAAGCCAGGTGATGGATAAAATGGAATTCATTATACTATTATATTTACACTTGCATATTTTTTTTTCACAATGACTTTGTAAAAAAAAAATTCTCAATAAATGTATTTAACCAGTGAGTATCTTTACAAACTTTAAAGTATGATTTTATTAATGAAATTTTGAGGAATGCCCCTATTCCTTAGGGGTGAGGGGTAACTTTTCTTAATACCTACATTTACCAGGCACCAAACTAGCTAATCTGTAGACCTTGTCTCTTTTAATCCTCGCAAAAACACTGCCTGATAAGAAGTATTATCCATACTTATGATAAGAAAACAAATGCTGGCACTTGTGTGCCCCTCTGGGGTCAAGGACACCATGGTTTCAGGGGGTTATGTGTACTCTGGACCACGGATATGGGGAGAAGAGGGTCCCTGGGCAGTTCCGTGGGCTCAAGTCCCAGGAGCCGGCACACATGTTGTTCTGCCGAACCCTCAAAGGGCAGTGAGGAGGCGATCAGTACACCTACTAGCAAGGAAGCAAACCCCTTGAACAGCTCCACCGCACATGAACGGGCCCTGAGGGATGTGTCTGCAGACGAGGGCTCCTTTCTCTTGGTTCCCGGGCGTCAGCGTTCTAGACCGGCTGCCCCTGCCGCTCACTCTTCCCTTTGGGCCCCCTCCCTTACAGCTCCGTCTCTGACTCTCTCCCCTGCCATCACCCCACCAGCTCACAGAAATTTGTACGTTACATTTGGTTATCATATCTCTTTAGCGTCACCCTCTGAATTTATCTGATGGATTTCTCATGATTAGAATCTTTGGAGAAGAATTCTACATAGGTACCATTGTGTATATCCCATGAGGTAGCTCTTGAGCAGACACAAAGTATCACTTTGTCTCATTATTGCTGACAGTTCCATCACTTGGTAAAGGTGGTATCTGCTAGAGCTCTCTATTTTTAATTGTACTATTTATTACCCTTTGTAATTAAAAAAAAACTTGAATGGATTAGTGAGTAATCTGTAAAGTGGCACTTGAGATTATGTCAGTATCCTATTTCCCCAAAACCTTTTGCACAATGATTTTAGCGTTTATTGGTATACCTTGTCAGAATGAATACTTTACATTGGTATTGTAAAATGGTAATCTTCTCGTTTTATTTTTTCTTCTATGTATTAGTATGCATTCTTCCATAAAGAGATTTCCCTACTTACCTTGAACTTATTTACTATTTACTCAACTATTTTTGGTGACCCATAGTGTTTTGTATTTTCCATATGTTGTAATGTATTAATATCATGATTCTTGTGAATCTAAAATTGTCCCAAATTTGACCAGTTTGGGCTCCTACAAGATATCTCTTACATTTTTTTTACATATCCCATTGTTTCCTTTGTACTTCCTGGCTTTCTGTCACAGCCTGACACTCCAATGATGTACTACCTTTTTAATTTCTATATTTCCATATGCATTTTTGTCTATTTGTGAGCCTTCTATTCTCTTCCTTTGGTTTCTTTATTAGGGTCAATACCACATTGTTTTAAATACAGAAGCTTTATGGTATATTTAATGTAGTCACCTCTCATTATTCTTTTTTAAGGGTTCTCACATCTTTTTTTGTTTATTTTTCCATATCAACTTCAAAATCTACCCAAATGGCTCCGTAAAACAACCTTGTGTTATTTTTATTGGGATAATGCTAAATCTCTTTATTAAGATGGGAATAAACAATAGCTTTGTAATGTTTATTCCTGCTATCCAAAAAAAACAAGAAAAATTTCTAAATTTATTCAATTGACTTTGATGTCTTCAAAAGTATTTTGATTTTTCCTCACATAGATATTATACTTTTCCTGTTAAGTTTATTCTTAAATAAATTTTCTTTTGCTACTAATGTAACCAAAGTTTTCTCTTCTGTTAAATCATCTAACTAGTTACTGTTTGTGTATATAAAAGCTTCTGATTTTTGCTTTTAATATTCTATTACTTTACCAAATATTTTTCTTATGTTACTGTTTTCATTGATTCTCTTGGGTTTTCCAAATATACTGTAAGTATCAATGGTAAGTAAAGATAGTCTCACTTCTTCTATTCTAATTCTCTATTCCAATTGTTTATTCTAGTCTGATTGTATTTACTAGTACCTCTAATATATATTTAAATAGTAGTGGAGTTAGTAAGTATCTTTGCCTTGTTTGTGGCCTTACTGCCAATGCCTCTAATTTTCTCTATTAAGTGACATACTGACTTTAGGACCACAATGTGTGTATTTGTGTGTGTGCACATATAGAAATATATTAATACTAAAGAACAAATATCAGTTCTTATTTTATTCAGTGTTTTAATCAGAGTTCATTGTCAGCTTTTGTCAAAGGCCCTTTTAGCATCTATGAAAATAATCATATGATTTTCTACTTAGACTTACAAACATGGTAAATTTTGTTGGATCACCTAATATTAAACCATCCTTATATTTTTGGAATAAATACCACTTGGTCATGATGTTTATTTTTATGATGGGTTCTTGGATTCTGTTTGCTGATATGTTATTTAGATTTTTACTTCCCTATTCATAGTTTCGTTGATCTTTAGTTTATTTTTGTACTATCTTTATAAAGTTTAGATGACAGTGTAATTCTTGTTTCATAAAAGTATCTTGTGGTTTTTCTTATACTCAGAAAACTTTAAAGTATCACTGAGAGTATATAATCTTGAAGTTTTAGAATTTCCCTTATGCGACCTGAGTCTAGTTCTTTTATAAAACTTTCTGCATGGATTCTATGAAAACTGGAAGCCCTTATGTGATTCTGCAAAGCAAAGGATGCTCCCATCAGTCTTCACCCTCCTCTACAGAGCAAACGTGTATATTCGTCAAGGCCTCACTCACATGTCGTATTTCCACACCATTCCTTACTTCAGGACAGAATCAATCCCTCATTTCTTTTGCACACACAGCATCATGCACATGTTTTACAGATCTAGTCAAACTGTGTTGTAGCATACTTGCTTGGGAGGTTCCATGTCTCTAGATTCTCACCGACGGAGATACTGATTTAATCACATTTAATTCTTCAGCCACAGAAATATTGCTTAGCCTTTGGTAAGTACGCAATAAATAATTTTGAATAATAATGAAGGAAGAGAAGGAAAAATAATAGTGAAAGCCCACTTCAACTGGGGACCATAATATGTTCATGACAAATGTGGAACTTGCAGTCTAACTCATATAGCAAGGTCAGATACACCAGGGTTTCCTTTCTGATTCCTCACTGGCAAGCGTATGTCATTGGCCAGTTACTCTCTGTGTTTTGTTCTGCTTATCTGTAAAATACAAATAAAATCTCATAGGAGTTTTGTATTCAGAACACGTGTAAAATTCCTAGCATTAAGTATGATATGTACTCAACAGATAACTTGCCCTCCACTTCTCTCAGTGTAAAAGCTTGCTGCCTAGCTCTTTGGACAGTTGTAGAGAAATCATGAGATATGGGTCTGACCTGTGGGATCACAGGGCACAATCGCCCTACTGATAGTAGTTGCCTCTCAAAGTTTTTATAGGAATGAAATTCCCCAGCTCAGGTCAAACACCACATGGGAATGCAGGAATGGGTTGCATCTCTGAGATTTTTACACACGTTTGCTTGACAATTATAACTTTACATTAGTTTAATGTAGTTATGAAATGTGTATTTACTGGAGTTTCAAACACCAATACATTGTATTCTGAACAATACTTTTACTAGTCCTTGTACCTGGGCTTTCTTCCCAGTCCTGTGCTAGTTCCCCAGACAGCAAATTAATTAAATGGCCTTTGGCCATGACTCTTTCTCTTGAGTCAGCTTTTCTCTCATTTAAAGTGTAGAGATGGGGGGGTTTAATTAGCCCAATGCCTGGCACATTGCATGCACTCAATAAATGTTTGTTGAGTCTTGGAATTCTCTTTAAATGAAGGTCACTTTGGCTATTACTATAAATTTATAAGCATACCAGTAATTCCTGTGCTGATATTGACAATGAACAAGGACTTAAGAAAAGTTAACTCAAACCTTATAGTGATGTGTTGTGAGAATTCAGATTTTCAACCACTCACCTAATTTGCATATTTTTATCGGTCTCATGTTCTGTGACTGTGATTGTACACATAAAGCTCTGGGATTCTAAAAAGGGAAGAACTTCAGCAATTACATGGATATTTCCAGTGGAAGGAGAGTATGCCTCCATGTGTGTGTGTGTGTGTGTGTGTGTGTGTGTGTGTGTGTAAGCTCAAACTAAATATAGAGTCCCTGCTCTTTATATAAGCTACTTAAGGGAAAGGATGTTATCTTTTAATTTTTATCTCACCAACAAAAGTTCTTATTTCTCTTTCAATCTCAAAACTACACATAAACTTTGAATAGTTTAAAATGCTCTTGAAAATAAGTTAAAAAATTTTTCCCTGAAATAATGTTTCTACTGACCTAGAAAAAATTTTGTAGCTATTGCTACACTTAACATTTCTTACTGATGATGTATGTTCTGATGATGGCAGTGAGCAGAGGAAGCTTAAGGAAATACACATAGTGCTGATGTTTTACCAAAATGAATGTAACACTAATTCATAATCATAATTTAATTTTTAAGGAAAAATCTGACTTTCCAGAGTGTCATTCCCTTCCAGCTGGATCTTTATAGGCACAAAGCCAGGGTGGATTTACACAGCTGCTTTGAGGCTTTGCGTATTTCCTTGTTGTAGGTACTTTGATTTTTTAAGAGGTATTTTTATATCGAAATTAAGGAACAACTATGAACACTAGCCTCAAGGGAAAAAGAAACTAAAGAAGTTGGGAAAAAAGTTTAACCCTCAGCTAAAAATGTTTCAATACTTTGCCTTTAAAATCTTGTGTGTCCTCTAGAAGTTGGAAAAATTAAAGCCACCCTTTGCCAAAAAAAAAAAGACAGAGAACAAACTGTCATGATTTCAGAAAACAGCAGCAGAAGTGCAGGTGTTAATCCTAGAAGGTTTTCCTGTGAGTAAAATGGTTCCTCCTAACCAGGCCTTGTGTTAGTGTTTTAGAACCCATCCATGGTCATGGATGCCTCTAAACTGCCACCATTACCACACAGTACAAATAGTGCGACAGAATGTTTTCTGCATGGTCCCCAGTCAAAAGTGAAACAAGTTGTCTACTGACAGGGAGGCCGTTTATAGAACGTATTTGCTTACGCCAGTACTAGGCAGTAACTGAAAGGCAATGGAAAGGAGTCATCTCTCTTTACCTTGCTTGGAGCAATGTTGACCTGGAAAGCCATGTACACATCCTATGTAAAGAAGTAGTGAAAGCCACACTCTTTATATCGACATCTGGAAGAAGAGACGATTGTCACCGTGAGCTTTTCAATTACTCCTCAAGACTAAGTATGAGATGGCGGTAGTGCAAGATGATTGGATTACAGAAAGGCGACAGAGGCCATCTGTTAGCCACACATGAGCTGCTGAGTGCCAAAATGAACATCTTTATTAGATGACGGGTATTCTTACCATTTGTAGTTTGGGCAAGTTTGAAAGATGAGTTGCTTGTTTTTAGACAGTGCTGCAAATAGGCAGGGACTTGACATTCTCCTTGGCTGTAGAAGTGATCACTGCTTCATACTTAAATTAGAAACATGGGTTTTCAGTTAGGAGGTCTTGAGATTGTCTGCAAAAGGTGCTTCTGGCATTCATGTTGAAGCATGACCTGTCCTGTCCGTTTCATTCACAGGGGCAATGGACGGCTGGAGACCCTTTCACATTATGGCAAAGCCAAAATTTTGACTTCGGGCTGGGAAATAGAAGGATTCTCTTGCTCTAAAATAATAGCCTTTACACAGTCAGTGAAATGTTGCCAAGCCAGGCCAGGATGTGGTCAGTACCAGACCTCTGTGTCTTTCCGTGCTTTAGATTTTGGCACATGGAGAACCCTCAGGAAATGTTGATTGCTTGAATCCTGCGCCTTGCCCTGTCTGTAACAGCAACAGTTTAGCCTTTCTCCCTAGAAGAGCTCTCTAGGAGCCACAGCTCAGCGCAGAGCAAAGGAGCTGTACTTCACTTGCTCTACTGCCAAAACATTCAGAGTGTCTGTGCACAGCTCAGGTTCTCTCAGGATTATTCAGTTCGATAGCTGTCACCCAAAAATGTATCCTGTTGTGAGCTGGCTTGATACACAGGGAGCCGACACTAATTACATCTTATTATATGTATATACAATGTATGCCACTCCACTATATAAAACACTGAAAAGTACTAATTTCCCATACTTATACTTGAAAAATTAGGTGCCCAACAGAGTATGTTATGTGGAGATTTTGCATAGGGGTGTGTGCGTGTAATTATATCTCTAACAATAAATATATTTTATTTGAACCACTGCTTTGATCTACTGTGCAAGTAGGGCATGATGTAGGCACCCACACGAATAATAGCTTGTATTTTGCTTTCCAAGATTTCCAAAATTTCCATTAGGTTGAGAAAATATATATGTGTGTACTATTTATATGTATATGTGTGCATATATAGGTAAATGTACACTTATGTACTTCTTTTCAGTCAGCACTCCCATATGGAAGTTAAGGAATAAAATAATGGAAAACCCTACATTCTTGGGTTATGAATTGTACTTCTTGACATTTTATCATGTTTTAATGTATTTTCAGTACTTTTGTTTGTCTTGTATCTAGAGCTTTTCTTTGTTAAAACCTAATTTATCTACTTCCTTCATGATAGAGACATTCAGAAACTTCAAGGTATTAAAGCAATATTTTCAAAACAATCGTACATAATTAAGAACTGCTTTGTAGTAAAATCAGAGGAGAAAATGAATTCAGGTCCATAATCCTAAATTTCTGGTGCCAGATATGTTTCCAAATTCAGAAACTTTGGAATTTTAAACAGATATTAGGATCCACATATTATATATTACACCCAAGGGGTCTGGAACTCTACTCTGTGTCCAAACACAAGGTGGTTGAATATTCACCCCCAACGGGATTAACAAAACCTGTCAATAATTTCATGTCAGCTTGAGTAAGGTTTTGACACCAAATTAGTTCAGGCCAGGTGATATTCTACCACCATAAGAGTTATAAAAATAGTTTTCAGAGCCTTTCCAATTTGGGGTTCATGGATAACAACTTGTGGACATGGACATGTGCAAAATAAATGATAAGAAAATGAAGACTGGTGCTGCTGGCAGAACTCCAAAGGCAATTTTAAATGATATGGTGAAGATGTCACTTAAATGATGTGCTTTTAACACTGTCAAATTATCCATAAGAAACAGAAAAGTAAAATGCCTTTGCTCCCAGGGCCAGAATTAAACAAAACTAGTTCTCACTGATACTTTCGCCTCCTTCTATTATAGCTGACTTTACCTTGGAAGCCTGCTGCTGTATATTTTTAGCCTGACTGGTTCTCTCTAACCCATTTCTCCCTTCACAGCCTTCTACCACATATGTTGTTCACTGCCTTTTTGAAATTAAAATAAAGTACTCTACAGGATATCACTAAATCATAAAATATATTAAGAACAAACAGCCTCTGCTTCCTTTCAGGGGGCTGTGGAAATACCCACCAAAGCTGAGGTGAATTGTTTCTGTTTATAGCCTTCATGGAGTTTCCTTTAAGTTGGGGCCCATGATAAAGAGAACATATATGTACATGTATAAGTACACAGTGATTTCGTTGTTTCAGACTTACTGAGTAACAAGTTGTATCTTGAAAGATAAAGTCGTAATAAGAGACAGTGCCTCTAAACAGTAAGGGCACAGAATCAAAAAGCAGTTGGCATGGGGGAAGTAGTTATGAATATCCAAGCCACTGTTAGACAGTCATTGTGAGACTGCCTCGCCTAAACCTAAACCAGGGCACTAATCACTGCAGATGTGGACATTTGTGTTTCAGTATCTCACTTTACCTACTTTTAAGTAAGTTAACTATAATTCTGGGCCTGAAACAGATATTATAGAGTGAAGAATATTAGGTTATAGAAAAAAATTGGAGGTATATATAGCTGACCCTTGAACAATGCAGGGCTATGGACACTGACCTCCTGCCTCCACACAGTTCAAAATCTGCACATAACTTTTGACTCCCCCAAATTTAACTACTAATAGCCTACTGTTGACTGGAAGACTCACTGATAACACAAAAATGGTTACTGATAACACAAAACAGTTTATTAAGACATTTGTGTTATATTTATTATGTACTGTATTCTTACAATAACGTGGGCTAGAGAAAAGAAAATATTTCTTCGAATTGTTGCAAAGCTCCAAAAACTTTCCAATATATTTATTGAAAAAAAATCCGCAATTAAGTGGACCCATGCAGTTCAAACCCATATGGTTCAAGGATCACCTGTACCCTGTATTGACTTGACATAATGCCTGAGGAAAAAGCCTACAGGGTAGGGCAAATTCAATACAGTGATCACCACGCAGAAATACATACTGAATGATGCAGTTAGAGTGCTGAATGAAAGAATGTGAATTGGATTTTTAAATAGGAGGAGACTATAGCGTGGTGGGAAGAAGAGGGAGGCATTCTAAATAACAGAAACACAGAGTTCAAAGGAAGTGAGAGCAAGCCCGTGAGGTCTGCTTTGCTAGAAATGAGGAATGAGACAAAGGCAGCAGAGGAATGCTGACTGGTGGATGCCTCAGAGAACAAATGGGAGAATTGTACTTTGGTTCAAAATAAAAGAGCACCATTCTTGAGCAGTGGTATGACAGATAAAATCAGCATGTAAGGAAAATTATTTTAATAGCAGTATAGAATAAAAGACTACAGAGAGGATATTGGTTGGCTTATAGGAAAAGGCTGGACATTTGATTTTTGTGGGCCTGGAATAAGTGAGAAGGTGTTTAAAAAACACCTTGGTTACCAAATGGACAGTCTTCATGAGGAGACACTGAAAAAGAAGGCAGACAAAGAAGAATACAAATGACTTCAAGATTTTGATGACAACAACTTAATGATTATGATGCTATTGAAAAGAATGGAGAGGTTAAGAAAAAAGGAAATGAGAAGCAAACTGTTGGATTCAGCACATTGTTTCAGGGCCAGTTAAACTTCAGGCAGTGTCAGAATCCCTGGAGGGTTTACGAATACCCCGCTTGCAGGGAACCACCCGCCGAGTTTCTGATTCAGCAGGTCTGGGATGGATGCAATGTTTGCATTTCTGGGTACCACATTTTGGGGCCACTGATTTAAAACATGTCCTCAAAGACAATTAATGATGGAGGTAAGGATGGTCTAGGGCCAGTGGTGTAAGTATGGGAATTATCTGTACCCAGGTTATTGTTCAAACTGTGTTGTGGGGATTTCTGATTTACAGCACTTTCCATCATTTTTATACCCTGTCATCTGTTTCCTTAATTATATTGCTGGCATTAAAGTGAAATAAATGTTCCGTCTCTGGCAGTTGGAATAAAAGGGACTGAAAGTTTAAGAAATAAAACACTTATTCTGAAAATAGACAATGAATGTAGAAGGGAAGATCAGAGCATAGCTTTTGAAGGATGCAACAGAAAGAGATTCAGGAAGAAATTGCAATCAGGCCTCACATGGTGGTAGAAAAAAGGACTTGACAATCTGCTGTAGAAATTTCCTCTCTGAGAAGAAGCAAAAGGTAGAAAGTTTAAAAAGAAAAGCTAATAAGTCTACTTTGTATTTTAATTATTGTCAAGTACCCAGGTGCTTCAGTGAAGAGTTTCATGTACATATAAATTACTTCTGTGCCCTAGCATATTTGCAGAAATCTAAATGAGATGTTGTTCCATTTAAAATTTAAATAACTCCCTAGAGAAAATGCCAACCAGATTGCTTCCACTAGAAGCCAATGAATAAACATGTATTTGTTATTTACTTGCTAATGTGTTCAGCATCTTTATGTATTAAGGTATTTTTGCAGAAACCTAAAGTCCTCTATAATGAGACTTGACCAACCTAAAATGGTATGTTAAAACGTAAACAAACAATATTGTGGTAGATGCAGAGAAACACCATTTACAGATAGACTTCTTCCCCCTTTCAGAGATAATAGTTACAAGGTGTGATGATCTATTGTTCCAAAAGGGTTCAGACGTGCCTCAGCTCGAACTCTTTAGAAAATGTCAGGTTCAGATGCATGAGTGCAACTTTTTTAACGGGTGACTCAGCAGAGGGCAGTTCGCCTGAGAGTTGAGAGCGCTGAGGACGACTGAGGGGCGAACTTGGCTTTGTTAGCAGGCTCAGCCTGTTTGAGTCAGCCTTGGTTCTGGCAAGGCAGCTGCTGGCAGAAATGTGCAGTCCTTCCACATTCTCCCTTTTCTGATTGGAACTTACCTCTTACAAGAATAATTTGAAGTTAAATGGGGGTGGGGAGCAGTTCAAGTTCAATGCTCAGTACTTGAAAATGCACAACTTCCATTCTCCAAACGGGGAAAATTTTGACTAAAAACAGATTATAAAAAAAAAATGCCCCTAGGGTTTCTTGGCCATAAAATTGCTTTTTGAAAACAACAATATGATGAGTTAAGAGTGAATGAATCAGAAACAGACGGATTAAATTTTCCCTGAAATTTGCATGGATTTGGAAATCATGGAGAAAAGGGCACTTGGCGAGATGTATTTGAGATTTTACCCAACCAAAAACACTCGAGAACTAATCTGAAATGCTTTGGTGGACACAAAACTGTGCCAAATTCTTCCATTTTTATAAACTGAACTACAGTTTTTAAAAAAGGAATAAAAATGACCTAATTGTGATTTAATGAAGACATGGAATACTGCTTGTACAGCAGCCAGTGAGCTCTGCAGATAAGCAGCAGCTTTCAAGGGATCAGGCTAAGGGTGTTTAAGAGAAAATCTAAACCAAACAGGGACAGTAGTTCTACAGACGACAAATGCTCTCTGCCCACAGCTATAACAGTACAACCTGATGTTTTGTTTGCTGAACATGTCTCTCCCTCCCCTGAATGAAATTTAAATCAACAGCAATAACTAAAAGATTATTTTTAGAAAAACACATACTGACACTTCTCTGTGCATTACTAGCTTTGTTTTTTCAGTACCCAGTATGTCAATAAGCTGATAGTCTCAGCTTAAGTCTATGCTATAAGGGCCTTCTGATACTTCTGATATGAGGTAAGACAGACAGAGTCTTACAAACTTTGGCACTTCAGTAAGTCAAAATAAACCTCAAGTTGCTTTGTAAGCATTTACAAACTAAGTAACAAAATTGCTTTAGAGGAAAATATATTTAAAGTCTCAGTTCTATTGTCTTCACTGTGCTTTTACATATTTTTCAGCCTTAGAAAAGTTTGTAGTGTAACATTTTTTCTCCATGCCTTTTTTAGGTGGATCAAACGTTAACATCCCATTCACCTAGGATTCATATAGAATTCTTCAATAACAAAATTCATATAATAGCTTAGAAAGTAGCTATATATAGACATTTTCTAAATATTCATTGTTTCGTTGAAAAGAGCAGTAAAGAAGAGGGATAGAATACATAATGAGAACTTTTATGGAGCTGGAGACCAAAAGTATAGATAATCTTTGTTGTATTTAATCCATGGACCTAAAATTGAAATTTATACAAGTAAGGATATCAGAACCTTTGTCTTCTTACAGGTTTGCTTGCCTGGATAGGTGAATTCACTTTTTCTTACTTTGCAAATGGGTTGTAGCCTCCCAGAAGGAAGACATATGTGAGCATTAGATGTATCATAAGCACTTCACTTTCTGACTAATAAGCTAGTAATGGGGCAATTTTTAAGTGGGATCCAAGATAAACTGGGGAGTCATTTATAGAGCAGATCCTGCTGGGTGTGTACATTATTACTTGGGCCAACTAAATTAGTTGTATAAATAACATTTGAAATATTTGAAAGGCGTTCCCTGGGCTTCTTAACTCCGGCTTGGGCAATATTATATGCAGGGAAGGGGAACTGGGGAGCAGAAAAGAGCAATGCAAAAATGGGTAGATTTACTCAGAATATGGTAAGGGAGACCCTAGGTAAAAATGCTGGGATTCTTCAAGTCTTTCTTTAGAGAAAATGTCATATCTACCCAAAAACAATAGGGACTTTTATGTTTCCAAGAAGGAGGTCATGAACCCTTTGTGAATGTCCACATTTGTGAATCACACCACAATATATTATTTTCCCACACAACAAAAGCAAACCACAAGCGCACCTCTCTGTACCTCTCCAGGCATATAATGATTTCTTTTTCTCACTTAATCAGCACATTTTTACTGTTTCTGGTACTTTCTCAATCAGTTTTAGAATCTCCTATTACTTGTCGACGTAGAGCCCACAGGGGAACTCAGCTGCCTCCTAGAGCAGGGCCATTGTGAACCTAAGTCTACCACTTTTCAATGTACCAGAGATTGCTATTTTTCTGACCAAAAGTCATTAGTTTCTTATACCAACTTACTTCATGCTCACTTCCATTATCCTTAACAACTGGCTTTGTTTCCGGAGGCTGTTTTTAAAAACAGACACAATTTCCATTTTTTTTTTACCAGATTTCCTAACTGGGGCCTCAGCCTGGAGATCATCACCTCCAGGAGGAGGTTTCCAATACTCTCTCCTATCCCAACTTCCCTACTTTCTTAGCACTTCTACATGTGTGTACTTATGGTACCCTGAATATTGCCCAATATAGCTCTTGTCACTTTCCATTGTAATTGCCTGCTTACTTATTTTTATACCCACTAAACTGTAGGTCTCCTGAAGACAAGTACAGCGTCTGACTTGGTTTGTATGTTCCTAGGAACAAAACACATAGCCCAGGACCCAGACACAGCAGGAATTCAATATGTTTTCATATATGAATAGATGTATCATTGGTTACATTCAAACATATATACAGTCCTTCAGTAAAATGTCATATTTACTAAAGAACAATGTACAGTTAAGAGCATAAAAATATGAATGTTGAATAGATTTAACCATGATTAAGAAGTTTCCACACTAGAAAGATTTTTAAAAATTAAGCTTAAGTGTACCTTTTCTTTTAGAAATAATTTTCAACAGTACAACAATCCATTTTACACCCTTTTTAATTTTCTTCTATGCCTCCACATTGGATATACTGCTCACTGCTTTAGATTTCCATGGCAAACCACTCAAGGCTAAAACATGCTGCTTTCAACATGCTTAATGATATCCATCTTTGTCTTAAGGTATCACATTTAAGAGGCCCGTGAATTTTACCATTAACACCATCATCCTCATTTTTCCAGTTTTTATTGTTTTATAGTAGAATGAGGGAAAGATCACTGAACATTAATATGATTGCACAAACAGTGCTACACAGGCCAGAAAGGTGGCGGGTGCCAAAGGAGCTGAGGTTTGGCAGGCAGCAGGAGGTCCCCACATGCAACGCATCAATAAGTTCCTTGCATCTTCCTCTAAAGCATGCCTTGCATATACCAACTTCTTTCACTCCTTATTCCTGCATCCACAGTTAAACTGCCATCGCTCTTCCCTGTCCTACTGTACTAATCTCCTAACAACTTCCTGCTTTGATTTTTGCCCCCATAGGGGACCCCATTTTCCATAGAGCAGCCAGAAGGAGCCTTTAGAAATATGTCAAATACTTGGTTTAAAATCCTCATTGGTTTCTAATTGCTTTTAGAAAAAAAGATTCCATGTTCGTATTCTATCATGCAGTGTAATGGCAGTGAAACAAAGAACATAACATGTGAAAACATTTAACACTGTGCCTGACACATAATAGCCACCAAAATTGGTTCCTATGTTTTTCACCCATTATTCACTAATCCCTTTATTCATTCACTCACCAGATGTAGTTCATCAAACCCGGGGGACACCAGTAGATATTGACGGCAAAAGGGACATGTAGTTCAGAGAGGGAATAAGAAGTAAATACACCAAAGCACTTAAAAGATAGAAAAGCTGAGCCTGGAACTGGCTGCTTTGCCGCCTTTCAATGTTAAGTAATGTCAAAGCGAGCAAAGAATTCAAATGTCCCAGAATTGAATACGTGTTACATAGAATATTTTCTAAAGAGAAATTTGATAGATGATTGTCGGAGGATATAAGTGCATGCTTGAGCGTAGAGTCACTATTGAGTTTCTATACTCTTAAAAGGGAGAATTAAATCCATAAACTTGCTGAACAGGTATACTGTGAAATATTATTCTATGTAGCAAATTATTCCAAAAGCTTGGTGCCATAAAATAATTATTTATTTTGCTCACAAATTCTAGTCAGTAATTCAAGTAGGCCACTGTTGGTTAGTTCATACTTAGGGCTCTCTTGCAGTTGTAGTCAGATTTTGGATGGGGTGACAGTTGTCTGCAGGCCTGACTGGGGCTTGAGGATCCAGTTCCAAAATGGCTCTCTCACAGGTGTGGCAAACTGATCACGTGCCTCAATTCCTCTCTACCTGGGCTTCTCCAAAGGAGAACAGTGTCTATCTTCCCCCAGCGTGTGCAATCCAAGAGAACAGGGTGGAAGGTGCAATTTCTTTTACAACCTTGAGAATCACACACTGTCACTTCTGTATTCTATTGGTCACATGGGACCAGCGTGAATCCATTATGAAATGGAATGACACAAGGGAGTGAATACCAGAGGTGTGGGTCAGAGATGTGGATCATTTGGAACCATTTTGGAGGCTGGCTAAAGCAAATATCATTAAATATTAACATTTGGGGTAAATAATGTGATTAGAGAATGCCCAAGCACTAAAAAAAAGGATTTTTTCCATGACTTAAGTTAAGAAAAATTAATCAGTTGTAGCAATTAATAATATAATTTAAAAAACATTTTAAATATTTTTTAGTATTTTTAATTTTTAAATAAAAAATTGAAATGGAATTTCATTTTTAAAATGAGAACATAATTGTATATTTGAATTCAAAATTGTACTAGTCATGGAAAATTCCAAATGTCTCTAGATAGGATTATTATTCATTCACTCATTCATTCATTCATTTTACTAAAATTTATTGAATAACTGGTATATACACAGTCCTGTGAAAGCAGCTGTGAAAAAAATGATTGCCATCTTTTCAAAAACAGCTTAAGTCTATAAGATATTAGTGTTTTGACCAAAAAATTACAAAAAAGAACAACTCTTTGCCTAGATTGCTGCCTTAAAAAATTAATTCCAAAAGAAGTTTTGGAATATTTAGACCCATTTCTGAATAGTTTTCCGATGTTCCTTCCAGTGCAAACCCACAGTCGGTATGGGGAGGTGGGGTAGTAGCCCTAAAGCTTGGTTTGAATAATCACTAGGTTTAATGTATAGTTTGTTTTTTATTTAAAGAAACACACTTGAAAGCAGGTGCATACCCACACATACAGATGCACAAGCCCCACATGCATATGCACTTCCCTGTGAAGTACAGGGTTGACAGTAAGTTGTGTAGCTGAATTTTGACCTTCAGTTTCTTCTCTCTGAAAATCAAGTCCAGATGACTCTAAAACAAGCTGACCATAAGAAAAGGGCGAACAGGTTTACCAAATTTAAACCCACTCAAAGCCTCATGAAATCTAACTTTAGAATAAACGAAATTTTCCAAATCTCTCTGGGTTTGCTTTGCCTAAGCACTGGGGAGTACGTCTTCCCAGTAATTTAAAAGAAGGACAGGAGGAGAAACAGCAGCAGCAGTTTGTGACAAAACTCTTTGATTCCTTAGAAATTAAACAGTATGGGTAAAATAACACCCTGATCACTTATCTTTAATTTAGCATGTGTCTGAAGAAGGATTCAATTCCCTTTAAGGTGTGAATAGTTCCAAATGGAAGGGAGTAGGGGGATTTGGTGAAGTTCTTTTGAGTTTTACCAAACCTGAAGTATTTGAAAACTATATGGAAATAAGTGAGTCCAAACTACCACTGGATTTATAATAAATACTGTTACAGATTTAAGCATATTCAAAATTTACAAAAAGAACGATTTAATAATACCATCTGAGACTGCCACACTGCAGACAGGTGTTCCATAAATAAGTCCGTAAGCTCTGTCTTTGCATTTCCAGCCTGTTCTTGTGAAATTCAATCATAATTGCTCTTAAGTCTAACAACTCAGCTGAGCATAGTTGAATGTATACTAATTTACATAGACAGTTTTGTGCTAACACAGGATATTTATGTTTTCATATAGCAATGACATTCCTGGACAATCTGAAGTTTTGCATAAAAACCCCAGGTGAAGATAAGTCCTGATACATTAATTACATTAGGTTAGCTTGAACAAATGGCTATGATATGAACTGACATAGATAGTTTCTTTATCATGGGTTTAAAAAGTAATGATCTATTACAGGAAGTGAAACCTGATTGCATGAAACTAAACCCACACAAAACTGAAGCTGTTCAGATAAACAAAGTTCCCTCCAAGAGAGCTCTATCATGCCCTTGCCTAGGACAAACATTGTGTACTATATATGTGATTTAAGCTTACCAATCATGAAGTTTAAAAGTGAATATTTGTTTTATATGAAGCTTTTTGTCCCTTCTCCTTTCAATTGCAAGGTCACAATTTGTTCTTTATGCCCGCTCCCTTTCGTGAGCATGTTTATTATGCGGGAAAGAGACTTGAGAGAAAGTCTTACTATACCCACCACTCTCTTTGTCAGTGTTCATGTAAATGTTCATTCCCAGGCCTGGCCCTCCCCAGGACATAAAATACCCTGACATACATAGCATTAGCAGAAATGGTCTGAGAAAGATTTCTCCTATTTTCAGCTACTCCAAAATTTTGCTTTGCGTACATTATTAATCACTTAATTCACAGTGATGAGTAAGGTGCTCAAAGATTGCTGAAAGGAAAAAGTGTTTCTATCAGGTCTTCCCCTTGACTTTACCAACAGAGCGTTTTTGAAACAACAGAAACCAAAACCAAACAAAATGGGTCAAACTGAGATGAGGAAAGAGGGGTGGCTCACCATTGCCCAGGGCAGATTCGGTGACAGTGGCACCAGGCCAGACTGGGCATCCCGACAAGAAATAAACCAGATTTAATGAGAACCCACAGTCAGTAGTTAGAATGAGAAAAGACCAGGAAATGTGGTGAATTCAGTTGGGAAAACTAGGAGAATACAGAGATTCACAAAGGAGAATGTAAATCTACACAGAATTTAATCCCTCAAGTGTAATCTTTGTTAAATTTCAAGGTAGGAATATAACACTTTTGGTTATTTTTTAAAACTAGACACCATATTTTGAAAACTTTAAAAAAAATTAATTAATTTTATTTAAATTTTTAAATTTTTTAATACTTTAAAAAAACTTTTTATTTTTTTAATATTTTTTAAATTTTTTATTAAGGTGTTATTGATATACACTCTTATAAGGTTTCACATGAAAAAACAATGTGGTTACTACATTTACCCAAATTATCAAGAATCCACCCATACCCCAATGCAGTCACTATCCTTCAGTATAGTAAGATGCCACAGAGTCACTGTTTGCCTTCTGTGTGCTACACTGTTTTCCCTGTGACCCCTCACACCATGTGTCCTAAACATAATACCTCTCAATCCCCTTCTCCCTCCCCACCCGCCCTCCCACACCCCTGCCCTTTGGTAACTGCTAGTCCCTTCGTGGAGTCTGTGAGTCTGCTGCTGTTTGTTCCTTCAGTTTGCTTCACTGTTATACTCCACAAATGAGGGAAATCATTTGGCACTTGTCTTTCTCCACTGGGCTTATTTCACTGAGCATAATATCCTCCAGCTCCATCCATGCTGTTGCAAATGGTAAGATTTGTTTCTTTCTTATGGCTGAATAATATTCCATTGTGTATATGTACCACCTCTTCTTTATCCATTCATCTACTGATGGATACTTAGGTTCCTTCCACATCTTGGCTATTGTAAATAGTGCTGTGATAAACATAGGGGTGTATATGTCTTTTTCAAAATGGGCTGCTGCATTCTTAGGGTAAATTCCTAGGAGTGGAATTCCTGGGTCAAACGGTATTTGTATTTTTAGTTTTTTGAGGAATCTCCATATTGCTTTCCATAATGGTTGAACTAGCTTACATTCCCACCAGCAGTGTAGGAGGGTTCCCCTTTCTCCGCATCCTCGCCAGCACTTGTTGTTCTCAGTCATTTCAATGCAGGCCATCCTTACTGGTGTGAGGTGATATCTCATTGTGGTTTTAATTTGCATTTCCCTGATGATTAGTGATGTGGAGCATCTTTTCATGTGTCTGTTGGCCATCTGAATATCTTCTTTGAAGAATTGTCTCTTCATATCCTCTGCCCATTTTTTAATTGGGTTATTTGCTTTTTGGGTGTTGAGGCATGTGAGTTCTTTATATATTTTGGATGTTAACCCCTTGTTGGATATGTCATTTACAAATATATTCTCCCATACTATAGGATGCCTTTTTGTTCTGTTGATGGTGTCCTTTGCTGTACAGAAATTTTTTAGTTTGATGTAGTCCCAGGTGTTCATTTTTGCTTTTGTTTTCCTTGCTTGAGGAGATGCATTCAAGAAGAAGTTGCTCATGCTTATATTCAGGAGATTTTTGCCTATGTTGTCTTCTAAGAGTTTAATGGTTTCATGACTTACATTCAGGTCTTTGATCCATTTTGAGTTTACTTTTGTGTATGGGGTTAAACAATAATCCAGTTTCAAAAAAAAGCTGTCCAGTTTTGCCAACACCAGCTGTTGAAGAGGCTGTTATTTCCCCATTGTATGTTCATGGCTCCTTTATCATATATTAATTGACCTTTTATGGTTGGGTTTATAACAGGACTCTCTAGTCTGTTCCATTGGTCTATGGGTCTGTTCTTGTGCCAGTACCAAATTGTCTTGATTACTGTGGCTTTGTAGAAGAGCTTGAAGTTGGGGAGCATAATCCCCCCAGCTTTATTCTTCCTTCTCAGGATTGCTTTGGCTATTTGGGATCTTTTGTTGTTCCATATGAATTTTAGAACAATTTGCTCTAGTTCATTGAAGAATGCTGTTGGTATTTTGATAGGAATTGCTTTGAATCTGTAGATTGCTTTAGGCAAGATGGCCATTTTGACAATATTAATTCTTCCTATCCATTAGCATGGGATGTGTTTCCATTTATTGGTATCTTCTTTAATTTCTCTCATGAGTGTCTTGTAGTTTTCAGGGTATAGGTCTTTCACTTCCTTGGTTAGGTTTATACCTAGGTGTTTTATTCTTTTTGATGCAACTGTGAATGGAATTGTTTTCCTGATTTCTCTTTCTGCTAGTTCATTGTTAGTGTATAGGAATGCCACAGTTTCTGCATATGAATTTTGTATATCACAACTTTGCTGAATTCATGTATTAGATCTAGTAGTTTTGCAGTGGATTCTTTAGGGTGTTTTATGTAGTATATCATGTCATCTGCAAAAAGGGACAGTTTAACTTCTTCTTTACCAATCTGGATACCTTTTATTTCTTTGTGTTGTCTGATTGCCATGGCTAGGACCTCCAGTACTATGTTGAATAGAAGTGGGGAGAGTGGGCATCCTTGTCTTGTTCCCGATCTTAAAGGAAAAGCTTGCAGCTTCTCGCTGTTAAGTATAATGTTGGCTGTGGGTTTGTCATATATGGCCTTTATTATGTTGAGGTACTTGTCCTCTATACCCATTTTGTTGAGAGTTTTTATCATGAATGGATGTTGAATTTTGTCAAATGCTTTATCAGCATCTATGAAGATGATCATGTAGTTTTTGTCCTTCTTTTTGTTCATGTGGTGGATGACGTTGATGGATTTTCAAATGTTGTGCCATCCTTGAAAACATTTTTTATTGACAGATAATTGACATATAAGCATATTAGTTTCAGGTGTACCACATGATTCACATAATGATTCAGTATTTGTATATATTGTGAAGTGATTATCAAAGAAAGACTAGTTAACACCCATCACCATATATAGTTACAAACATTTCTTTTTCTTGTGATGAAGACTCTTAAGATCAACCCTCTTAGCAACTTTCAAAGATGCAATGCAGTATGATTAACTACAGTCACCATGCTGTACATTACATCCCCAAGACTTGTTTATGTTAGAACTGGAAGTCTGGACCTGAACCCAACTTTTGTAAACTTCTCAATGACATTTCCAGGCATCAATGACTAATCCATATTTGGAAGGGCTATAGAATACCTCACAGTATGAAAGTCTCATTTTAACAAGATCCCTTTACTGCTGGACTTTTCGTATACAGGGGTAGTTAGAATTGCTGTTCTTATACTATTTTAAGTGATGTTGTGATGTGAATTCTTTTATGATTGTGAGTAAATGTTTTTATATGGTGAATTGCTAAAAGTGGAATTTTTAGGCCTATGGGTTTGCACATTTTTCAGACATCGGTGGAGTATTGAAAACGTTCCTCTAGAAAGGTTATGTGACTGATAACGAGCAGTGGAGACAAGGTGAGGCTCGCATTCCAGTCCTTGCAATTGTGCCTCAATGGGTCTTAGAAGGATGGTAGCCAAGGCCTAGATTTGAGACGAGGAGCGTAAAGCCTGGCTAAACTTGGGCGCAACTGTGCTTCTTCAGCTCTCTGCCTCTTCCTTTTCATCTTATAAAGTGAGCACACTACACAAAGGACCGTTGGGCATTGCTAAGTGGCAGAAAGCAGGATGGAATTAAGCTTCATAATTTTTGTCTTAAAACTGGGAAAGATTTATGGACTTTCTGAATGTTATACAAGCAACTCAAGACATGAACTAAGAAGAAAACACAGGCTGGTGACTATTCAGATAATTACCAAACGAATTTTTCTTTCTAATAAAAATAACTCCGTTTAATTTCTAGGTTAATTTAAAATTAATAAAAGATGTCAGATGAATAGCTCAGAAGGCTCCTACTTCCTTAGTCTATGATCCAAACAATTGCATGCTTCTAATATCATTCACAAGTGAGCTAAAACTTTATCCTCTCCATGGCTATAACTCAGGACTATGGCAGAATTATGTGTGTCTAAGAAATTTAGCCAGATCAGTATCGGGAGACTTTTTAAATGCTCTGATGAATGGAAAACAGGGGTTGGAGGTGGAGAGCACCTAGGCAGGAGATGTAAATTGAAGTGATTAAATCACATAGGTCATGTTTGATTATTCTGTGGCCATTTTATCAGGTTATTTTTCTAAATTTACTTCCTGGCTTTCTTCACATTCATATAGCTTCAAGGCAGCACAGTTCTGAGGAGCGCACTGGACAGCGAAAGCAGGATTCTTGGCTTTGCTACTAACTAACCGAATGACTTGGGATAATTCCCTTAACCTTTCTGGTCTGCAGTTACTTGTCATGTAGTAAGTTATATTTATAACAATGAAATACCACTAATACATGTATATAGGAGCCAATTTAGCCTATATGGTGATTAAGATATTTGAAACCCGATTACAGGTTCAAATCCAGTTGTAGCCCCCTAATAACTACGCAACTTCGGGAAATGAGCTCAACTTGCCTGTACGTCCATCTCCTCACCTGTACAACATGAATAATAACAGATGGCATCTGCTTCTGAGAGTTCATGTCAGAATTCAATGATCAATTCTTGCCTGTCATTTGGTGAACACTCACTAACTGAACTGCCAATAATATAGACTCACTGTGTGGTATAGAAATTTCTTCTGTCACACCCTTCAATCCATCCTACTGAGAAATTCTTTGGGTTCATATTTTTATTGCATCTATTTGAGCTCTGTTTAGTCTAGCTTAGTATCTTTACCTGCAGTAATGATTTGTTTTCATGTCTCATGGTTCAATTGCTTCATTTTCTAAAAATCTTTTTTCTGCATAGAGAGGCCTTCATTTCATCTTTGACTTCATGATTCAGACCTGCTTTCAGAAAAACATGGAGAGAGCTGCAGGAATTAATGGTATAATTAGATTCAATTAGGTTTTAAAATATACTTCAAACTTCATCAGAGCCCAGAATTTGTATCTTAGAAGTTATTTTTGATCACGTCAGTCATTCTGTTGAGTAAAAATGTAGACTAGGCAATCTACTACAGTGTTGAGATTTAACATTGTGTGGCTCCATTTGGGTCCCCCTGTAAGGGAGGTTAGTTATCAGAGAGCCAGAAACACCTCATTACAACACGGTTTACCCTGGAGAGATCCTTCAGCTGTTCCCACAAGGTAATAGGACTAACAAGCAAAGCTTTAATATAAAAAGAATTTTATTAATGTACAAAGAATTTTTATTAGTATTCCAAACTAAAAACCACACTTAAATCCCTCAGTTCTCATGCGATAAAAGTGAAATTAAGCTAACAATAAAAATTTAGAAATGGCTCTGCACAGGTTATAGTATTTTGATGGTGGAATAGTCTTCCATGTCAAGAGGAAACATTAAAACAATACAAAGTATTAAAAGGCTCCATTATTTGAGCTGATGAAAGGGTGGCAAGTAATAAAAGAAATGCAGAAGAAACCTGTTTTCTTTCTACTTTTCTACCGGTCATCTATTTTCTATCAAATCATACCAGAGACAAAAAGATAAATGTCACTACCCCAAATCTGTAATATTTTAGGAAGTTGTAGTTTTCCTAGATTAGTATCCATAATATAAAGAAACAGTCACTCTTGGAAAAAAATCAATCCTCTCTGCCCTCAATTTTAGGGCAGAATAGATTTTTCTTCAAAATATTGTAATGTTCCATTTTAAAATAAGTTGTTGAAGTAGTTGTAATTTATGATTATTTGCTTGAACCTGAATGTAAAAAGGACTGATTTTGTGTATTTTTAACTCCATTTTTAACATATTTAAGCAAGCTTGGAGATTATTTTAAATTTCAGATTTAAAGCATACAATGTAGGAAAATCAGAGCAATAACTAAATTTTAATATCAAACATTCTGATGAGAATTGGTACCTCATCAATTTGAAGTGTGTTCTAAATATGCATAGCAATTTGAAGACGTAAGTTAAAGGAGCATTTCAGTTCCAATTTTTGATAGTAAAGCATTTGTGAATTTCATGCAGTGAAAGGGTTTTTTTAAAGGACAAGTAATACCTCCATTTCACTGTATGTTCTAAGTCTAATCATGTCTGATCATCCAAAAGCCATGTATTTGGGCCATGTTATTTTATTGACCCACAAAATTATCTTAGCTGGATTTTATTATTACCTTGCTTTTCACTAAGAACCATTTCAAGAAATATTTGTATGAACTGCCATTTCTGAAAATACCACCTGCTTCTTCAACTGGGAAAAGCTCTTCTCCCTGAGGCACCATTTTTTTCCTCTAAAGAAAATTAGATCATTTTTTTCTTTTCTTGCTTTGTCTTCCTGGAAGCTCAGAGCCAAAGTTGTTCTCCAATTATAGCAGCTCCGTTGGATGGGTCTTAGGACATACTTATATGTATTTTCACATTGTGTTCTCTTTGTAGAAAAAGGTCATGGCTGGAAGCTAGCTAGCTAGGTATGATTGATAGATCTGCAGAACATGGGAGGAATCATGGGTGGTTGAAGTTAATAAACAAAGTCTATTGGGAGGGAATAAGTTATTAAAAGTAATATTTTATGCAGATGGTAAAAGCATACATTCATTAATGAAAATGCAGACAAGTTATGAAAAAAAACATAACATTCCCACAATCCCACATGCCAGAGACATCTGCTGTTAACATTTTGGTGTAGTTCTTCCAGTATTTGGTCTCCACACAGTATATGTATCAGATGAACCTCTTGGCCTCCCTGCTGCCTTCCACAGAGCCCTGCCTCCCTGAACACTCAGTAAATGTGGACTCTGACTAGGCAGTTCACATACAATATCATCCTTACCTCTGCGGGTAGGTACTACTCTCCTCCCACCAACCCTAAAAGAAAAAACTGAGACACAGCGAGATTATATAATTGGCAGAAGGTTAATCATATTAAGGATCTGGTTTGAGCCCAAACAGACTAACTTGAAAGTGTGCCTCACTCCACTTAGCAGTAATGGCTCTTTACTAACATTGAGAACAAGTGTCATATTTATTATAAACCCTTCTAAGTTCAGTGTACTGAACCTCCTTCATTAGTTGGAAGTTCGGTCTTATCCTGACATGAACCTCATGACACGGTCCCTCAGGAACTTCTGGGAGGACTTAGCATGATTTATTGCTGCACATATTCAGAAGCCCAGCCTTCAGCTTTGTACTTCTATTCTCTAGGACCACCATGACTACATTATGTATTACTGCCCAGGTTGATGCTGAGTTACTGAAAGTACAATGTACCCTTAGCTGACTCTAACTTCCTCCAGTCTGGGGAAGTATATATATTCATGGCATATGCCTGACAAGGGCTAATAGCCTTAAAAAACAAAAAGCATTTCATAATCAATGATAAAAAAACTCACTAAAGAAATTGGCAAAAGATAAAAGGCATAAAAGGTAGTTCTTAGAAGAAAAAATATTATCGATAAATGAACATAAAAATATGCTTAACCTCACTTTTAATTTTAAAATGTAAATCCAAATAGTGAGAAACCAATCTCAGCTTCCTCTCTCCCCTGTTGATAAATAGGCAAGCAAAATAATTTGGGTGTGAGGGAAATAAGCACTCTCATAGACTGTCAACAAGAATGACATTAATGTAAACTTTTGTGAAATAATTTGGCATTAATTATCAAATGTTTGAAGGATTTGCCTTTTGATTTTGCAATGTCACTGCTGAGCATTTAATTAGAGACTATACTGCACACTTACACAGAGATAGATGATAAATGCAATGAATTTTTGTAACAATTCTTATAATAATTAAAAGCTATAAACAACTGAAGTAGTTATAAGTAGGAGATTAGATTTATAGATTGTGGTCATTCATACAGTGAAATATCACTTAGTTGCTAAGAAGGATAACGTCTACGTATACATCAAGATTTATACACACTATGCACACCACACAGCAGCTTAGCTTAGTGATTAGGGTAGACTCCACAGCCACAGTACAGACTCTGGAACCATATCTGGGTTTGAATTTTGGCCACACCACTTATAGCTGGGATTTTCTACAGCATGTATCATAATCTCTGCATGCCTCACTTCACTTGTCTGCAAAGTGGGCACAAAAACAGTACCCATCTTGTAGGTTGTTATGAGGATTAAATGACTTATTTGATGGTTGCAAATTGCTTAGATGAAGGCTTGGCACATAGAAAGCAGCATATGAATTTTTGTGAAATAAAGTAAGTACTGATGTGGAAAGCTGTTTAAAGGACATAAAGTAGAAAGTGAAATGATGCAGAACAGTATAATTTCACACATCTAAAAAATGATAGGGGTGGCGTACATCCTTGCATAAGAATACAGCATTTCCAGAAGCCGCATGAAATATTGCATTCACCTCTGGGATATGGAAAGGAGGCAGATGATCCCAGTCTTTTTGTTTTCAGCCTTCTGTATGGTTTGAGGTTCTTTTATTTCTGTGCATCAGGAAGTAGGAGACACACAGCAGCCGCAGCCACAGCCCCTGGAAGATTCTGAAGCACAGGCCTGTTTGCCCTGAGCTCACAGAGGTCCTCTGCTGGGGGGCGCTCCCTGTCTCAAGCCACGCTCCCATCATCTTGTCTCTGACTTGACCAAAATACAGTCACACACATGTGTCACACACATTCACACACACACAGATTTGGCCAAAATACTATCACAAACACATGTTACACACTCAGATGCACACACTCATGTTTATACACATATGCACATGTTACAAAATTAGGATCACATGGCAAATCCATTTTTTGTTCCTATTGTTTTTAATCAGTCAGATAGTAAGTTTTCTTTGAAAATATGATTTTCATAACTGTACGATGTTCTACCATGTACATGCACCACCTCCTTTCCTGAACAGTTTCAAGGGACTGCATGGGCCTAGTTGAGCAGAGAATTAAGTCAGGGTGTCCTGTGATGATGCAGCCATAGCCTTCCTGTGCTTTTCTTACCGTCCTGTGACGATCCAGCAGGCTCATGAACTTTTGGGCACAAATTACTGGTATGGTGGAAAAAAACTGATACTGCTATGGGGGAGGGGAGGAACCCTTCATTTTCACGGGAAACAAACCGTTAAACCAAAGATTTAATTTCCAGTGGTAGATTTTCAGTAATCAGCAACAAGATGAATAGAATTCACAGCAATAGCATTGAATAGGATGAAGGAAACACAGAGTTAACATTTGCAGTTTGGGCTCAGTAAATTGGTTGAATTGAAATATTCAGGGCTGGCACAGATAGGCCTTCAATACATCTTCCCTTTACTGTTGCAAATCGCTACAGCACACGAACCATAGGAAGTCAAACGAGTCACCCCAAGATCGGGAATCCACAGAGGCTTCGGGAATATAAAGCACTCGTTCTCCAGTTTTGTCCACTCAGGCTTTCTAGCTTTGCTATAACCTTGGGCAAGTTTACTTCTCTATGACTCATTTTTATCATCTACACAAAATGATCCACCGTACAAAGATACTGTGAGAAGTCACTGCCCAAAGTATGCAGTTCTCTGCTCCGTGCTTTCACCCTTTCACCCTCACTTCCCAGGAATGGGTGGAGGTCAGAATAGGTAGCACATAAAACTCTTTACAATAAATACAAATTCAAGTCTGGCCTTTAACACATACCACCTAGCTAGATAACAAATCTTAGTCTCACTTTGCTCATCAAAAAAAAAAAGTCTTAAATTCATATTTTAATTTGACTGAATGTTAACGCCTATTGTACCCTATTGGCCGACGCTTCTGTCATCATGGGGAGACTATGCAGGAGATCAAAAACGTATCTTACATTGTTGAGAACATAATTTGAGTTAGATTCTTTGGTTGATTACCTCCTTTAATCCTCAGAACAGTTGTTTAAACTAGATATTTCACACACAGAGAGATTGAAGTTTAGAACTTTCCCAAATGCACACACTTCAGTAATAGTCTTGCAGGAATTAAAATTCTAAAGCCTGTATTGGCTGCTCTAGACGGCCTATGTGATCTTCACAGGTCTGTAGAGGTGCATGCAAAGTAAGCATTACTATTGTCATATTACTAACAAGGTCATAAACCCAAAGTAACATGAATCACCAAAATGGGGGGGTAACTCACCAACACCTCTGTTGTGAGAATTTTTTGTTCTGGAAATCTTCCCTCAATAGGAAAGATGCTAATGTATGATGAAGTGTTCCACACATAAAGCCATGATATGTCAATGACTCTAACTGTATATACCAGCAATAGCTGAATTTCCCGACATAGATGAGTAAGCTTCTTAGAGGCACATAATGAACATTTTATGGATATTTATATAGATATATAACATATATAGGAAAATACGAGTATGCATATGTATATCTAAAGGGTATATGGTTTGACTCGTACTATCTATCTGAGCTATTGATAAGTAAGATTGAGTAAAACCTTTTAAAAATGGGCAAATTCAATTCCTTTTCTTTCACTTTGTACAGTGAGCTGCACACCTTCCAGCTACTCTCCTGGAGAGTCATCTTAGCATTGTGTCCGTTCACATTGTCTTGCCTTCTCTTTCACACTATTCTCCTCTTCCCCCTTGAATGTGGCCTAAGACTTGCCCTATTCTCATGCCAGTTGCTGTTCCAGGCTGAGCAAACTGCACGGACATGCAACAAGCCACTCCTCCTGCTCCAGGCACTCCCGTTCCATGAGATGAGGCACATCTGGGGCTAGTGGAACTGGTGCTGCCCAGGGAAATCCGCAGGGTGGGGAGCGAGAGGGAAAATTCTCTTCTGAAGCAGTGTTGGGGAGGGGGTATGGGCAGTGATTGGTTTCTGAGAAATTGTGAGAATGCCGGACAGGAAGTGTAGAGAAGACAGCAGGAGAATCTAAGTTTAAAGGGTTTCAAGCCACATGGTTTGTAACATTCTTCATCTGTCTTTAGAAGGAAAGGGATTAGAAAACAATCTCTACTTTCAGGAAAAGAGCCAGGGCACGGAGGTGTATGGTACTGAAAATATCTACTTCCAGTTAGCACGAATGACTTGAGTCAAGCCGTGTAACCAGGGCCCCCAACCGACAGTTCTCACAGCCTCCTTCACCCAGTGTGTGTACTGGGCCTTGAGCCGCGTGGTGACATGGGGGCCTGCCGTTCCGCTCAGACGGACTGGCCAGTCAGCACGGCCTGTCCTTTGCTAGCGTTGTGACCTCTGCTCATTTACTTGAATGCTCCAATCCTTGGTTTCCTCACAGGTATGATGGGGATATTAATACATACCTCACAGGATTTTAATTTTGGTGACGACAAAAAAAAATACATACATGAAGCATTTAGCCTCGTGCCTCGCATATGGCAAATGTTCAAAGGTTGTGTTTAATGTTTTGCTTCAGCCCACCTGAGTTTGCTCTGCTGGGCCATTCCTAATATCAATGGCTTCTCATTTTGTTTCCTTTATTACAGACCTACCCTCACCCCTCTTATGACTAGAAATGCCTCTTGACTCCATCACACTGCCCTGCGCCTCATGCCTCTTGGACTGATGCAGTCTTCCCCGGGGTCCCCACCCTCAAGGGCTGACGTGTGAGCGGGGTTTGCTATGTCCTCATCCTGGTACTAAAACCCACCTTCAGCCCTCAGGTATATCCCGACTCTAGAATATTCTGTGGCTATTAAAAAAGTTCGCGGTAACATGATGTCTAAGATCCGTTCTGAATGGAGAATGGGAGGGACAGCTTGATGTATGTATGCATGTATGTATGTATGTATGCATGTATGTATGTATGATCTCATTTTTTGAAAAAAATCTACTTCCCTATTGCTTAAAAATTTTCAATAAATGGTACTACTTTTGCTATTGTGTGTGTGTAATATTGAGGAAATTGGTGTAAGTTATAGGTGTCACAAAGACTCAAATGAAATAAAAAATACAGGTTAAAATAGAATGGTGGTGATAGGGAATCTGCCTGAACTAGTGGCCATGGAAGGTAATTTGGCAAAGATTAGTGGCTTTCTTTTAAGAAACAAAGATGGCTAAGTCCAGTAAGTCTGAGAAACACTAAGTTAGGTGAAGCCTACAGGTCTGTTTGTTTAGAGTGGGGTATCTCTGAGGCTTTAATGTGCTCGTGTTCCCTTTGAATCTGCACAGTGGAGACCAGATGGTGTCCTGCCCTGTGTCAGTCTTCCTTGAGAGAGAACTCCCAAAATTTGAGAAATGCTGGCCTAAACTATTTCCCTTCTTAAATATCTCTATTTTTAACTCTGTTCCCCTTTACTCTCTTCCCACTTCTTCTCACCAAGTATTTGCCTCATACACCCCGTCCCCTTTTCACTGCTCAAACTGTGTCCATTTAATGTTCAAAATCTCAGTCCCCAGTGACCTTGACATATAAACAACTTCAGTCTGTTTACCATTAGTCCCAAATGAATATCATCCATCTGGGAGAAATATCTCTTCTACATGGGAGAAATATCTCCTTTCTGTAAGAAAGAAAATTCAGGTTTTTTTAAGTAAAATATTTTAAAATTTGGTTCTTAAGTTGGACCCAATCATCATTATTATTTGGACCTCACATTCAGAGACTGAGTTCATCATCATCACTGAGTTCTCAGTTGA
This sequence comes from Smutsia gigantea, assembly GCA_032199065.1. Lineage (NCBI taxonomy): Eukaryota > Metazoa > Chordata > Mammalia > Pholidota > Manidae > Smutsia > Smutsia gigantea. The sequence continues at coordinate 17,988 of JAVSCE010007689.1, read as the reverse complement.
AGGTACATGATCAGCATTGATCCCTGCCCGCTCGCTTCCCATAGCTTGGTTATGAATTATTTCTTCACTTGTTTTTATATCCATGTCCCAATTCCATCACCCTCCAACAATTCTAATGTATTGAAATATATTAAGTACAGAACTGGGGGATTTTATGTTTGTATAAAATGTGGATTGTTGTGTATTTTATATTCTAATTTACAAAATTGGTTTATATTGCATGCTTGCTGCCTTAACTTTTCCATTCAGCATTATGTTTCTTTTTTTATTAAGGTATCACTGATATACACTTTTATGAACATTTACTACATTCACCCCTATCATCAAGTCCCCCCAATACCCCATTGAAGTCACTGTCCATCAGTGTAGTAAGATGCCTCAGAGTCACTGCTTATATGTTTTTAAGATTCACTATGCTGCTGAGTTTACAAATAGCTGTTACTTTTAACTGCTACGCAGCCATTCAGGGTGAAAATTCATTTTTGCTTGTTCACTTCCCCAGTGATGGACACCCAGCTTCTTCCAGGTTCCAACCTCTACAAACAATACTGTGATGAACATCTTCTTGTATGTCCCTTAAGGACCTGCTTGAGACAGACTTTGGAGTATATGACTGGGAAGAGGTAGGTACTGGGTCATGGAATAAGTGTACACATCAGTGCTGTCACACTGCTGGCCCGAATGGCTGCACGAGTCCACATTCCTACCAGTGATGCATGAGGCTTTACATGAGACCAGTTTTTCATTAGCCAGATTATAGTTTTGACTAGTCTGAATCATATGTATTGATATCTCATTTTTTAAAATAAGTTTATTTTGATCTCATTAATCTACAATTAAATGAGCAATATTATGGTGATTATACTACCCCCTTCATCAGGTCCCCCCCAACCCCATTACAGTCACAGTCCATCAGCGTAGTGAGATGCCATAGAGTCACTACTTGTCCTCTCTGAATTGTACAGCCCTCCCTATGCGCCCCCCCAACATTACATCTGCTAATCGTAATGTCTCTTCTTCCCCCTTGCCCCTCCCTTCCCACCCATCCTCCCCAGTCCCTTTCCCTTTGGTAACTATTAGTCCGTTCTTGGGTTCTGTGAGTCTGCTGCTGTTTTGTTCCTTCATTTTTTTTTCTTTGTTCTTATACTCCACATATGAGTGAAATCATTTGATACTTGTCTTTTTCGGCTTGGCTTATTTCACTGAGCATAATACCCTCTAGCTCCATCCATGTTGTTGCAAATGGTAGGATTTGTTTTCTTCTTATGGCTGAATAATATTCCATTGTGTATATGTACCACATCTTCTTTATCCATTCATCTACTGATGGACACTTAGGTTGCTTCCATTTCTTGGCTATTGTAAATAGTGCTGCGATAAACATAGGGGTGCATCTGTCTTTTTTCAAACTGGGCTGCTGCATTCTTAGGGTAAATTCCTAGGAGTGGAATTCCTGGGTCAAATGGTATTTCTATTTTGAGTTTTTTGAGGAACCTCCATACTGCTTTCCACAATGGTTGAACTAATTTGCAGTCCCACCAGCAGTGTAGGAGGGTTCCCTTTGCTCCACATCCTCGCCAACATTTGTTGTTGTTTGTGTTTTGGATGTTAGCCATCCTCACTGGTGTGAGGTGATATCTCATTGTGGTTTTAATCTGCATTTCTCTGATGATTAGCGATGTGGAGCATCTTTTCATGTGCCTGTTGGCCATCTGAATTTCTTCTTTGGAGAAGTGTCTATTCATTGATATTTTGTTTTTATTTGCAATTTTGGGAGAATTATTCCAACCTTGTGCCCAGGATTTTATGAATTTTGACAGTATAATATTTTTTAATAAAAATATTGAAAGTTAAAACCAACTACCAGGACCAACTCAGGCCCTTAGAGTCACATTGGCCCAAATGTGGATATGATAAATCAATGAGTTTGGCAATTACATGTGTATATTTTGCTAAGTGATACTGAATACAAAACAGAAAACTACCATACCCAAAGAGCACCCTATTATTTGCTAAAAATTGAAATGTTTATTTTATCTTTCTCTCCATTCTTCTTGCAACATGAAGTGACTTCTGAATACAACACCTAATCTGTCATTGTCAAGGGTTAACTGCGAACCAAATTTGCAAGGTATATTTTTCAGTTTGCTAGAGGAAAATAATGTCATTGTCAACACATTTAAACATCTTATGACTTTGGGATCTTTCCTTAAAAAAAAAAAAAGCACGTTGTCAAACTAATTAAAATTGGTCATGAATATTAATTTTTGAGTTGAAAACAACTGCCACTAGGTGGCAAACAATCTACACACAGAATTATATGAAAGGGAAAATTATAAATACACTGTATCCTATATGCATATTACCCTAGACAGTGAAAAATATCGGTTTAATACAGTATCTTCTATGTATTGTTAGTAACATCACCACTGGAAACATAAGCCTAATGGTGCAAAGAGTGTCCAATGCACTTTGTAAGAAATGGAGCTTTCTTTAAGTAAATTTTTCTTAAGTGAATTTTTTTTAAAAGACAGTGAGAATACTAGATATTTGGCCTGAAAATCTAATGTTCATCATTATGGTGGACCTCGTGCATAGACATTTATTATTTATCTCATCTGTGTTTTCCAAGTAAGGTATTTCTTTGTGGCTGACAGTACATAGATGATGAAACACAATAGCCCTGAGTGACCTTGAACTTGTCCTAGGGCTCCTTGTCAGGCTTTATGGGTTCTGTATGGTTATCCATGCTATGTAAAAGGAGAGAAATATTGCTGGGATTTTTCTGTCTCCACCTAATTTAACTCCCTTGGAAATAGGAAATATGATGTTATGGTGAAGAATACAGACTCCGGTGCTAGACAGCCAGGCTTGAATATTAGCACAACTACTTACAAGTTCTATAGCTGTGGTAGATTGTATTACTGTTCTCAAGTAATAATTTCTCTTTCTTATAAGAGGATGGTAAGTCCCTCACCCTGTTGATCTTGGGCTTGATCGTATAGGTGTTCTGGCCAGCGGTACGTAAGGAGCATAGTGCATACCGTATCTAGCAGCCAGCTTTCAGAGGTATGGTAGGTTTCCACCATCTTTCTTGCTCTTTCCCTCTACCAAGAAAACATTGTGTCCCTAGTAAGAGCTGGCTGTTTCTTTAGCCTAGGACTTGAATGAGCAGACCCACAAAGAAGAGCTAAGCAAAATGATGTGTAGTTACAGGAATAAAATATGAGTGAGAAATAAGTATGTTTGATTATAAGTTGCTGGTATTTTGAGTTTATTTGTTATCACAACATTATGTGGTGAAAACTGACTATTACAATGACTGTGGGCCTCAGTTTCTTCACCTATAAAATGAAGGTGATAATCTTATCCACCTCACAGGGCTTGAGGAGGTTGAATGAGTTAATATATATATATATTAATATAAGAATATACAATAGTACATTGCATCATAGTGGTTAACTATCATTAAAATAATGTTAATGTATATATAATAGGAGCTTTCATTTATTGAATGAATACTATAGTCTTGGAATGTTTGATGCACGATTTTATTTAATCATACAATGTCTTTCTGAAGTATTGACATTCTTGCTTTATTGAAGAGGAAACTGACATTCAGAAATGTTTCCTAATTCAGTGATTCTCAAATCATTTGTGGTTAAGAACCATTTTTGTGTGTGCTTTTTCCCCCAATCAGTCGTGGACTAATACTTTTGGAAAATAAAATGAAAAGGGAGTTATTAGAAAATTAAATAAAGAAAGAAATTTAAAAAGATATACAAAATACAATGCCAGTGTTTTATTAGATTCACTGAATATAAAATCACATTTTAAGTAATATCAATGGAACAAATATAACATTAAAAAATTAAAATATTACAAAAACTAGCAACATGAGATTGGGATTCAAGATGGTGGCATGACAGGTGACATAGAGAACTCCTCCCAAAACCATAAATAGTACAAAAATATAATTAATTAATACAACTAACCCTAAAACAACAAGAGGAAAGAAGGCTGAACCAGACTGCATACAGACCTCACAAACAGAGCAGACCTCACAAAACAGAGTAACATACAAAAGCCTTAATCCCGCGGGACACCAGCCCTTCCCCCCCCTCACCCCCCCGAGCTCACTGGCGGGAGGAAGAAAACGTAGCGGGGGAGGGGGTGAAAGCCTGGGACTGCCGAACACCCAGCCCTGGAGATCTGCTTTGTGAGAAGAATCCTACAGTGTGTGGTGCCTTGGGCATAGGGGTGCTCGGACAGGTGGAGAGCCTGGGAGACTGACATTCTGGCTGTTTATGGAGGATGGGATCCACACCCGGCCACTCTGTGTCAGAGGAAAGGCAGGGAGTCTGAGAGGCTTCGTGGCAGCGAGGGGGCTGCTGAAGGGGCAGGGTTTGCATGGAGCTTGCTGCACGGGAGAAGGGAGAGCTGGACAAGGTTGTCTGGGCGTGCTCTGCCCAGCTGGTTGGGAACTTGGGGAGCTTCAGGTGCTCCACCCCCTCTGGCTGCCTACTCAGCTCTGAGGCCCCCACTGTGACACACAGCCTGCTGAGCTTTCCTACTGGCCTGCAGGCACCTGCTCGCAAACCCACAGTCACTGCACAGGTGCTGGGCCAGGGAGAGGGAGGCCTTGCCTACAACAGCTAGAGACACAAAGCACAGAAGTTTATCCATGTGTGCTGGGCCCACTGGCTTTGACACTGGAGACAGGCACCACAGGCAGGATTCAGGAAACAGATCTTTCCTCCCCCCAGGCACCAGCTATGCTCCCCTATGAAACCCAACCTCACTCTAGGGACTCAGTAGCTCCAGAGACTGGAGTTTCTACGCACTAGTGGGCACCACACAGAAATATGAAACATCAAAAGAACATGGTTCAGACCAAAATCTCACAAACCCCAGAAAAAGGGCCAAATGAAACTGAACTCACCAATCTTCCTGAAAGAGAGTTCAAAATAAAAATTATAAACATGCTTATGGAGGTACAGAAAAATATTCAAGAACTCAGGAATGAATTTAAGTTGGAGATTCAATCATTAAGAAATTCCATGTCTGAAATAAAACATAAATGGAGGGATTTAAAAGCAGATTAGATGTAGTAGAAGAGATGGTAAATGAAATAGAAATTAGAGAAGAGGAATACAAAGAAGCTGAGACACAGAGAGAAAAAAGAATCTCTAAGAATGAAAGAATATTGAGAGAACTGTGTGACCAATCCAAACGGAACAATATTTGCATTATAGGGGTACCAGAAGAAGAAGAGAGAGAAAAATGGATAGAAAATGTCATTGAGGAGGTAATTGCTGAAAACTTCCCCAATCTGGGAAAGGAGATAGTCTCTCAAGCCATGGAGGTGCACAGATCTCCCAACACAAGGGACCCAAGGAAGACAACATCAAGACATATAATAATTAAAATGGCAGAGATCAAGGATAAAGACAGATTTTTAAAAGCAGCTAGAGAGAGAAAAAAGATCACATACAAAGGAAAACCCATCAGGCTATCATCAGACTTCTCAACAGAAACCAGAAGGGAGTGGCATGATATATTTAATGCAATGAAACAAAAGGGGTTGAACCAAGAATACTTTACCCAGCGAGGTTACCATTTAAATTTGAAGGAGGGATTAAACAATTTTCAGATAAGCAAAAGCTGAGAGAATTTACTTCCCACAAACCACCTCAACAGTGTATTTTGGAGGGAATCCTATAGATGGAAGTATTCCTAAGGCTAAAGATGTTACCCAAAGGCTAGACAAAGAGTAGAAAATATGATTCATAACATACAAAGAATGGAGGAGGAAGAAAAAGGAGGAAAAAAAAGCTTTAGGTTGTGTTTGTAATAGTGTAACTAGTGAGTTAAATTAGATAGAAAGGAAATTACCCTTGAACCTTTGGGAACCACAGATCTAAAGCCTGCAATGGCAATAAGTACATACATATTGATAATCACCCTTAATGTAAATGGTCTGAATGCACCAATCAAAAGACATAGAGTTACTGAATGGATGAAAAAACAAGACCCATCTATATGCTGCCTACAAGAGACTCACTTCAAACCCAAAGACATACATAGACTGAAAGTGAGGGATGGAAAAAGATATTTCATGCATCTAATAGTGAGAAAAACCAGGAGTTGCAGTACTTGTAACAGACAAAATAGACGTCAAAACAAAGAAAGTCACAGAGACAAAGAAGGACATTACATAATGATAAAAGGGTCAGTCCAACAAGAAGGATATAACTATTATAAAGGTCTATGCACCCAACACAGGATCAACTATGTATGTGAAACAAATACTAACAGAATTAAAGGGGAAAATAGAATGCAATGCATTCATTTTCGGAGACTTCAACACACCGCTCACTCCAAAGGACAGATCAACCAGACAGAAAATAAATAAAGAGACAGAGGCACTGAACAACATAATAGAACAGAAGGACGTAACGGACATCTACAGAACCTTCCATCCAAAAGGAAAAGATACATATTCTTCTCAAGTACACATGGAACATTTTCAAGAATACATCACATACTAGGCCAAAAAAACAACCTCAGTAAATTCAAAAAGATTGAAATTGTACAAACCAGCTTCTCAGATCACAAAGGTATGTAACTAGAAATAAATTACACAAAGAAAATGAAAAAGCCCACAAGCACACGTAGGCTTAATAACATGCTCCTAAATAATCAATGGATCAATGATGAAATAAAAACAGGGATCAAGCAATATGGAGAAAAATGACAACAATAATTCAAAACTGCAAAATCTGTGGGACACAGCGAAGCCCGTGCTAAGAGGGAAAAATATATTGCAATACAGGCATACCTCAGGAAAGAAGAACAATCCCAAATGAACAGTCTAAACTGATAATTAATGAAACTAGAAAAGGAAGAACAAATGAGGCCCAAAGCCAGTAGAAGGAGGGACATAATAAAGATTAAAGTAGAAATAAATAAAATTGAGAAGAATAAAACAATAGAAAGAATCAATGAAAGCAGGAGCTGGTTCTTCGAGAAAATAAAATAGATAAACCCTTAGCCAGACTTATCAAGAAAAAAAGAGTCTACACACATAAACAATCAGAAATGAGAAAGGAAAAATCACTACAGACACCACAGAAATACAAACAATTATGAGAGAGTACTATGAGAAATTATATGCTAACAAACTGGATAACCTAGAAGAAACGGACAACTTTCTAGAAAAATGCAACCCTCTAAGGCTGACCCAGGAAGAAACAGAAAATCTGAATAGACCAATTACCAGCAAAGAAATTGAATTGGTAATCAAAAAGCTACCTAAGAAGAAAGGCCTGGACCAGGTGGTTTCACTGCTGAATTTTATCAAACATTTAGTGAAGACTTAATACCCATCCTCCTTAAAGTTTTCCAAAAACGGAAAAGGAGGGAATACTCCCAAACTCATTCTACAAGACAAACATGACTCTAATACCAAAACCAGGCAAAGACACCACAAAAAAATAAAATTACAGACCAATATCCCTAATGAACATAGATGCAAAAATACTCAACAAAATATTAGCAAACTGAATTCAAAAATACATCAAAAAGGTCATCCAAAATGATCAAGTGGGATTCATCCCAGGGATGCAAGGATGGTACAGCATTTGAAAATGCCTCAACATCCTCCACTACATCAGCAAAAAGAAGGACAAAAACCACATGATCATCTCCATAGATGCTGAAAAGCATTTGACAAAATTCTACATCCATTCATGATAAAAACTCTCAATTAAATGGGTATAGAGGGCAAGTACCTCAACATCACTAAGGCCATATATGACAAACCCACAGCTAACATCATACTTAACAGCGAGAAGCTGAAAGCTTCTCATCTAAGATCAGGAACAAGACAGGGATGCCCACTCTCCCCACTGTTATTCAACATTGTAAAGGAGGTCCTAGCCACGGCAGTCAGACAAAACAAAGAAATACAAGGCATCCAGATTGGTAAAGAAGAAGTCAAACTGTCCGTGTTTGCAGATGACATGATATTGTACATAAAAAACCCTAAAGACTCCACTCCAAAACTACTAGAACTAATATCTGAATTCAGCAAAGTTGCAGGATACAAAATTAACACACAGAAATCTGTTGCTTTCCTATACACTAAGGATGAACTAGCAGAAAGAGAAATCAGGAAAACAATTCCATTCACAATTGCATCAAAAAGAATAAAATACCAAGGAATAAACCTAAGCAAGGAAGTAGAAGACCTATATCTTGTAAACTACAAGACACTCTTAAAGGAAATTAAAGAGAACACTAAGAAATGGAAATTCATCCCATGTTCTTGTCTAGGAAGGATTAATATTGTCAAAATGGCCATCCTGCCTAAAGCAATTTACAGATTCAATGCAATCAAAATACCAACAGCATTCTTCAATGAACTAGAGCAAATAGTTCTAAAATTCATACGGAATGACAAAAGACACCAAATAGCCAAAGCTATCCTGAGGAAGAAGGATAAAGCTGGGGTGAATTACACTCCCTGACTTCAAGCTCTACTACAAAGCCACAGCAATCAAGACAATTTTGTACTGGCACAAGAACAGACCCATAGACCAACGGAACAGACAGGAGAGCCCAGATATAAACCCAAGCATATATGGTCAATTAATATACGATAAAGGAGCCATGGATATACAATGGGGAAATGACAGCCTCTTCAACAGCTGGTGTTGGCAAAACTGGCCAGCTACATGTAAGAGAATGACACTGGATTACTGTCTAACTCCATACACAAAAGTAAACTCAAAATAGATCAAAGACCTGAATGTAAGTCAAGAAACCATAAAACTCTTAGAAAAAAACATAGACAAAAATCTCTTGGACATAAACATGAGCGACTTCTTCATGAACGTATCTCCCAGGGCACGGGAAACAAAAGCAAAAATGAACAAGTGGAACTATATCAAACTAAAAAGCTTCTGTACAGTAAAGGACACCATCAGTCGAACAAAAAGACATCCTACAGTATGGGGGAATATATTCATAAATGACATATCCGATAAGGGGTTGACATCCAAAATATATAAAGAGCTCATGCACCTCAACAAACAAAAAGCAAATAAGCCAATTACAAAATGGGCAGAGGAGCTGAACAGACACTTCTCCCAAGAAGAAATTCAGATGACCAACAGGCACATGAAAAGATGCTCCACATCGCTAATCATCAGAGAAACGCAAATTAAAACCACAATGAGATATCACCTCATACCAGTTAGGATGGCCGCCATCCAAAAGACAAACATCAACAAATGTTGGCGAGGATGTGGAGAAAGGGGAACCCTCCTACACTGCTGGTGGGAATGTAAATCAGTTCAACCATTGTGGAAAGCAGTATGGAGGTTCCTCAAAAATCTCAAAATAGAAATACCATTTGACCCAGGAATTCCACTCCTAGGAATTTACCCTAAGAATGCAGCAGTGCAGTTTGAAAAAGACATATGCACCCCTATGTTTATTGCAGCACTATTTACAATAGCCAAGAAATGGAAGCAACCTAAGTGTCCATCAATAGATGAATGGATTAAGAAGATGTGGTACATATACATGATGGAATATTATTCAGCCATAAGAAGAAAACAAATCCTACCTTTGCAGCAACATGGATGGAGCTAGAGGGTATTATGCTCAGTGAAATAAGCCAGGCAGAGAACGACAAGTATCAAATGATGTCACTCATCTGTGGAATATAAGAACAAAGGAAAAACTGAAGGAGCAAAACAGCGGCAGACCCACAGAACCCAAGAATGGACTAACAGTTACCAAAGGGAAAGGGACTGGGGAGGATGTGTGGGAAGGGAGGGATAAGAGGGGAAAGGGGGCATTATGATTAACAGAAGTAATGTAGCGGTGGGGGACATGAGAGAGGCAGTATTTATAAAGAAGACAAGTAATGATTCCATAGTATCTCACTACGCTGATTGACAGTGACTGTAATGGGGTATGTGTGGGTGACTTGATAATAGGGGTCTAGTAACTGTAATGTTGTTTAAGTGATTGTACATTAATGATTCCAAAATAAAAATTAAAAACTAGCTACATGATTCAGTGAAAATAAGCACATAAATGACTAATATGGATAATCACTATTTTACTTGTGACATTTTGTCATGTCATAACTGTAACTAGACAAAAATAATGAATGAAAAGCAATTTTACCAATTAAACATCTATATACAAATTTGAAACTACACACAGTTTCTAATGTGACAAATAAACTTGCTTCTTATTTATTAATTTATCTAATCTACTTTTGTTTTAATAACACTCATAGTAGAAAAACAAGTCTCACAGAGCTGTGGTGAGGGAATGGAAGGTAAGATTTTAAAGCAATTTCAGGATATTTATTTTTAACTTCTATCAAAAATGAAGCAAATGATGCTGTCTATTCAGGATTTGTATTTCACCAGAAGCCAATACAACAATTTATTCTGCAGATTTATTGTAGTCGCCCTTACCCATGGTTTCACTTTCTGTAGATTGTTAATCCATGGCCAATGGTGATCCAGAAACAGAGGATCCTCCTTCTAAAGTAGGACGTTCAGTAGCAGTGTCCACCAAGAACTGAAATAAAACAAAAGCATTTATCTAGGGTCTCAGAATTGCAATTCAGAGAACACAGATTGAAATAACAACCCAGACTGTGTCTCACTAGGAAACAAAAGTCAGTAGTTTTTGAAAACAAAAGGGAATGCCTATAAACATTGCTTGCAAAGAATTTTGATTGGTGTTGGCAGAAGAAAACTAATCTTAGCTAAACATAATTAATTGCTAAGGCTATCGCTAAGCAAAAATCTGTCACTGTAGAAGTTGCAGCAGTTTGGGCTGAGTACTTGGAATATTTATAGTTTGGTCCAGTTCAAAAGTTCATAGATCCACCTGGTGAGGACGTGCATAAGGCCCACTTCCTCAGATTTCCTCTGGCTCCATTTTAAAACCCCTTGACATAAGTGACTCCATTTTACTTTACTTTTCACAGTAGCCTAATGCTACATCACAATGCATATGTCGTTCATCTCACCTCACCTCATCACATAGGCATTTTATCATCTCACATCATCACAGAAGGGTGAGTACGGTACAGAGTTTTCAGAGAGAGGGGGAGAGAGATCACATGCACATAACTTTTATTAAAATACATTGTTATAATTTTTCTCTTTTATTTCTATTTATTGTTGTTAACCTCTTACTGTGCCCAACTTATAAATTAAACTTTAAAGTAAGTATGTATGTATAGGAAAAAAACATAGTATTTATAAGGGTTAATACTATCCACAGTTTCACCTTCCCACTGGAGGACTTGAGACCTATTCCCTGCAGCTAAGTATGGACTTCTACTGAAATTTAAATTATTTTTTAATGAAATAAATGAATCCTAGATTTAATACTTTTGGATTGAAGTTGACAAACCTTAAAATATCATATTGTAACCTGGTCCTACTATGCACAATTGGTAAATTGGTAGGCATGTTTGAGAATCTGTATTGTGAGTCCATGTAAGCTTTGTCAAGTGCCTTCAAGAACTAAACTGGATTGTACTCTCTTGACTGAAATGTGTCAATTGATCACGTGCTTGGATATTTCAGCAGGTTTTTAAACACCTATGCTCCATTTCTCAGTTTACCTTTGCAGACCAACAACAAGGAATGTACCTGACAATACTGTTCTGTGAACCACACCTTGAAAAGCACTGGCTTAGCTAGAAGGTGGCATGAACAGATAACAAGCCCAGGTCTGGCTGACCGGTACATTGTGTAAGGTCCTCTCTCTGCAGGGGGTTGCTAATCTGTGAGCAGATCATCCGAGTCATGGATTATATTAGTTCTTCCCATACTGCCTAGCAGGAGCAGCTGGCTCACAATAGCCTAGTCAGGCATGAAGAAGACGACAGGTTTAATGGGTATACATGTAATGCTTGCATATACCTATTGGTTAAAGTGTATGTTGTACTGAACAAATACTGCTCTGTGTATCTCAAACTCAAAGAGTGACTTTTAGACCTCATTTCTCTAAATTGCCAGTACAATTGTCAAACTGTATCATGTGCTGATGGATGGCAGAAATAGAATTTTAAATGGTATGGAAATCTGTATACATCTGTAATTGATTGACCGGTTAGTTGGCTGGCTGATTGGCTGTGTTTGTTGGTTATGACATTCAAAAATACATTGGCTACCTAGTCTAAATAAGCTCAAATTATGACTAAATTTCCAGTATTGGGAGAAAAAAAGATGACGTTTCTTGATTGAAAAGTTGACATGGATGCCGTTCTAGGAATCAACCTGCAGACACAGGCAGAGGGATTTAGATAGGACCAAAAGATTTAAAACTTAGTTTATTACCCATAGTTAGGATCAAGGCATTTTTTTTAAAGCTTCAGTTATATTCATTCTGAATCCTTAAAATTCAAGCATTTTGCAAATTTAAAGTAACTGAATTTAAATAAAATTGTTATTCCTCATTCAACTTATATGTCAAGTAAGTTTGCTTGCTTATTTGTTTTGACCTCATGTTCTTTTTTCTCCCCAGTTTATATAGTTACTACACAATTACACATAAATTTAAATATTATTATTGCTCAACTAAAATTACCAATAATCTTTCACTCCATTTCTTCGTTTGGTTTCCCTTAAGCACTGAGTTGTGTGAGGTCTTACCTGCTTTACGACTGAAAGGAATTTAAAGTGCCAAAATATTTGTAGTTTTAAATATTTTCAGCCTAGAATAATAAATTTAAGGAACATATTGGTTGTCTTTTTTTTTCTTAGTTACAGAAATAAACAGATGCTATAGCTGGATGTGAGCTTTACTTTCTTTCAAAAGTAGTTCCCTTCATCTTCTTGTCTTTTTCCTTCATGAGCTGATACTTTGTATGAGGGTAAGCACAAACACTTTATTTTATTCATTAAAAGAGTTTTCACATGTTAAAAAGATGAGAACTGAAAAATCTGGCATCAGTACCTGGAAAACTCAACTTTCTCCAGGTAAAGCAGGAACCATGTTAGAAGTATCTTTTACTCCAGGGGTGCAAAGCCTTTGTTCATGGGCTTCTGTAACTCTACAGAATAAATTATTGGATTGGCTTCTGATGAAATGCAAATTCTGAATAAACAGCATCGTTACTTCATTTTTGATACAAGTCTAAAATAAATATCCTGAAGTTGCTTAAAAATCCATGGTGATCTATCACGAAAAACTAGTGCCTAATGATTTCTCAGCTAAGAACTCTGTGAGATTCTCATTGTATTTTGATGAAAAAAATTTAAAAGGGAACCTCTCATTAGAAGGATTTATTAACCAATCATTTGAGCTATTCCCTTTCTTCCCACCATCACCAATGTTAGGGGTTTTCCTTTCCTATTTTTATTGGTACAGTTTTTTCAACCAAGGAAAATATGATACAGTTCATATGAGTTCGGGAAAGGTGGGTCGTTTGCTTTTTTTTAATAAAGTGTGAGAAGGGAATTATAAAAGGAAACGTGGAAAATGGGAAAGCACAGAAGACAATTTTGGCAGTCTTTTAGGGGAAGTTGAAGATCTGGATATTGATTTCTTTAAATTCGTGGTCCTACGTAGGCCTTAGGCAGTGTCTATGTGCTCTAGCTGTTCACAGACCCCAGTGTAAAGATCATTGCCCTATTGTCAGACTAGTTCTTTCCTGAGATAGAGGGGACTTTGCTTTACAAGTTTATTGAATTAGACCTAATAGCATCATGATTTTACAAGTTGCTTTTCTGAGACAGGATGGACAACTCTTAGCTTTTGTGTGTGAAAAGAAATCTCTTTGTTAAATTAAGTCCTATGAATGGTTATGGTCTTGCCAAAGGACAAAATCAGCTAGAGTTCTAAAATTACCCTCCTTGCTACCCAGCTGAATCAGAGAAAACTCTCCTCTACCCTCCAGGGATACTAAACCGCATAGGACTAGGTGGACAGTTGTTGAGAAAGTTTTCCCTGAAATCCCAGGCTCAGCTAAGTGCCTCTATTCTGGGTGCCCATAACTCTCTCTGCAGTCTTTTACTAACAAAAAGATATTAAAATTATTTTCTTGTTATCTATTTTTCCCATCAAACTTTGAAGTCCTTAAGGTGAAAGGATCATGCCATATTCATCTTTGAGCCCCCGATTTCTGATGGTATTTGTTATATAGAGGTGCTCAATAAATATGTATTGAAATGAACTGCATTGAACGAAGTAAAAACAATTACATTTACATGGCACGATATGAGAGATACAGAGAAAACTTATCTGCCCTGAAATATTAGCTCTACCAGTTATCCTTAATTCCTTTGGTAAAGCCTTTGCATCTCCTGGAATCCTAATATTAAAAAATGAAATATGACTAAGATTTAGCTGGGGAAATAATAACAGAGAGGAGAGAAATTGTTCCCTACAGTGGAAACAATCTCTGCAACAACATTGCAGACGTTGCAGGAGCATGGCAGGGAGCAGAGCTTACAAGGGAGAGAATATTCCAGAAGGAGATGAACAGAATGATCACCAGGGTTTGGTGTGGGATTTGGAATTTGATACTAAGCACAATAAGCATCCCTTAGAGAATATTAAGCAGGATATTGACATGATCCGATTTGATCATTAGAAGACATTCTAGCTGACCTCTCATCCAAACAAAAATTGGGAACCTTGAGATTTCCAAGAAACCCAATGATTTTCTAAGCAGGATAAATCAATAGAAGCCCACAGTTAGACACATCATAGTGAAGCTGTAGAACACCAAAAAAAAAAAAGAAGAAGAAAAAGAAAATTCTGAAAGCATTCAGAAGAATAAAAGCATATTAATTTTCTTGGAGCTGCCATACAAATCACCCCTAACTGGGTGGCTTAAAACAATAGAAATTTATTTTCCCATTGTTCTGGAAGCCAGAAGTATGAGATCAAGGTATTCTCTTCTCAGTGATGGTTCTTCCTGGAAGTACCAACGGACAATCTGTTCCATGCCTCCCATGAACTTTTGAGGGACACCCTTCAGCCCAATACAGTCAGGTTACCTTCAAAAGACCAATAGGAGGCTGATCTTCAGTTGCAATAAAAGGTGCTAAAAAATAATGAAACAATATTTACAATACACTGACACTTCCAACCTAAGCCCAGTGATACATATATTTTAAGCATAAAGGCAAAACAGTCATTTTCAGACAAATGCAGGGCAAGTTTGCTACCAGCAGACATTTGCTGAAGAAAATTCTAAACGATGCACTTCAGGCAGAAGGAAAGTAGGCCTAGGTAGTGACAAGAATGAAGAGTGGAGATAAAGGTAAACATGTGAGTAAATCTATAAGAACCCTGACAGAATAAAATAATAATGATAATAATACTGGAATTTTTAAAAGGTAAACATTTTTAAATGACAACTGAAATATATGAATCAGGATGCGGCAACCTGAGTTAAAAATGTTCTAATAGAAGGATTTGTATTGTCTGAAAAGAAGATAAAAATAGTGATTATTGTTTTGTTGATTTTAAGTACATGGTTTAAAATTTCTGGGGTGATCACTAAGAGCAGATAAAAAGAGTGAATAAATTCTAAACAAGCAGTTAAAAAAAATACAGTGATGTAAACATACACAGTCTCACACAATCCCCCCCAAAAGTAAACAGAATAGATGGGAATAATGGAAAGTGCAAAATAAGATGCTAAGGTTGCACCATTAAATTTATAGCAATTATATTACACATAAATAGACTAAATGAACCAAAGGACAAAGATTGTCAGAAAGAATAAAAACTACAGTTATACAGTGTTTGTAACAAACATAACTCAAATGTATGTATACAGAAGATTGGAAATGAAGAGATACAGAAAATAAATACCATGGAAGTACTTATACTATAAATGTTAAAGCAAAATACATCACTAGAGAAAAAATAATTACCTCATATTTATTAAGAGGTTTCACTTACTAAGACAATACAACAATTTTATATTTGTCTGCACCTAATAATAGAGCCTCAAACTCTATTATGTTAAATAATTAAATGAAATAAAAAGAGATATCAGCAATTGTGGTGCATAATTTTAGCACAGTTCTCTTGACAACTGATAAAATAGACAAATATGATTATATAATATTTGAAAAATAAGATTAGTAAAATTGACCTTAGGGACACTGTCAGCCACTATTGAAAATACAGTCATTTCAAGCACAAATGAAACCTTTTCAATATTAACACTGACCATATAGTGAGCCTTAAACAAGTTTCATTACATTTCAAAGGACTGAAACAGTAGAAAGTGTATTTCCTGATAACATGCAGTTAAACTAGAAATTGTTTCTTAAAGAGTATCTGAAATATTCCCACACTTATAAATTAAGAAATGTAACTAGTGCATGGGTCACTACTAACTAAATCTTGTAGAATGTAGTTAAAGTAGTTCTTAGAAGAAACTATATAACTTCAAGTGTGTATATTAGAAAACAGGGGCTGAAATTTAATAAACTAGACACTTGTTACAAGAAGTTAGACAAAAGCCCAGCAAAAATAAATTCAGAAAGGGGAGGAAGAAAAAAATAATAAAGATAAGGACAGAAATCAATGAAATAGAAAGCCCAAAAAAAAGAGGACCAGTTTAACCAAAAATTGGTTCTTTAAAAAAAGTTTAGACTGCCAAAATTCTGGTGATTCTGAATATGAGTGTGAGTGTGTGTGTGTGAGTGTGTGTGTGAGAGAGAGAGAAAGGGAGAAGGAGAATTAAGAAAGTGTTACTATCAGGAATGAGAGTAAAACATTACAAGGTGCATAAAAAAGTTAGTAAGAAAATATTATAAACAATTTCATGCCAATAAATTTGAAATTTTAGACAAATGGACAGATTTCTAGAAAAAAATGCAGAAGAAACAGATAACTTAAATGGTTGTCTTATATAGTTTTTCTAAGGAATTTGAATAGTAAAGAACTTTCAACACACCCACACACAAAATCCACAAATCCATAACTCCAATTATGACTTCTAGCAAATGTTCAAAAGAAGGAACCATTCGTGTCTTACACACAGTTTTACATATGAAAAAGATTATCCAAATAATTTTAGTAGGCTAACATAACCTTCATAGAAAAACCTGACCAGCACACTACCAGAAAGGAAAATTAAATATCTATCCCACTCATGAACATAATTACAAAGTCTTTAAAGAGAAAACATATTACAAGTAAGTTAGGTTTAACCCACTAAAGCTAGATTAATTTAAGACTAGGAGAGACTTCCGGGAAGATGGCGGTGTGAGCAGGGTGGCAGAAATCTCCTCCCAACACTATATTTATCTACGAAAATACAGAAAATACATCTATTCCTAAAAGAGAGACGAGAATACACAGGCAAGCGCACAGCGTGCAGCTACACCCAAGAGGACTCGGCACCCCAAGAGGCGGGTAAGATACGGAGCCGCGACCCGGCGGGACCCGAGCCCTCCCCTACCCCAGCGCACCGGCAGGAGGAGAGGATTCAGAGCCGGGAGGGAGTGGAAGTACACCCCGCGAAGTAGCCAGCCCCGGGGATCTGCGCAGGGAGCGCGGACCCACATTGCACAGTGCAGCGGAGATTGGAGAGACAGAGGGGCAGGATCTGAGTGGGGAATGTGCCAGGGTGCTTGCAGCCGGCTCCCGGGAAGGAAAAAAAAAAACGCGCGCTTTCTTCAGCGGTCTTAAAGAGACAGGAGCCCAGTGGAGGAGCCGGATCGCCCCAGCACACTCAGCCCAGCAGGCTGGGAGTCCTGGGGAGTTTCAGACGCCTTAGCTGGCGACTGAGGAAGCCTAGCCATACTTAACACTTCTCACTGAGATCAACAGCCTCCTATTCGTTCCCACCCCTGCCAGAGCGATAAAGGGCCCTGCGGAGCGGCACAGTCACAGCTGTGGAATAGTGGGGCAATAGCGCCACCTAGAGAATTCCCACAGAATCTACGTCCGGTGGGCTTTTTTTTTGTT
>JAVSCE010007688.1:0-33531 GCA_032199065.1 Smutsia gigantea | reverse complement strand
TGTCCTCACATGGCTTTGCCTCTGTACATGTGGAAAGAGAGGTATCTGGTCTCTTCCTCTTCTTACAAAGACATCAGCTCTATTGAATTAGGGCCCCCACTTTATGACCTCATTTTACCTTAATTCCCTCCTAAAAGCCCTGTCTAGATTGTATTTGGTTACAATCACACACCAAATTCTAGCATGGCTTCTAGCCAACAACTAGAAGTGGACAGGCCCCTGGCCTCCCTTTCTCAGAGCATTTTCTAAAGGGCTCACAATTCTGAGTTTGGATCTCTTACACGTTTCTTTTGCAAGGACCTGAGAGCTGTTCCTTTGAAAAGTAATCAGGAAGGATAGACTTCAGTAACCACCAGCTTCCAAACACAGCTGACCTCCTGACGTTTACACTGACCAACCACTCGTGAATTTTCACTTCTATAACTCTACTGGGCCCCCACTGTCTCCCCTCCCTCCTCCTTCCCTTAAAGCACCCAGATGCCTCCATTCAAATTGGAATGGAGCTCAGCTGAGTAAAATTACTAAAATCTGTTCTCACTGCATTAACTACTATCCGTCATGTTGATCTTTGACAGCTTCAACATGTGAATTTAGGGTGACACAATTCAGTCCATAACAAGGGGGTAACGTTAAAGCAATAGATATATGAGTCTATGGGTATCAAGAGGTAACAAGACACTGTCTCCCCTTTCCAGCAATGAGCGTTTGCAATGGTTTCCTGCCTCCTCAGTCCTTGCCTAGAGTGAATTTCTGTCAGTATTTGTGGTCAGTCAGGGCAACACTTTATTTACCTTATTAAGGGATGGTGTGGGGAAAACTGAATTTCCTATGGCCAGGATCCTCACCTGAACCTAAACTACTTGATGATGTAACTGGCCTGCTGCTAGGCTACTGCTCCCACACCTGTAGGCAATGAGCTATTATTGACTGAGTCACTATATAAAGAGCTCTGCCCAGTGCTCTAGGGGGAGGCAGTGATGGAGGAGGATTACAGCTTTACAGACGTGCAGACTGCTGGGTGCAGAAGTGATTCTAATGCTCAACTTAGCGCCGTGAAAATAAAAGCAGGTAAAAACCCCTTTATCCCAAGAATATTCCATTGTATTTTTCAGTCTCACTGAATCCAACTTGCCTGGGGCTGAAACCCATTGGTAAGAAAAATGGCTTCCCTTCACCTAGGCTAGTTAATCCAGGTAACTAGAGGCTTTGAAACCTTCTAATTGCTCAGAAACCAAAATAACAAAGCCTTTTTCTCACTATGCCAGGTTACCTGATCCTGGCTGTGGCAGAAGGGATGCTGAAGGAAGCTTACCCTAGAGAGAGACTAGCCTGCAGGAGGTTGGGTAGGCAATACTCCTGGAAGGTGAGGGAAGGCAGCAGGATTGGACAGAGGAGAAGTTGGGAGTAGCCAATGGAAGCCTCAGCAGCTGATGCCACAGGGAGTTCTGGAGCTATGATGAGCTCTTGGCATTGCGCTGAGGTAGGCTGAGGGGGAAAGTGCCATATCAGTCATTGTACACAGACCATGCCGATGAGGGGGAGTGCAGCTTTCCTCAGCAAAGCAATCCCACAAGGCTGGCCATAAGGGCTTGCTACTGACAGCCCTCTCCAGCAGCTGGGGGAGTAAGCCCTTCATGCCTGAAGGGGGGACATCCGTGGTGTAGCACACACTCACCAGATACCCAGTAGCAGATCCCTTTCTGGGAAATGAAATCTTGAACTAACAACACAGCAAAAGACAGAAGGGTCAGGATCATTCATCCTAGTGGCAAATTGGCTGGATCCCACCACAGAATGTTCACCAAAAGAAGCCAGACATGAAAGAGTACATGTCATATAATTTCATTTTCCTAAAATTTAAAAATCAACTGGCAAAATTAATGATTGGGAATAAGAAGTCAGGAAAACGTTTACCTTTGATGTTTTTTTAATTTGGTATAATTTTATTAATTTGTTCATTTTTATTATTTATAATTATAAAGAGTGTTATGCACAAGCCATA
This sequence comes from Smutsia gigantea, assembly GCA_032199065.1. Classification (NCBI taxonomy): domain Eukaryota; kingdom Metazoa; phylum Chordata; class Mammalia; order Pholidota; family Manidae; genus Smutsia; species Smutsia gigantea. The sequence goes on along the minus strand of JAVSCE010007688.1, from coordinate 31,529 downwards.
TCTTATTTTATATATATTTAAGGAACATAGTAATAAATAGTAAATTATATTTATTCAATAAATATTTACATATTTATAATAAACATTGATAAAGTTAGTCAAAATTAGGGCTCCATAAGAACTTTTATTTAAGAAAAGTCCCTCAGTTTTTCAAGCTTTTAAAAATACTGTTCTGTAAAAATTCAGTTAGACAGAAACAAATGTTTAGGTAGACAGGTGTAAGCAGGTAGGAAAATAGAAGCTAGGTGACAAGGGTCGAAAGGCAAAATGTGGACTCTGAGAAAGAGACCAACACAGATACTGGGGAAGACAAGACTGGTTACTTGAAACCAGAAACTAGAAGCATGGAGCTGCCACATGAGGCTTGGGGATGACTTTTCACAAAATAAGAATTATAATATCTGCCGTATACTGAGCACTTTCATGGGTCAGACATCCTGGCCCATGGATTTGAGAATGCATTTTCTAAGTATTATCTAAAATTTTCAGAACAAAGAAGAGGATATTTTCATCTAAAGTTTTACTGAAGCAGGTATTGAGGCTCAAAATGGTTAAGTAATACACCCAGAACCGCAAAACAAAATGTTGCAGCCAGGATTTAATCCAAGTCTGTTCCAAAGAAAGTTTCTATTCTTTGTATTATCTAATAATAAACTCAAAGTAATTGAAATACACACACACACATACACCCTCTATGTATATGTGACAGTAATAAACATATTTAGCCACAATAGCTGCAATACAAACCGTAAGGACAGACCGCCTCAAATCAGAGATGATCTGAGGAAGAGAAGCCGTTCAGTTCTGAAGCCATTCTGCTCAGGCATGGCACACTGGCTTCCATTCTGCTCATTTTCATCAGCAGAGGAATTTACTTGGAAGCCACAACCTTGTTTCTTAACTATTATTCCCCACCTGAAGTCATCGTTTCTGTTTATTACATCATAATCATCACGACTTGCCACCGATTTTGGACATTCCCAAAGAGGAAATTGTGATTTCAAGTGAAGACAATGGAGCAGGACCAGATGTGCCACTAAAGGAGAGGCAGCCTCTTCTCCTGATAATGCACTTCACAGTGAAGTACAAGGGAAAAGAGATCAGAAGGCATTGTCATATTTCAAAATAGAGTCTGTTCTAGCAGCAGGGTTACATTTAAATACAAAGCTTTGACATTTCCTATACCATTCATAGTACTTTATGCTTAACCTTTCATCTACTAAAGAAACTGCAAAAATTCAGCAAAAAAGATCTTTCTGGAGCATTTTTGGCAAATGTTTTACTGCAGCCTTTACAAAGTTTTTCTCTATTCTGATTTTCTTTAGTCACAGCAAGTTGACCCTACTTCCAATTATGGTACTTCTGCGTAGTTCTGACTCCCCTATGCCCAAGACCTCTGTTGGATTGCTTCTTTAGAGGTTTTCATTAAGTATCTGTGTCTTTTTAACCCTATGGAAGGAGACACAGAATGGTGAAACCATAATGATTCACACTGTTTTTTAAAAATGGATGTTTGGTCACACCGATTCATTCATAGAAGCAGATCTTGCTTATTTAATATGTGTAGATATTTGATAGGCTAAAGATAGAAAGATTAAAGACTTGTTACAGGAGCTCAGAGGGGCCATAGTAGAGTGAAGGAGACAGATAAACCAACAGATAATCACAAAACAGTGTGATCTATATTATGACAAATATTCATGATGTCTGGTGGATGCACATTGTAAACACAGACAGGTGGATTGGACCCACTGGAGAAGACTAAAGAGGAGCTAAAACAGTGATTGCAAGGGTGCAGAGGTAACACCGAGCATGGGGCTTTAGGACCGGGCTGAGTAGCAATATGTACATACTGAGGCTGCTGGCTATGGAAGAGTTAGGTGAGGATGGCAAGGTGGGCAAGGCCAGAGCAAATGAGCTTTTTCATTAGTTATGAAAGTGTGCAGATGCTTGTGTTATCTCTGGAATCACTTTCAAAAAATTCCTAAACCAAATTTGCTCCTGATGTTTCCAAAGCCCATTGGGAGCCCAGTGAAGACCTGTTTTCTTCCCCATAAACTGCCCTTTTATCTCACTATCAGGTTCCTAGGTATGGAAGAACTTGTAGTATTTCTATGAGAAGAGAAACATTCCTTCTGTCCTTTCCTTTCTATATCCCACTGTTCATGTCCTTTCCTATTGGCCTAGTGAGTTAACTTAGATTAACTCAAAGTCAACTTATCAATGACATCATCACATCTGCAAAATCCATGGACTGATTCACCAGCATAGCTACACATCTGGCCCGCATTCACCGAGAAGGATCAGCTGAGGTGTGTACGTCAGGAAGCAGGGATCTTGCTGGCCATCTTAGCATCCTGCCCACCATGTGGACTGTCCTATCCCACAGTCTTCTACATTGTAGATGCTCCACCATATATGCCTGTCCATTGACTGAAGATCTTTATTACCTTTATAACAACATTATATAGACAATATTTTTAAATGAAATGATGAAATCTGTCCTCCCTGGGCAAAAGCTCCTTTTGTTCTTTTTCTCTCCGCAGGTCTGTCTCCCTTTAATCTTTATAAATTATAATGGCTCGCACTATTTGGGCTTTTTCAGCATTGTCTCCAGCTTCCATTAAACGTGGACTTTTTCAATGGCTGAATGGTCTGGAGTCTGAGAGGTGACCCGAACAAACCTGCATAGGTTTGTGATTTCTTTGAGAGCCTTTAGCTGATCTGTTATAGGAATAATGTCATAACTGTTGTAAGAAGAAGAAAAATATTGCAATTTCTTCAAATATGTCTTTTGGGGAAGAAATTAAGGAACCATAATGATATCTACTTGCAAATATTTCTTAGTCTGGCATTGAAGAACAAGAGTTTTCCTATTTTTTTTTTCCTGTAGAGGCAAACACATGATAAAAGCAAGCATGTGGGGATTCTAAACAAAATATGTGCTGACTCTTTTTGTTCAGCTTCCTTATTGAAAACATGCAACATACAAACTTGCCAAGCCTGTCTTGTCTTAAAAATATGAAAAAAAGTCATAAGTGGCTTATTATCCATACTGCTTCATGTGAAAAAAATATATTGATACTTGGTAGTACCAGGGAGTTTCAGGTACTATGTAGGGATTTTTTTTCCCTATTGGTTTCTCGTAATAACCACACATAATTAAAACATATGCAGATTTACAAAACTTATATTTTACTGAAATTTTTACAAAGGGAGATAGGAAAAGGCAGCAAAGTTATTACACATCTGTTACATAAATCTGTAGATAATGTGAATATGAGTGAAAAATCATAGTTACTCTAACACTAGTTTCCCCCAGTTTGGAATACAGACCAGAATTGCATATGTCCATCTGATTCAGAGAGGGATGGTTACATACAGGGACAGAGACAAGGTGTAAAATTATAGCATGGTTCTAAGCAACTACTTAAATACTTCAAAATGAAATAAATGGTGTTGGCTGTTATGTCTCCATTAATAAATATATCTTATAATTGATAATTAATGCCTAAATTGCTAAGAATAGAAATTTCAATGTTTGCTAACATCCTATTTTTAATGAATTAAATATCAGAAAAAATCTCCTACTGCAAATACTGAAGAAACTCTAAATATCCATGTCACAAACAGTCATCAATGAAGCGGTGCTTGGATTTATAAAGCACAAGTAAACCAAAGCTATTTAATTGCTTCTGCTGATGGAATTAGCAACATAATGTGGGGAATGAGTATGGTGTATATTCTGAATTTGGATTCTGTGAAGTTTCTTAGTAGAGGGTTCAAGACATTTTGACTTAAAAGAATTGATGCAAATTGGGCTAAAATTGTTTCCAGGGTTTCACCTGGGCAAACAGCTCATCACCAAGATTCTTTCATGGGACAATTGGAGTTGTATTTAACATGGGTAGCATTCCTATTAGCCATGACCTGGAAGGAAACATAAAGGAGATACCCATGGAATGATATTATATTGAAAGCAATTATTATACATTAGTGATAAAAACATACAAGAGACATGAGCAAGGACAGGCAAACTGGGATTCAACTCAGAGAGAGTACATTGTTACAACAGGAGGAAATTAGTTGGCATCAGGTACTCAAGTGTCAGAGAAGTGATACTCTAAAAATTATCATAAATACCTCTTTTTCCCTTTTTGTTACCTAGTTTAACCTTCTACTCCACAATTCTCTTTCTTCCTACAAAACTCCCACTTTGTGGAGTTTTAATTGATTCCTGCAAAGGACTATTAAACCCTAAGGACACAACAAATTAGGTAGTTCTTTGTAAATAAAAGTACCGGCTACTTAAACACAGTGTGGATCATAATTGCTTTTTTGGCTAATATTGTTTTCTTCCAGTTAATTAGAGTCCTGAGGTACAACAGTGATTCAACTACATTTACGGTCACATACATAAACACACATGCAATCCCAAACATACTTTTAGCCTGAAAATTTTAAAAGCCATATTTGGGAGGGGGGTGGGCAGTGTTTTATTAAATTCCTGTTAAAAATTATTGTCATTTTTCTGTCATGTAGATAGGCACCAAATACTATGTCTTGTACCAAAGCCCAACAAATGAGAAGACACAGAGGAGGCAATATTTGGTGATGTCCTTGTGTCTCCCTGTCCGACATGGTACGTTCTGGGAAAGAGTCACGGAATGCTAACACATAAAGAAATACTTCTGTCGCTGAATTTGCACAGTAACACATGATTTGATAATGAAGTATGACACTACATTGGAACACATACAAAAAGGTGAAATAAATATAGCTTGAGAGGAAGGAATCACTTTTTTCTCAGGAGCAAAGCAAGGAATTATAGGTTAATATTAAGAGAAAGAAGAAATTGACTCTGAAAATAACAGAAATTAATTCTGACCACAGTGATGACTTGTCCAGGGAAGAAACTTGAAATTACTTCAATAGTGTCATCCCTAGTGGATTTTAAAACCAGAGCAGATAACATGTGGCAAAGCATACTAATATGTACAACAATAAGTTGGCAGAAAGAGACTGAGAAAGTCTTAGGTCATTTTCATTATTATTCATCATTTTTTAAAAATGCATCGGATATCTTAAAAGGTCTTGGAGTTTATAGACACATTTTTCTGCAGTGTTCTAGCCAAAAAAATAATTTAAAAGGTCTAAAAAAAACTATATACTGGAACCAATTTCAACCATTTTCTCAGCAAGTTGAACATTTAGTAATATCTTGTGCCAATTAATAGAATATCCTAAGATTTACACGATAATGAGAAATTCCTGGTTCTAGAAACATGGGTGTTAGACTTAGTGCTGAAGGCCATGGAGGACCTGACTTCCAAATTACATTCTGAGAGCATTTTAACCCTCCACCCATTCACATAATCTATGTTATCACCAAACAACAACCTTATTCTCTCCTCCCTTAGTGACACACCAACATTTTCTGGGCTTCATGCCTTTGTGCATGTAATTTTCATCAGGCTTCCACACATCCAGCCACACCCCAACTCACATCCCAAACATTTCCAACACCCTTTGATTACTCCCCTCAGTGAGTCTCTGAAGACCCTTATTCAAATTTCTCTTCTGGTATGCTCAATTTTGTGTTTTAATTGCTTATATACTTAATTTACTTCTACCATAAAAGTGGTTCTTTTTGGTAAAAACCTTCAAGCTGAACCTTCAACCCCTGGAGAGGAATGAAGTCATTAAGTGTGGGGTGGGGGGGTTAAATTTGTATATACATGTGTATATTTTCAGTCAAAGGATAGTAAAACTATAGCTATTATCATTTGAAGAAATGTAAATATGGAGTCTAACAGGAGACAGCAAAGTATAGCTTATGGGCCAAGTTCAGCCTATTGCCTGTATTTGTAAATAAAATTTTGTTGGAACACAGCCACACCCTTTCATTATGTATTATTTATGGTTTTTCAAGCAATAACAGCAGAATTGAGTTGTTGCCACAGAGAACATATGGCTTACAAAGACTAAAATATTTACTCTCTGATCATGTAAATAATAATTTTGTCTACTCATGGTCTAGACATGATCACCTTGAGGACAAGGGTAATGCTGTTGGTATATTTCCATCACACCCTGTGCATACCTTAGACAACGTGTCTAAAAATCTAGAGTTTCAAACCTGAAACTGTTAAATTTCCCCCAAAACATGCTCTTATTCATTCCTTATCACCACTCTTATAGTTATCAACAAATATTTCCTTGAGTTTAAAAATGCCAGTCTTACTAATTCCTCTCTCCTCATTGTTCATAGCTATTAATCATGGCTTATTAAAATGTGTGTTTTTTTGGTTGAATCATCTGAATATTTCCTCCTTAATCTCAGTCACCCTCTTTCCTCCAGATATGACCCTTAATGGAATGTGTATCATTTTCATACATGATTATAAACATACATTTTTGCATATATATGTATCCTCAATATAGAGTACTATTTTTCATATTTTAAGAATTTATACATATGGTTTCATATTATACCTACATTTCATAGAGCACACCTTTTATGTTCACTCAGCATTGTATTTTTTTGTGATTTATCCATGTTGACATATTTTCTGATTCATTCAGAATGAGGTGTTCCATCACAGGACAAGATTATTTGTTTTCCTACTGATGGGCATCCAATTGTTCCCAATATTCCTATTACAAATGGTGCCTGAATATCTTGGCCACATGAATGAGTTACCTTAAAGCCTATACCTAAAAATAGAAGTGCTTGTCACAGGGTATTAGTTTCCTCTTACTTCTATAACAGATTACCAAACATACTAGCTTTAAACAACATGAAATTTATAGTCTCAGCATTCTAGAGATCAGGGTCCAAATGGGTTTTACTGGACCAAAATCAAGGTGTCAGCAGTCCACACTCCTCTCCAAGGGAGAATCCACTGGCCTTTCTTTCCAGCTTCTGGAGGCTCCTGCATTCCTTGGCTTGTGGCCCCTTCCTTCATCTTCAAAGCCTGCAGAGCAGTGTCTTCTAATCCCTCTTACTCTGACCCTCTGCTTCTGTCATCACATCATCTTCTCTAATTCTGCTTCCCCTATGTCCTTCTTAAAAGGTCTCTTGTGATAACACTGGGCTCATCCAGGATTATCCCCACTTCAAAATCTGTCACTCAATCACATTGTACCCTTTTACCATGTAAAGTACCATGTTCTTTAGATTAGGATGGGATAGCTTTGTGGGAATATTATTCAGCCTACCACAAGTATACACATCAAAGTTATTAGATACAGTCAGTTTTCTCTCCAATGCACTTATAGCAATTTAAATGCAACCTTTGGTGTTTCCATGTCTTCAACACCTGGCATTGTCAGCTTCTCTGGAAGTTATACAATCTAAACTTACTGGCATTGCTTATAAGTTTAAATTTTGTTATAATTTCAAACATACACATAAAAGATGCAAGAATAGTAAAAGGAACTTGTATTCACTATATATTTTGCCCCACTGAGACTAAGTTGGAAATGTATGTCCCTTTAACTCTAAAGATTTCAGTGTGTATTTCCTAAGAACAAAGATATTCTCTTATTTAGCCACAATATAATTATGCAAATCAGGAAATTTAATACTAGTTTAATGCTTTCACATAATTCCCAATCATTATTTAAATTCCATCAATTTCCCCAATAGTATACTTTACAACTTTTTTTCTTTGGTTTAGGATCCAATTCAGGATCATGTATTGTATATATTTGTCACCTTTCATTAGATTACTTCATCTGAAGAATTTCCTCAGTCTGACATTTTCATGAAGAACAGGCAATTGTCACATAGAATGGTCTTCAATTTGGGCCTGTTGGTCTTTAAATTTTTATTCAGGTTATATACATTTTTTGGCAGGAACACCCCAGAAATGTGTTGTGACCTTCTCAGAGCATCTTATCAGGAAGCACTTGATACTGATTTACCCCAAAACTAGTGGTATCTTTGGTTACTTGTTTAATGGTCTCTGCCAGATTTCTCTACCACAATGTTATTATTTTTCCCATTGCAGTTAATAGTAATCTATGGGGACATACTTTTTTGCTATAATATCTTGTTCCTCATCAAACTTTCATGCAGTAATCTATGGATGACTGTCTCCATCATACATTCTATATTTATTAGTTGATGTCTTATTTCACAAAAGAGTAAAACTTATCCTCCTGTTTACCTATTTATTTATACTTGTTTGAACTCATGTATTTTTACTTCATTAAGTGGACTGTAATCCACTCATACCATTTATTTTTATGTTCCCATTGTCCCAGATTTCATCATTTGGAGCCCCTTCAATTTTGCCCAAGAGTATTTTTAACATACTCCTATCATTCATTGAATGGTCTCCTCTATTATGGCACAAAAAGATGTTGAGGCTCATCTTGTGCTTCTATTTTATTTTCTGTCTACCTTATCTTACAGTTACAGTGAAATAAGATTAGTGAGTGGCTTGATGGTTAGTTTAGGGAAAAGGAATTTGAATCCTGAAATATGATTATATAATGATCTAAATCTCTTTAAGATAAAGGGAGAAGAGACTGTCAGTGATGGCGAGAGGGAAATGCTACCAAGAAAATACCAATACTCACTCTCACCACAACTAATCACCTAGTATTTGATGTCCTAGCCAGAGTAATTAGGCAAGAAAAAGAAATAATAAGCATCTAAGTCAGAAAGGAAGAAGTAAAAAATGTCTCTGCTGCTGATCACATGATCTTGTATGTAGAAAATCCTACAGATTTCCACCAAAATATTTAAACCTACTAAACAAATTCAGTGAATTTTCAGGTTACAAAATCAGTAAACATAAACCGGTTGTACTTATAACAATGAACAGTCTGAAAAGAACAAATCAAATGAATTAATAAAATGAATAGGCAACTATGGGATGGGAGAAAATAGTTGCAAGTGATATATATGATAAAGGGTTAATATCCAAAATATGTAAGAAAAAGAAAGAAAATGCCAATACTAAGGTGGTGGTGTGGATTATGGGCATTATTGTACATTTTTCACTTCTTTCCTCAGTGATGTTGCCTAGGCTGTTATGTAATATTAAAACCCAGAAGAGCTCAGCAAAGTAGTTATTGATAAAAAAACATGTGACAGTAGTTTGAACAGAAAGTCTTTCAGCCCCTTTTCCTCCAAAAAAAGTTATTTGAAATGTTCTATTCCTAAACCAAAGCACTAAGATGCTTTCTTTAGAGGAGTATTCTTTCCATATATAGTATGTTAAATACTGGATATAATTTTAATTAAATAATATTGCTTCAAATCTCTTTGGTGTATATTTAGCCTATGAATGTGCATGTCTTCATGTGTCTTACTTGTAGCTATGTGTGCCCTCTTAAATTGTGGAATGGAACCATTATATTCCAGTTGATTGTACATTTCTTCAATAATTTACAAAACACATATACATACACAGTTAGTTGTTGTCATGGCACAGTCACACTTCTAGGCACCAGTGACAGAGTAGTAAGAAAAAAAAAGTCCCAAGTAGAAATATTCGTTTCTTATTGCTGGAATAACAAATTGCCACAGACTTAATGGCTTAATGCAACACAAATGCATTATGTATCTCTGGAAGTCAGAAATCCAAAATGGCTGTCACTGGGCTAAAATAAAGTGTTAGCATGTCTGTGTTCCTACTGGAAGTTCAAGGGAAGAATCCATTTCCTTCCATTTCCAACTTCTAGAAGTTACCCTCCTTTCTTGGTTTGTGGATCGATTCCTTGATAGTCAAGGCCAGCGAAGCTGGGCTGAGTCCTCACACTTGCCACAGCTTTAGTTTTCCATTTAAGGACTCAGATAACCCCAGTAATTTCCCTGTCTTAATGTCAACCGATCAGCAAACATAATTCAATCTGCTACCTTAATTCCCCTTCACGGTGTAGTATAACATATTCAGTTTTAGAGATTAGGACATGGACATCTTTGAAGGACCATTTTTTTACTGGTACAGTAGCCAAGACTGATAATATCTCTGCCATTGTGAAAATTGTATTTCAATGGGGGCAGGGTGCCAGCAAACATAGAAACATGTCATAAATTTTCAAGACTAGATAAAGATTTGATTAAAGCAGGATAAGTGGAAAGAGATTATAGAGATTGGGAGTCATAAAAAGCTGACTATCTTATCTCCATTTATTAAATGAGGAATTAAGACCAAGAAGAGTTAGGCACTTTTTCCAGTGGTAATACGGCATCTATGTCTCTGTCTCCAAATCTCGTGCTCTTTCCATGATGCAGCTCTGCTTCATATTCTCAGGTTAAGATGGAAGGGAATCTACCCATGTTACTCATAATTGCATCTGTAGTGCGTGGTAGTGCTTGAAACATAATAAAATCTTAATAATTATTATCCAATAATTAGCCATTCTTATCTCCTATTTTTCTTTGCCGCACTGAATCAGGAGACTATGAGAATTATTCTTCTGATACTCAGAAGTTTCCTTTGAAAAATTTCTGTGATAAGCAAAGCAATAGAAATATCCATAGCCTATAGGTTTCCCCACATTTATCCACAGGTTTTTTTTTTTTGAGCAATCTCTTCAGGTGGCCAGACTCATGGATAAAATATCAATAAACAAAGGATGTGACCTCTAAGAAAACAAAGGCATTCAAAAATTGTGACCAAATGGCCCATACAATTGTTAAGAGGTCATTTTATTAATAGAGCATTTCATCGAAGTGGAATAGTACTCAGAACCAGGTTGCTTAATTATTTGAGGGGGAAATCATTTTCATCACTTTCTTGATATTGCTATTTGAGTTATTCCACTGCTTTAAAGTAGAATCCACTGAATTCTTGTTCTTTAAAATAATCCCAAATCCCTGCCATCCCATTCAAGGCCCTTCACAACCTGGATCCAATCTGCCATGCCAGCTTCCTTTTCTACTTCTGTACTCTACTGTAGGCTATATCACATTGCATCATAAATGTTTCCAGGTTCCAAGGAAGTTCCTTGAATTCTGCACTTTCCTGAGAACGGGAGTTCCATAAATGCAGGGACAGTGACATGTCATTTTTTTACTGCTGGTGCTCAGTACAGCCAGCCATACAATAGGGATTCAATAGGTAGGCTGTCACTGATAAGCTGAGTAAATGAAAGAATGAATTAATGTCTTTACCAGGACATGTGCCTGCTCAGCAATTGTGTTCTTGTTTCTTAGATCCGTAATTACATTTATCTTCATGAAAAATATGGAACACTTTCTTTATGTTCAATACAGAATTAGCTCTAGCATTTCCTGTTTTTTAGATTCAAGGCATTAGCTTGACTAAGCCTCACGGTAGATGACTCTAGGGAAACTGGGTCTGTAACGTGCCCATCTCCTGATCAACCATTTGCTTTGGTACATTAGAACTTTAATAGAAACGGCCGAATGTGCAGGTAAAGTCAGCAGGAAATGAAATAGAGGGCATTACTCAGTGCTATCAATTGAGCAGAGCAGCAAAATGTAAATCACTGAGAAATCATGCCATTTTGCACTTTGAAGTAAGTCTGAGAACTTCCCAATGGCCTGAAGGTCCCAGGTCCGCTCTAGAAAGCTGAGAAGGATTCTCTTCCCTGTAAGGCTCAACATGATGCCGACAACTCTGCACTCTAGAAAAGGGAAGTGAAGACATTGTATTTTTTCCCTATGCTCTGCGGTTGTCTAGCCCTATCTTTCATGTACATACATTATAATATATGACTTTAAACCTCAGTGACTTAATTTATAAAATGAAAATGGCATCTGTTTTACCTAGTTGGCATGGTTCTATTTGAACACTGAATAAAATATGCAGAAGAACTTGTGTAGCAGACCTTGTCAGTACTCCACCCATAACTCTAGTATCTTGAGTTCTGCACATACTGGCTTTTTTTTTGCTGGATCTGTGGAAAACCACACTGCCTGTGTGCTCATGTGTGCTTGGACATACAGAACTGGTGGAGTGCTGGGGAATTAACACCTCCAGGAGCATAATTTTTTGTATAAAAATTAGTATGTGAATATTGCATAGTATATATTAGCATATGAATATTCCAAATGCCCAATATTTCAAGTTGGCTAATTGTGATGTGTGTGTTTTTACCAACTTCCAGCATCCAAGCAGAATTTAGCTCAAATTGCACACCGTGACAGCTGGCTTAATAGCACAACTTCCATTGGCTGCTTTCCATTTTATTACATCTTTACTTGTGTTCATCTGACCCTCCCTATTATCCTACTTAGAAATGAATCCTGATCTCACAACCTGCACCGAAGAGAACCCAGGTGACAGCCTGTACATCACCAAGGGCCACCTGACAGAGGAATGATGATTATTTTGATAAGTTAGAAACCTAAAGCTAAAAGAACATTCTGTGTTTGGGAATGGCTAGTGACGGGATCTGGCTGATAACCTGAGGCAGGGTTACAAATAGAGCAAAGCAAGTATCTAGCTGAGCCCACAGACTTAGCCTAAGGGCAGATCATCAGACTTCAGCTTAGAGAAAAGCATTTTTCAAACCCAGTAATGGTCTATGGGTTCATGAGTATAACTCAGGCAAAGAAAGGAGTGGTGGCAAATTACCCCTTAGGCACATCTCAATATGTGTGAACATCCATGGCATAGAATTTAGCTCTAAAAGGGACCTTACCATCCTACACCAATTTACCCATAGACTGTTTTTCTGTTAGTTTTAGCAGACTGACTTTTAAAATTGTCCCAGGGAAGAAAAAGCTGAGAAAGGAAATAAATAATGATGGGACTGAATTATTACCCATGGTGTAAAATAAGAAGCCATCAGCTCATACTGATTTAAACATTTAAAGGAGGAATAAATGGTGGGGTTAGGATGAATCTTCCTTAAAGTAGAACTCCAACTCAAGAATTATAATTGTTTCAGTCAAGAATTATCTTTGGATGCTAAGCAAAAGTACAATGAGAAAAGAGATATTTACATAATTTCAAAATATCTTTCTGTATGATACTCACTAAACTCAAAGGGGAAGAGCATGACTTTACAGCAGAGACGTTTGGAAGATACCACCTATCTTCCCCAGTTAAAAGACAATATAAGACATATGGGCATCATAAGCCTGAGAAAAGCATGATACACTGAGAAGGTGCAGCATTACTTCTGTGGCATTCTTACCAAAAATACATAGTCATGAGCGAACATTAGGCTAAGTCAAACTGTTAGGGATGTTAAGTAGAAAGATAGACATGAGCAGCTGGAAAAGGGGAAGCTAAGGCTCAAAGAAGAAGCCTCCCAGGTAAAGGTCAAAGAAAAAGCTGTCAAACTCTGCCCAGGTAGGGGTCCCATGTGGAGACAACATGGGCTTTGCAGTGAGCCTGTGTAATCAGATACACAACCGGATCACAATCGAGCAGAACTAAGGAACTTCCTGAATGACACAGCCTGGGGAAAGGATAGACTCACTGAGAGGGATGACAATATAGATGGACCTGTCAGTCAAATGACCCCATTTTGTCAGTCAAAGAGATGCCTTCTAACTAGAATGCAGTATATAAGCCTCCCACCTAATGGACCAAGGCCTTTGTCTACCCTGACTCTGGCAGGCTCCTCCCTTAGAGAGTATTCAAGTAAAACTTTCCCTCCGCTTTGCTGTTGTGTCTCTGCCTTTCAATTCTCTGTTGCGGTAGGGGCAGGAACCGAGGAAAACAAACTCAACTCTTCATAATAAAACTAAGAAACATTCTACATACTGACTCCCCAGTATTCTTGAGCAATTACAGGATTATGAAAGACAACTATCAGTGAAAGAATTTTTCCAGAATAAAGGAAAATAAGCAGCACATGGCAACTAAGGGCACCGTCATCCCACATTAGACCCTGGGTCAGTACAAGAACTTTGTGGGTCAGCTGGCAAAAGTGGTCTGTAGATTTAAGTATTTACATTGTATCAAGGTTAATTCCCTGATTTTGATCATTGAACTGTGGTTATGTAAGATGTTAACATTTGGAGAATCTGGGCAAAGGGTATAAGAAACTCATGTACTATTTTAACAGTTCTGTTGAAGACTAAAATTATTTCAAATTATAACTAAAAAAACTTTTAAAATATTATAAACATGCTCACTCAAAGTGATCCACACATTAGTCAGCAAGTTGTCAACCCCAAATCTCAAAACTAAGGACCAAAGTTTGGAAATCATACACTGTTTAAATTAAGCTTTGGTATTATATCAGAAACTGTTTCATGAAAATATTGTTATGGGTCATTTGCTTCTTTAAGGGTATTATGCTCAGTGAAATAAGTCAGGCAGAGAAAGACAAATACCAAATGATTTCCCTCATTTGTGGAGTATAACAACGAAGCAAAACTGAAGGAACAAAACAGCAGTAGACCCACAGACTCCAAGAAGAGGCTAGTGGTTACCAAAGGGGAGGGGTGGGGGAGGTTGGGTGGGGAGGGAGAAGGGGATTGTGGGATATCATGATTGGTGCACATGGTGTGTGTGGGGTCACAGGGAAGACGTGTAGCTCACAGAAGAGACACAGGGACTCTGTGACATCTTACTACACTGATGGACAGTGCAAAGGGGAATGGGGGGGGAGACTTGATAATAAGGGTGAATGTAATAACCACATTGTTTTTCTTGTGAAACCTTCATAAGAGTGTATATCAATGATACCTTAATAAAAAAATACATGTTTTATAGGAACTCATGTTTGACAAAGCCTCACAAAACCAATGTTTCTATCTCTACCACTTGTATATATATCATTGGCTGTCTCTGTGTCTATTTCCTTCCCTGGAAAAAAACAAAGATAACAATCATCTGCCCTCTGGGATCTTGCAAGTAATCGTAACAAAGACAATCAAAACAATTATATTGAAAATACTCTAAAGCAGCTCTTGCTATCCTCTGTATACTCAGGTTCAATAGTTCATTCTGAATTGAATGTGTTTTTTAAAACAGTACTAGTGTTTTTCTCTAAAGTGAATTATTTTGAAATATGATTACATTTTTCAAATGGATCTTGTGTAACCCCAATCGTCAGTTCTCAGGAGGCTACCTTTTAATTATATCATTCCTTATCTGGAGTCTTTTTGATTATTTGTTTAAATGTTATGGTTTGGGCTTCAATTGATTGTTCCTGTTCAATTTCGGTGTCAGCGTTTGCTGCTGCACAGACTGAATGTTTCCTCCTGGTGCCTTGAAGACAATCATTGGAAACATGTTGCACTTGATGGAGATTCTCCTGCTGAAAAGGTTCACAACAAAGAACAAATTAATTTTTGGCAACAATCAATGGTACCACCCAATGCCGTTTGCCATTTCCTTTGCTTTTCCATTCTCTGTTCATTGTTCCCTAGCTTCCTGATTCTCTTCATGTAGAAAATGGACTATAATTTATTTCTAAAGAACTCCTATGGCTGCCTCCTGGTCTTAATTAAAATAGTGACTGTATCTTATCTAGAATCCTAATTTTGCTATGAATGCTCAACAAAGAGTCTCAGAACCACAGCTTGCGGTGGGGAAAAAAAACATCAAGAGGAATCTTTCTGCCCTGTTGCTAAACAGAAGTGAGACATCCTGGCTACAAAAGACAAATTGCTACCCTGCTCAACTTCCTTTTTATCTTTTTAAAATTATATATATATATATATACATACATACATACATTTAATTTATATAAATATATAATTTAAATTATAAGCATGTACATGTATAAAGCATGCATATATATATTATATATGTGCATATATTTTTATATTTATATCCATAGATACATATGCTTAATTTACATGCTTATTTGAGATTTGTTTTGCTATGTTATTTTTACACTAAAGGGTATATTATGAGTCCACTTGGAATGGCCAAATTATTTATGAGTTTATTGTACACCAACTTTTTCACTGCTATTAATCTTGTTTAGCACCAAGGGGACTTCTTTTATAGTGCTTGGGGATTATAGAAATAAGATGCAGTGTTATTATGACATTGCTCTGCATTCAATACAGCATCAAGGGCAGCCAAGCTGACCTGAAATGGCTAAATTTTTCAGAGTGGTTTTGCATGTTGAAAATTATCTGTTCAACTCAGAAAGAGAATTTTCTCTCACAGATACATACTTGGTATCCCTATGCATTATTAACTATATGCGAAGTGTTATTTTCCCTAAATCGCTATCAGAAAATCAAGTGACCCATGTTTCTGAAGAGTTTTGAGTAACAGGAAGCAACTACGAATTAAGAATATAAAGTTTAGCCTCTTAGTAGAACAAAGGGAACAAGTTCCCATCTCCAGAGCACTCAAGCAATTCTTATAACTGTAATACTCAAAGGGAATTATCACTGTTGTACTATACTATCCAGAGCCTACATGAGAGAATGTGCATGGCTGAATGACACAGTTGGGAAGCATTTGTTGCCCAGAAATTCCGTTTATAATTACAGTTTCCATTGTCTCTTTTTTTTCCAAAAAAACCCCAGCTAATACCATCTCCAAAATGTCTTATTGCCAGAGAGAAGTCATGTGACTGGATGGGCTGTGTCATGGAAACATCCCAGGTGAGGCAGGAAAAATGGTGGAGTAATAATCATAAGGAAAGAAGAGGAGAGTAAACACAGATTGCAAAAAGAAGTCAAATTCGGCCATTAACGGCTTCTCAGGTTTACCTCAGGCAAAGTTGTCTTACTTTGTGGGGAAATAGAGTAATTTTTCTTTTACTTATAAATATTCTGAAAGTGTAAGTTATTTGTATAATGGTTTCCATTAAGACTCTTTCAATATTTCTTTCTGCTCCGTTTTCACATAAGTGTGCTAAAATTATCATGGAAAGTTCCACTAAATTAAAATATTGTTATAGCTAAATGTTACAGGTATTACATTATAATTCATGATAAAAGGTTATTCATTAGTTTAAGGTTCTGTTAGAACAATTTTTCTGCCTTCATGACTAGGAAGTAGCAGTGTTTTCTGGTTCTGTAATAGTGAGCTAATTGTCCATTTTCTTACTGTTAGCCCTTAAGAAAATGTGAAGACTATGGTGACAATGTTCCATTGAAATAGGACAGATTAGTCTACTTGAAAGAGCTTTCAATTGCTACTGGACAGTGCACTGTATTTCTTGATCCTTGTCTTCTCAAAGACAAAAAGTCAGTCAGAAGACCAGATAGCAAGTAGAAGTTGCAAGGAGTTTATTAGGTTAAAGCGAAAGTACACTTGGAGGGGTCCAAGCATGCAACTTGAGAAGATTCCAGCATGCCCTTTGGTTACAAGAGTTGGATTTTTATGTTGCCATGACTTCCTGGGTTTGGGTTGGCCCTCCCCTGGCTCTAAGCCATGCCCTAGGGCAGGACTGTGACTTAGCTGCTGTATGCACTGTTCCCTGCCCATACCTGGGTGGGGCCCATATGTGTTCCTGGGGTTTTAAGTTCTGCACATGCTCATTTTAGTTGAGTTGCCCATACAGGTGGAGCACCTCCAGTGGAGGGTCACATGGCAGTAAAATCCTGCCATTTTTCTGTTATCTGTCCATGTCTGGGGTGGTAGTACAGGATGTGCAGATCACAGAACGGAAATGTGCCACATGCAAAGCCTGTATATTGTTGGTGAGGGCCTCAGGGGGTTATTTATAGAGGCCCTTCTGTACTTTTTCCAAATAGTCTTGCTTTGCACATTCTAGGCCCATGCCCACCTGCCTATCCTAACACAATCACAAAGTTAGAAAAACTGGGTTTAAGATCCATCTTCTGTGCCTGTATATGTCTTTTTTTTTATTAAGGTATTATTGATATACACTCTTATGAAGGCTTCACATGAAAAAACAATGTGGTTACTACTTTTATCCATATTATCAAGTCCCCACCCATAGTCACTGTCTATCAGTGTAGTAAGATGCCGCAGATTCACTATTTGCCTTCTCTGTGCTACACTGTCTTCCCTGTGACCCCTCATACCATGTGTAGTAAACATAATACCCCTCAATCCCCTTCTCCCTGCCTTCTCACCCATGCTCCCACACCCCTCCCCTTTGGTAACTGCTAGCCCTTCTTGGAGTCTGTGAGTCTGCTGTTGTTTTGTTCCTTCAGTTTTGCTTCATTGTTATAATCCACAAATGAGGGAAATCATTTGGCACTTGTCTTTCTCTCCACCTGGCTTTTTTCAATAAGCATAATATCCTCCAGCTCCATCCATGTTGTTGGAAATAGTAAGATTTTCTTCTTTCTTATGGCTGAATAGTATTCCATTGTGTATATGTACCACCTCTTCTGTATCTATTCATCTACTGATAGACACTTAGGTTGCTTCCAAATCTTGGCTATTGTAAATAGTGTTGGAATAAACATAGGGGAGCACTATGTCTTTTTGAATCTGAGAAGTTGTATTCCTTGGGTAAATTCCAAGAAGTGGGATTCCCAGGTCAAATGGTATTTCTATGGTTAGTTTTTTGAGGAACCTCCATATTGCTTTCCACAATGGTTGAACTACCTTACATTCCTACCAGCAGTGTAGGAGGGTTCCCTTTTCTCTGCATCCTCGCCAGCATTTGGTGTTCTTAGTCTTCTCAATGCTGGCCATCCTTACTGATGTGAGGTGATATCTCATTGTGGTTTTAATTTGCATTTCCCTGATGATTAGTGATGTGGAGCATCTTTTCATGTGCCTTTTGGCCATCTGAATTCCTTCTTTGGAGAATTGTCTCTTCATATCCTCTGCCCATTTCTAATTGGGTTATTTGCTTTTTGGGTGTTGAGGTGTCTGAGTTCTTTATATATTTTGGATGTTAACCCTTGTTGGATATATCATTTACAAATATATTCTCCCAAACTGTAGGATGCCTTTTTGTTCAGTTGTTGGTGTCCCTTGCCATACAGAAGCTTTTTAGTTTGATGTAGTCCCACGTGTTCATTTTTGTTTTGTTTCCCTTGCCGGAGGAGATGGGTTCAGGAAGAAGTTGCTCATGTTTATATTCAGGAGATTTTTTTCCTATGTTATCTTCTAAAAGTATTATTGTTTCTTGACTTCAGGTCTTTGATCCATTACGAGTTTACTTTTGTGTTGGAGATAAACAATAATTCAGTTTCATTCTCCTGAATGTAGCTGTCCAGTTTTGCCAACACCAGTTGTTGAAGAGGCTGTCATTCCCGATTATATGTCCATAGCTCCTTTATCATATATTAATTTACCATATATGGTTGGGTTTATATCAGGGCTCTCTAGTCTGTTCCATTGGTCTATTGTTCTGTTCTTGTGCCAGTACCAAATTGTCTTGATTACTGTGGCTTTGTAGTAGAGCTTGAAGTTGGGGAGTGTAATCCTCCCAGCTTTATTCTTCCTTCTCAGGATTGCTTTGGCTATTCTGGGTTTTTTGTGGTACCATGTGAATTTTAGAACCATTTTCTCTAGTTTGTTGAAGAATGCTCTTGGTATTTTGATAAAGATTGCCTTGAATCTGTAGATTGCTTTAGGCATGATGACCATTTTGACAATATTAATTCTTCTTATCCATGAGCATAGTGTGTGTTTCCATTTATTGGTATCTTCTTTAATTTCTCTCATGGGTGTAGTTTTCGGAGTATATGTCTTTCACTTCCTTGGTCAGGTTTATTCCTAGATATCTTATTCTTTTTGATGCATTTGTGAATGGAGTTGTTTTCCTGATTTCTCTTTCTGCTAGTTCATCATAAGTGTACAGGAATGCAACAGACTTCTGCATATTAATTTTGTATCCCGCAACTTTGCTGAATTCAGATATTAGATCTAGTAGTTTTGGAATGGATTCTCTAGGGTATTTTATGTACAATATCATGTAATCTGCAAAGAGTGACAGTTTAACTTCTTCCTTACTAATCTCGATGCGCTTTATTTTTTGTGTTGTCTAATTGCTGTGGTGAGGAACTCCAGACTGTGTTGAATAAAAGAGGGGAGAGTGGGCATCCTTGTCTTGTTCCCAATCTTAAAGGCAAACCTTTCAGCTTCTCGCTGTTAAGTATAATGTTGGCTATGGGTTTGTCATATATGGCCTTTATTATGTTGAGGTACTTGCCCTCTATACCCATTTTGATGAGAGTTTTTATCATGAATGGATGTTGAATTTTGTCAAATGCTTTTTAAGCATCTATGGAGATGATTATGTGGTTTTTGTCCTTCTCTTTGTTGATGTGGTGGATGATGTTGATGGATTTTCTAATATCGTACCATCCTTGCATCCCTGGAATAAATCTTGCTTGATCATGGTGGATGATCTTTTTGATACATATATTTTTTTGCCATTTTTATAAGGTATTATTGATATACACTCTTATGAAGGTTTCACAAGAAAAAAAATTATGGTTACTACATTTACCCATATTATCAAGTTCCCCCTCATAACCCAATTCAGTCACTGTCCATCAGTGTAGAAAGATGACACAGATTCACTGTTTGCCTTCTCTGTGCTACACTGTTTTCTCTGGGGTTCCCCACACCATGTCTACTAAACATAATACCCCACAATCCTTTTATCCCACCTTCCCTACTCACCCTCCCACACACCTCCCCTTTGGTAACCACTAGTTCTTTCTTGGAATCACTGAGTCTGCTACTATTTTGTTGCTTCGGTTTTGCTCCATTGTTATGCTCCACAAATGAGGGAAATCATTTGGCACTTGTCTTTCTCCACCTGGCTTATTTCACTGAGCATAATATCCTCCAGCTCCATCCATGTTGTTGCAAATTGCAGGATTTGTTTCCTTCTTATGGCTGAATAGTATTCCATAGTGTATATGTACCACTTCTTCTTTATCCATTCATCTACTGATGGACACTTAGGTTGCTTCCATATCTTGGCTATTGTAAAGAGTGCTGCAATAAACATAGGGGTGCATGTCTTTTTGAATCTGAGAAGATGTATTCTTTGGAAAAATTCCAAGGAGTGAGATTCCCAGGTCAAATGGTATCTGTATTTTTTGTTTTTATGAGGAACCTCCATATTGCTTTCCACAATGGTTGAACTAGCTTACATTCCCACCAGCAGTGTAGGAGGGTTCCCCTTTCTCCACATCCTCGCCAGCTTTTGTTGTTCTTAGTCTTTTGGATGCTGGCCCTCCTTACTGGTGTGAGGTGATATCTCATTGTGGTTTTAATTTGCATTTCCCTGATGATTAGTGATGTGGAGCATCTTTTCATGTGACTGTTGGCCATCTGAATTTCTTCTTTGGAGAACTGTCTCTTCATATCTTCTGGCAATTTTTTAATAGGGTTATTTGCTTTTTGGGTGCAGAGGCATGTAAGTTGTTTATGTATTTTGGATGTTAACTCCTTGTCAGATATGTCATTTACAAATATATTCTTCCATACTGTTGGATGCCTTTTTGTTCTATTGATGGTGTTCTTTGCTATACAGAAACTTTTTAGTTTGATGTAGTCCCATGAGTTCATTTTTGCTTTTGTTTCTCTTGTTCAAGGAGATGTGTTCAGGAAGAAGTCATTCTGCTTATATTCAGGAGATTTTTGCCTATGTTGTCTTCTAATAGTTTTATGGTTTCATGACTTACATTCAGGTCCTTGATCCATTTCGAGTTTACTTTTGTGTATGGGGTTAAACAATAATCCAGTTTCATTCTCTTGCATGTAGCTGTCCAGGTTTGCCAACACCAGCTGTTGAAGAGGCTGTCATTTCCCCATTCTATGTCCATGACTCCTTTATCATATATTAACTGACCATATACGGTTGGGTTTATATCAGGGCTCTCAAGTCTGTTCCATTGGTCTATGGGTCTGCTCTTGTGCCAGTACGAAATTGTCTTGAGTACTGTGGCTTTGTAGTAGAGCTTGTAGTTGGAGAGCCTAATCCCCCCAGCTTTATTCTTCCTTCTTAGGATTGCTTTGGCTATTTTGGGTCTTCTGTGGTTCCATATGAATTTTAGAATGATTTTCTGTACTTCGTTGAAAAATGCTGTTGGTATTTTGATAGGAATTGCATTGAATCTGTAGATTGCTTTAGGCAGGATGACCATTTTGACAATATTAATTCTTCCTATCCATGAGCATGGGATGTGTTTCCATTTATTGGTATCTTCTTTAATTTCTCTCATGAGTGTCTTGTAGTTTTCAGAGTATAGGTCTTTCACTTCCTTGGTTAGGTTTACTCCTAGGTATTTTATTCTTTTTGATGCAACTTTGAATGGAATTGTTTTCCTGATTTCTCTCTCTGCTAGGTCATTTTTAGTGTATAGGAATGCCATAGATTTCTGCGCATTAATGTTGTCTCCCACAACTTTGCTGAATTCATATATTAGATCTAGTAGTTTTGGAGTAGATTCTTTAGGGTTTTTTATGTACAATATAATGTCATCTGCAAACAGGGACAGTTTAACTTCTTCTCTGCCAATCTGGATGCCTTTTATTTCTTTGTGTTGTCTGCTTGTCGTGGCTAGGACCTCCAGTACTATGTTGAATAGAAGTGGGGAGAGTGGGCATCCTTGTCTTGTTCCCGATTTTAAAGGAAAAGCTTTCAGCTTCTCGCTGTTAAGTATAATGTTGGCTGTGGGTTTGTCATATATAGCCTTTATGATGTTGAGGTACTTGCCCTCTATACCAATTTTGTTGAGAGTTTTTATCATGAATGTATGTTGAATTTTGTCAAATGCTTTTTCAGCATCTATGGAGATGATCATGTGGTTTTTGTCCTTCTTTTTGTTGATGTGGTGGATGATGTTGATGGATTTTCGAATGTTGAACCATCCTTGCATCCCTGGAATAAATCCTACTTGATCATGGTGGATGATCCTTTTGATGTACTTTTGAATTCGGTTTGCTAATATTTTGTTCAGTATTTTTGCGTCTATGTTCGTCAGGGATATTGGCCTGTAGTTTTCTTTTTTTGTGCTATCTTTGCCAGGTTTTGGTATTAGAGTGATGGTGGCCTCATAGAATGAGTCTGGAAGTATTCCCTCTTCTTCTACTCCTTGGAAAACTTTAAGGAGGATGGGTATTAGATCTTCACTAAATGTTTGATAAAATTCAGCTGTGAATCCATCTGGTGAAGGCGGTTTGTTCTTAGGTAGGTTTTTGATTATCAGTTCAATTCGTTGCTGATAATTGGCCGGTTGAGATTTTCTGTTTCTTTCTCGGTCAGCCTTGGAAGTTTATATTTTTCTAGAAAGTTGTCCATTTCTTCTAGGTTTTCCAGTTTGGTAGCATATAATTTTTCATAGTATACTCCAATAGTTCTTTGTGTTTCCGTGTTGTCCATAGTGATTTTTCCTTTCTCATTTCTGATTCTGTTTATGTGAGTAGACTCTCTTTTTTTCTTGATAGGTCTGGCTAGGGGTTTATCTGTTTTGTTTATTTTCTCGAAGAACCAGCTCTTGCTTTCATTGATCCTTTCTATTGTTTTATTATTCTCAATTTTATTTATTTTTGCCTTAATCTTTATTATGTCCCTCCTTCTACTGACTTTGGGTCTCATTTGTTCTTCTTTTTCTACTTTCATTAATTGTGTGTTTAGACTTCTCATATGGGAATATTCTACTTTCCTGAGGTAGGCCTGTATTGCAATAAACTTTCCTCTTAGCACGGCCTTTGCTGCATCCCACAGATTTTTTGGTGTTGAATTATTTTTATTTGTCTCCATATATTGCTTGGTCTGTTTTTATTTGGTCATTGATCCATTGATTATTTAGGAGCATGTTATTAATCCTCCATGTGTTTGCGTGATTTTTCATTTTGTTTGTGTAATTCATTTCTTTTTTCAGTCCTTTGTGGTCTGAGAAGCTGGTTGGTACAATTTCAATCTTTTTTAATTTACTGAGGCTCTTTTTGTGGCCTAGTATATGATCTATTCTTGAAAATGCTCCATGTGCACTTGAGAAGAATGTTTATCCTGCTGCTTTTGGCTGTAGGGTTCTGTAGATGGTCCATCTGTTCTAATGTGTTGTTCACTGCCTCTGTCTCCTTACTTACTTTCTGTCTGGTTGATCTGTCCTTCAGAGTGAGTAGTGTGTTGAAGTCTCCTAGAATGAATGCCTTGCATTCTATTTCCCCCTTTAATTCTGTTAGTATTTGTTTCACATATGTAAGAGCTCTTGTGTTAGGTGCATAGATATTTATAATGGTTATATCTTCTTGTTGGATTGACCCTTTTATCGTTATGTAATGTCCTTCTTTGTCTCTTGTGACTTTCTTTGTTTTGAAGTCTATTTTGTCTGATATAAGTACTGCAACTCCTGCTTTTTTCTCCCTATTAGTTGCATAAAAAGTCTTTCTCCATCCCTTCACTTTTAGTCTGTGTATGTCTTTGGTTTTAAAGTGAGTCTCTTGAAGGCAGCATATAGATGGGTCTTTTTTTTTTTATCCATTCAGTGACTCTATGTCTTTTGACTGGTGCATTCAGTCCATTTACATGTTGGGTGATTATGGATAGGTGTGTACTTATTGGCATTGCAGGCTTCATATTCGTGGTTACCAAATGTTCAAGGTTAACTTCCCTACTATCTAAGTGTCTAACAATTCACTTAATATGCTATTACAAACACAATTTAAGGTCCTTATTTTGTTTGTTTTTTCCCTACTCCTTTTTCTTCTTCCTCCATTCTTTATATATTAGGTATCATATTCTGTACTCTTTGTCTATCCCTTGATTGGCTTTGGGGGTAGTTAATTTAATTTTGCATTTTCTTAGTAATTAGCTGTTTTATTTTCTTTACTGTGGTTTTATTACCTCTGGTGACAGCTATTAAATCATAGGAACAGTTCCGTCTATAGCACTACCTCCAAAATACACTGTAGATATGGTTTGTGGGAGGTAAATTTTCTCAGCTTTTGCTTATCTAGGAATTGTTTAATTCCTCCTTCAAATTTAAATGATAATCTTGCCAGATAAAGTAATCTTGGTTCAAGGCCCTTCTGCTTCATTGCATTAAATACATCACGCCACTCCCTTCTGGCCTGTAAGGTTTCTGCTGAGAAGTCTGATGATAGCCTGATGGGTTTTCCTTTGTATTTGATCTTTTTTCTGTCCCTGGATGCTTTTAATAGTCTGTTCTTATCCTTGATCTTTGCCATTTTAATTACTATATGTCCTGCTGCTGTCTTCCTTGGGTCCCTTGTGTTGGGAGATCTGCGCACCTCCATGGCCTGAGAGACTATCTCCTTCTCCAGATTGGGGAATTTTTCAGCAATCACCTCCTCAAAGACACTTTCTATCCCTTTTTCTCTCTCTTCTTCTTCTGGTACCCCTATAATATGAATATTGTTCCGTTTGGATTGGTCCCACAGTTCTCTCAATATTCTTTCATTCTTAGAGATCTTTTTTTCTCTCTGTGCCTCAGCTTCTTTGTATTCCTCTTCTCTAGTTTCTATTTCATTTATCGTCTCCTCCACCATATCCCATCCGCTTTTACTACCGTCCATTGTGCTCTTCAATGATTGGATCTCTGACCAGAATTAATTCCTGAGTTCTTGAATATCTTTCCATAACTCCATGAGCATGTTAATGATTTTTATTTTGAGCTCCCTTTCATAAGGTCAATATCATTTAAATCTTTCTCAGGAGTTGGATTCTTAATTTTACTCTGGGCCAGGTTCCATTGGTGTTTCATATTTGTGTATGGCACCCTCTAGTGCCCAGAAGCTGTACTCTCTGGAGCTGCTCAGCCCCTGAAGTAATGTCCAGGATTGTAGGGGAGTGGTATAGGTGCCTCCAGGGAAGAAAGGGCTGTTTCCTGGTTCCTGGCTGCTATGCCTGCCTCCACTGCCAGAACCAGTGGGCTGCGCACACAGGTATAAGCCTCTGTGCTTTGCATTTTTAGTTGCTGTAGACAGATATTCCCTCTGGCTGGCCTAACCCCAGGGAAGGGTTTCCCAGTTTGCAAGCCCGGTGGGGCTGGCCAGGAGAAAGGTGCAGTAGTCTGCCTGTCAGAGAAGGGTTTCTTGGAGCTGTGTAGGCAGCCAGGGAGCTGAAGCACCTGAAGATCGTGAAAACTCCCAATCTTCTGGGCAGAGTGCACCTGGACAATTTTGTCTACCTGTCCTTTCTCCTGCGCAGTGAGCTCTGTGCAATCCTTGCACCTTCAGCAGCCCTCTTGCTAAGGGCTTCTTTGTTAGGAAGTGTCTCAGACTGCCTGCCTTTCTTGTGTCCCAGAGCAGCTGGATATGGATCTCTGCTTTCCACACGCAGCTGGAATCTTAGTCTCTCCATGAATTCTGCCTGTCTTAGCTTTCCAACCCCCTATTTACAAGAGTATCATGCAAGCACCATGAAATGTAGATTTGTGCTCCCAGAGCAGATCTCCAGAGTTAGGTATTCAGCAGTCCCACATCTCCACTCCCTCCCTGCTCCGTTCCTGTTCCTCCTGCCAGTGAGCTGGGGTGGGGGAAGGGCTTGGATCCCGCAGGACCACAGCTTTAGTACCTTTTCCGTGAGGGCTGCTCTTGCCTCCAGGTGTATGCAGTTTGTTGCTATCCTCTTTCCTATTGCTCTTTCAAGAGTAGTTGTAGTAGTTATATTTTCATATATCATGTGATTTTAGGGGGAATCCCTATGTCTCACGTCTCACGCCACCATCTTTTCTGGTACATTTTTGAATTTGGTTTGCTAATATTTTTTGAGTATTTTTGTATATATGTTCATCAGGGATATTGGTCTATAATTTTCTTTTTTTGTGGTGTCTTTGTCTGGTTTTGGTATTAGAGTGAGCTGGCCTCATAGAATGAGTTTGAAAGTGTTCTCTCTTCTACTTTTTGGAAAACTTTGAGGAGGATGGGAATTAGGTCTTTACTAAATGTTTGATAAAATTCATCAGTGAAGCCATCCGGTCCAGGTGTTTTGTTCTTAGGTAGTTTTCTGACTACCAATTCAATTTCATTGCCGGTAATTGGTCTATTCAGATAATCTGTTTCCTCCTGGGTCAGCCTTGGAATGTTGTATTTTTCTAGAAATTTGTCCATTTCTTGTAGGTTATGCAGTTTGTTAGCATATAATTTTTCATAGTATTCTCTCATAATTCTTTGTATTTCTGTGGTGTCTGTAATGGTTTTTTCTTTCTCAATTCTGATTGCTAATGTGTGTAGACTCTCTTTTTCTCTTGATACATCTGGCTATGCATTTATCTATTTTGTTTATTTTCTCAAAGAAACAGCTCTTGCTTTCATCGATTCTTTTGATTGTTTTATTCTTCTCGATTTTATTTATTTATGCCCTAATCTTTATGTCTGTCCTTCTACTGACTTTGGGCCTCATTTGTTCTTCTTTTTTTAGTTTTGTTAATTGTGAGTTTAGACTGTTCATATGGGATTGTTCTTCTTTCCCGAGGTAGGCCTGTATTGCAATAAACTTTCCTCTTAGCACGGCCTTCACTGCGTCCCACAGATTTTGGGGTGTTGAATTATTGTTGTCATTTGTCTCCATATATTGCTTGATCTCTCTTTTTATTTGGTCACTGATCCAGTGATTATTTAGGAGCATGTTATTAATCCTCCATGTGTTTGTGTGATTTTTCATTTTGTTTATGTAATTCATTTCTTTTTTCAGTCCTTTGTGGTCTGAGAAGCTGGTTGGTACAATTTCAATCTTTTTAAATTTACTGAGGCTCTTTTTGTGGCCTAGTATATGATCTATTCTTGAAAATGTTCCATGTGCACTTGAGAAGAATGTGTATCCTGCTGCTTTTGGGTGTAGAGTTCTGTAGATGTCTGTTCTAATGTGTTGTTCAGTGCCTCTGTCTCACGTATTTTCTCTCTGGTTGATCTGTCCTTTGGAGTGAATGGACTCTTGAAGTCTCCTAGAATAAATACATTGCATTCTATTTCCCCTTTTAATTCTGTTAGTATTTCTTTCACATATGTCGGCCCTCCTGTGTTGGGTGCATAGATATTTATAATGATTATATCTTCTTGTTGGATTGACCCCTTTGTCAGTATGTAATGTCCTTCTTTGTCTCTTGTTATTTTCTTTGTTTTGAAATCTATTTTGTTTGATACAAGTATTGCCACTCCTGCTTTTTTCTCCTTATTAGTTGTATGAAATATCTTTTTCTATCTCTTCACTGTTAGTCTGTGTATGTCTTTGGGTTTAAAGTGAGTCTCTTGTGGGCAGCATATAGATGGGTCTTTTTTTTTTAACCCATTCAGTGACTCTATGTCTTTTGATTGGTGGATTCAGAACATTTACATTTATGGTGATTATCGTTAAGTATGTACCTATTGCCATTGCAGGCTTTAGATTCATGGTAACAAAGATTCAAGGTTAACTTCCTTAATATCTTAGAGTCTAACTTAACTCACTTAGTATGCTGTTACAAACACAATCTAAAGGTTCTTTTTTTCTCCTCCTTTTTCTTCCTCTTACATTCTTTATATATTAGGTATCATATTGTGTACTCTTTGTGTATCCTTTGACTGACTTTGGAGGTAGTTGATTTAATTTTGCATTTGCTTAATAATTAACTGTTCTACTTTCTTTACTGTGGTTTTGTTACATCTGGTGACAGGTATTAAACCTTAGGAATACTTCCATCTATAGCAGTCCCTCCAATATACACTGTAGAGATGGTTTGTGGAGGTAAATTCTCTCAGCTTTTGCTTATCTGGATATTGTTTAATTCCTCCTTCAAATTTAAATAATAATCTTGCTAGATAAAGTATTCTTGGTTCGAGGCCCTTCTGCTTCATTGCATTAAATATATCATGCCACTCCCTTCTGGCCTTTAAGGTTTCTTTTGAGAAGTCTGAAGATAGCCTGATGGACTTTCCTTTGTACGTGATCTTATTTCTCTCTCTGATTGCTTTTAATAGTCTGTCGTTATCCTTGATCTTTGTCATTTTAATATTATACATCATGGTGTTGTCTTCCTTGGGTCCCTTGTTTTGGGAGATCTGTGCACCTCCAAGGCTTGAGAGACTATCTTCTTCCCCAGATTAGGGAAGTTTTCAGCAATTACCTCCTCAAAGACACTTTCTATCCCTTTTTCTCTCTCTTCTTCTTCTGGTACCCCTATAATGCGAATATTGTTCCGTTTGGATTGATCACACAGTTCTCTCAATATTCTTTCATTCTTAGAGATCTTTTTTTCTCTCTGTGCCTCAGCCTCTTTGTATTCCTCTTCTCTAATTTCTATTTCATTTATCGTCTTCTCCATCATATCTAATCTGCTTTTAAAACCTTCCATTGTATGTTTAATTTGTGATACTGTGTTTCATAATGATTGGATCTCCGACCAGAATAAATCCCTGAGTTCATGAATATTTTTCTGTACCTCCATGAGCATGTTTATGATTTTTATTTTGAAATATTTCAGGAAGATTCATGAGATTTATTTAATTTGACTCTTTTTCTGGTGTACATATGATTTCGCTTTGAACCAGGTTCCTTTGAGGTTTCATGTTTGTATGTGTTGCCTTGTGGTGCCCAGATACTCTACTCTCTGTAGCTGCTCAGCCCCTGGAGCAATGTCAGGGGTGGCAGGGGAGTGGTGTTTGTGCCTGAGGGAAGGAAAGAGCTGTGTCTTGCTTCCCGGCTGCTATGCCTGTCTCCATTGCCAGAACCAGTGGGCCAAGCATACAGGTGTAAGCCTCTATGCTTTGCTTTTGTAGCTGCTGTAGGTGGGTCTTCCCTCTGGCTGGCCTGGTGCCAGGTCAGGATTTGCCGTTTTGCAAGCCAGGTGCAGGCTGGTTGGGAGAAATGTGCAGTAGGCTGCGTATCATGGAGGGGGTCCTTGGAGCTGGGTAGCCAACCAGGGTGCTGGAGTGCCTGAAGATGGTGAAAGTTCCCAACCTGCTGGGCAGAGTGCACCTTGACAATTTGGTCTACCTGTCCTTTCTCCTGAGCAGTGAGCTCTGTGTAATCCACGCCCCTTTAGCAGCCCTTTCACTGTTAGGAAGTCTCTCAGACTGCGTGCCTTTCTTTTGTCCCAGCAGCCGGATATGGATCCCTGTTTTCCACAAGTGGCTGAAATTTCAGTCTCTCCAGGTATTCTACCTGTCTTAGCTTTCCAATCTCTCTAATCACCATAGCACGATGCAAAGTAGGTTCGTGCTCCCAGAGCAGATCTCCAGAGCTAGGTGTTCAGCAGCCCCAGTCCTCCATCCCCTCCCCACTCCATTTTTCCTTCTTTCCTGTTGCTCTTTCAGGAATAGTTGTATTAATTATATTTTCATATTATATGCAGTTTCAAGAGGAGGCCTCTCTCACCTCTCATGCCCCATCTTTAATCCCTCCCTGTGTATGTCTTTTAAAAAGCAATTTCTTCTTCCTGAACTGTAACAACAGAACCCATCCTCTAAGGATGTGAGATGTAAATGTAATAGTGTATGTGATCCAGCATATATACACTTTAAAGTGTAAGGTATTATTACCATTATCTTCTTCAAATTTTTAAGCATTTGCCTGTGAATATATATGACCAGTCCCTAAACCCTCGAAGGATCCAAGGTTTTATAGAGTTCTTTGGATAGGAATACAAGCATATATCTTTGCATAATCACTAATTATAAATACTAAAAGCCATTTAAAAGAAGGTAATGTAACAGAGCTTTAATATCATCAGATATCAAAACTGAGGAAATCATGTTTACTACTTGGATGAATCCTGGTGAACTCTCCTTCCTCCTCAGGCATGTTTGCCTGAAGAGATTGTCTGGTACCTAAATAAATCTGAATACTCACAGTTTTTTAGGTGCCTGAAGGTGATGAAGCTCCTTTTTTCTGGGAGAGCAGTTTGTTTATTAGATATGCCTAAATATATGGAACTGGGGAATTGAAGAGAGTGCCATGGGAGGAAATGTGGGCTGGTGGACAGTGAGATACAGAGAGAGAGGGAGGGAGCAGTTATGGGAATGCTCTCATTTAATGCTGAGTCTGGAAGAGCCTCATAATCTAAGTAACCAAATAATTTGGGTAGAACCTGCACCTTCCTTTCTCCACACTACTTTCTGAGGCACACCTGGTTGGTTTGAGGAGGAGAGAGGTCCAGGGAGGCCTGGAAAAGAGACAAACTTTTCTATCTCAACCTTTTCCAGAGTAACAGTGACCAGAGAGCTACCTACCTGCTGTGAGTGTCATCAGGCAGAGATATCACCAGCTGACTGGTAACAGTGGCAGTGTTTCATGTGATCTGTCCCCACCCATGTGTTAAATTTCACCCTGACTGTTCTCTCTTGACTGATCTAGACATACAAGCCTATTAATTCTTTAAAAATGAGATCATCCCACCTCAGGCCATCTACACTGTCTGTTTTCTCAGCCAAGAACACTCTTCTCAGTGTTCTTTACACAGTTTTCTCCTCACCTATGAATCATCAACAGATTGGTGGACTAGCATTGGTAGAGATCAATAGTAACCCCATGGATAAGCACAGGAAGGCATAAGATAAAGGTGGCATTGACATGCTGAGAAGAAAAGGAAAGACTTAAATATGTGGTATAGGATATTTTGCTGTAAAATTTGGAGAAAATGTTAGTTTCTAAAAATAAGTTCAGATGCATTAAAGATCAGCATACAAAAGAAAAGCATTAGAAGATAGAAGATATGTTTTTAAATTTCGAGTAAGAAGGGCCTTCTTAAACCAAATGGATCATAAAATCCTTGATTATGCAGT